>SJYV01026591.1:360372-529132 GCA_006410875.1 Neotragus pygmaeus | reverse complement strand
GAACTGTGGTGTTGGAGAAGACTCTTGAGAGTCCCTTGGACTGCAAGGAGATCCAACCAGTCCATTCTGAAGGAGATCAGCCCTGGGATTTCTTTGGAAGGAATGATCCTGAAGCTGAAACTCCAGTACTTTGGCCACCTCATGAGAAGAGTTGACTCATTAGAAAAGACTGTGATGCTGGGAGGGATTGGGGGCAGGAGGAGAAGGGGACGACTGAGGATGAGATGGCTGGGTGGTATCACGGACTTGATGAACATGCGTCTGAGTGAACTCCTGGAGATGGTGATGGGCAGGGAGGCCTGGCGTGCTGCGATTCATGGGGTCACGAAGAGTCGGACACAACTGAGCAACTGAACTGAACTGATTATAATTAATCTTTAAACTGTATAGAAATACTTTTGCACTTTCCTTTGTGTATGCTCTATCTCACAATTTAAGAAATAGGAAAAGAACAAACAAACCAGTTAAGCTCCAAACTGCCCCGCATTACGTGCTAGCCAGGATCCCACTTAAAGCGGCTGCTTATGCTAACAAAACTCTCAAGGAAGTAAAAAATCAGAATAGTCAGTAGTCAGTTTATGATGAGAAACATAACTGTTAATACCCACAATCATATGAGAACAGAGTCACTTGGGTTCTCAAAGTCTTGCAGGTTTTTGAAGCCATTTCCCCCATAACCAGCCACTTCTCCTCCGTGTTGGATTTACAGTTTAACTCTTGGAGACGTTTGATTCCTTTCCTGCTGTCTTGCCACTTCCTAGGCACTGCCTATGTTCAGTTGTCAAGATTCATTCCTTTTAAACTGTCTGGTTAGCTCCTGCATGAGAATTTTTAAGAGCTTCTTGAAAACCCACCACTGTAATTTCCTGGGAGACACAATGATTAAAAAGTTTCTGATTAGAGAAGCTATGTTTAGGTCAAGCAACTTAGTACTAACAAACCTTGAAATGAATTGTACAATAAACCAAATGTGGAGAAAATATGAGAAAAGGAGATGGTGACTATGTCTTCTTAACCTCTCTCCAACAAGGTAACTGCTGAATCCTCTGATCTCCTGGAGCATCCCTTGTAGGATGATTAAGGACCAGATAGAAGCAGCCCCTCACAGTCTTAGAAATCAAGAGGAGGAAGGTACAGCCAAATACACACAGTTGGTTCCTGTGTATTCACATCCAGATGGCCAGCTTCCAGACCCTGATCATGTGTCAGGAGGCAAATGAAACAGGCAACTGACAAATGGGTCCTGGCTCAGAGGACCCGCTCCAGGTCTGCAGGCATTCTGCAGCTTTCAGATAAAAATCAGGCAATACTGGTGAAGTCAAATGCAGGTGTCTCACTTGGGAAGCTCCGTCTCTCCTCTCTCTCTTGGGTGCACAGCGCTCCCACCATTTGACCCCTCTCTACCTGCCCTGAGAAACAGGGATGAGGATGTAAGTCAAACTGGGGCTGCTCTGAGGTTGCTTCCTGTCATTCTGTCTCCCTGAAATGTTTGGTCCAAATTCTGTTTGAAATAAACCCAATGGGACAAAGGAAATCCTGGTAAACCTCTTTTTATAGTGATTCTATTCTGCTCCCCTAGTTAGCCCAAGTTGAAAGTTACCCTTTGGTTTAGAAACCGTGGATCTAAATACAGTCATCTCTGGTAGCTTCCAGAAAGCTGTTTCTGAGCAGTGGGTGCTAAAGTGTAGGCTGAAGAGTCTTTCTTCTGTCTGGTTATTCTCTTACTGAGATGAAAACTCACAGCCCTGGACTGCTCATAGGAGATGGGTACCTCACGTGGCCACTGAGTGTCATGATTTGGAGGCTCCAGATTATGTATTAGTTCTTGTCAAGAGTAAGCTACCAATGGTGCCAGTGATATAGAACTCTCTCAGACAAAAGGACGGTAAGCAAAATGCCATTCTAAACGTGTTAAGAACGGTACAAGCTTCTTGTTGGCATGGCAGCTGATACTTGAAGGCATGTGGAGATATATGCTTTCAAGGTGGAATCAGTGAGAAGCTGCAAACTTCGGACAAGTGGAAAGCAGTCTGGCATCGGGAATGGAATGAGGGGAGAGTCACTGAGTGAGAGGGAGGCCTGGGCGCCGCTGAGTACAACCTCCTGGATGTGGGTAACAACCCCTCGGGCCTGTCCAAGAGAATGAACAGTGAGAAAGCTTGTAGGACTTTGTGGGGACTTCTGGGAACAGACCCCTTTTCTCCTGTCCTCTCTTGTCACTCCTTTCTGAAGTACCTAACTAATAGCATCTGATGGACATTCCCGAGTTGTTTTATAGATGCGAAAACCACCACCAAGTGGGAGAAACTAACTACTTGACGATCATGAGCACACAGGCCCCAGACCTACCAGAGCCTGAGGATTGATAATATGATACCAGCCCCTGCCCTCAGCTGGCCTTTAAAAATGCTTTGCTGAAATCCATTGGAGAGTTTGAGCTTTCTGAGCACTCGCTGTCCTGGACGCCTCGTTTGGTACCCTGCAATAAGGGCCCCTCTTTCCGTCACCACAACCCAGTGTCAGTAGATTGGCTTTACTGAGCATAGGCAAGTGGACCCAAGTTTGCATCTGATTCTGTTCAGGTACAGCCTGCTCTGTGTTAGACATGGGGTTAGATGCTCAAGCAGAAGTGATAAGTGAGTGTGACTACTCACGTCTTTCAAAGGCTGGGGGCTCTGCGCTTGAGTCATGAGTCCTCACTATTGTACAACCTTATTCCATCTCTCTAGGCCTCTGTCTCCTAAGCCTTATGACAGGGATAGTGGTTGTACTCCCTGCCTCAGAGAGTTGTTGTGAAACCAAGGATTGAAAAAAATTAATAGATAAAATACATGCCACAATGTCTCACCCATATCAACTAGAGTCTTTCATGCTTCTTTAATCAAATTACAGGTGGATGTGGTATTTTCTTAGAATTTTTTATGCTAAGATTGGCTTGTTTTATACATGATGTATGTTTGTCACAAATGCAATTGATATTTGTAAAAGAGAGCTAAAACTTTAGGAAATTTGACCAGATATTGCGATGGAAGATATTTAAAATGTAAAAACTGGTGTGGTTTTTGCCTTCATTTGTGATTATGAGGGTAAGAGGAGCACGTGCATGGTTTGCTGCTGTAAGGAAGTGTATTTGGGAATTTTATGTGACCCTTTGTGTTCACAATTTCCCTCCCCCGCCCACTTACTTCTGCCTGACCCACAAACATTTTCAAGAAGTGTAGGAGGTTAAAGGATGCATCACTCCCCTCCCCTCCACTACTTCCAAGTCTTCCCTGGTGTCCAAGGGAATCCCCAAAGCCCAGGGTTACAATGAAGGAGAACTCATTTCAGATAAACAGGACCATAGCCTGCAATCTTACCTTCCAGTCCAAAAGAAGGACAATTTTTTCCTAGTTGTTAGTAACCAGCCACCACTGCTTGTAAAAATCCCAGCAAGTGTTCATGTGCCCCACTGATGGCTGCCTCTAGCCAACCAGCTGCTCTTCCTCACCTCTCAGCCCGCGCTCTACAACGTTCCGAACTGGGCTTTTGGGTGAATGATGGAGTCTCAACAGGACTCTGATCCCCACCCAACCCGTCCCAGGAGGAGCTATTCCTTCTAGAATAGCAGAGACAGACAAGGAGCCCAGTACATCTTACAATCTCACACCATAGCCCAGGATGAACTGCTCCCCTGGATTCAACACCACAATATATTAAACTCCTGGTAGGCAGGAGTCGTGGCATAGGTCTTCCATCTCCTACAGAACCAACCTGGCACTATCCTAGACACATGGCAGCTGTTACCTCAATAAGGCACATACGGAGACCAGTTTTTTCATTTGTTAAGATTTCTGTGTTTGATCTTTCATTCTTTCAACATTAAATGTTTATGGATCTCCTTCCACGGCTATAGTCCTAAGTTGCACACTCCAGTCATATAAAGATAAATAAGATGTGGTTTCTGCCATTGAAAACCTTATACCAGTGATGGAAATATCCAGACCATGAAGAGGTAAGTCAGAATAAGTGTTTAAGAAAAGCATCATATAGTATTACAGGAACAGAGTCTTACAGATTAGGTATATGTTGGTTCCTTGAGCCCCACTTCTCCCTACTCCCAAGGCATAGATTAATAGCCTAAACCAACTTCTTTAGTCCTTTATCCTTAACCTCTAATTAATTTCAATGAAGATTAATTTCAAACCACAACTTGGTAACACAGAGGCCCAAGTTTACGCTTCAGAAAGTAAACCCCATTCTCATTGCTAAAAAAAAGTACATTGTCAAAGCTTGAAAGAACAGGTGTGATGGAAGTATTCATCTTGCTTGTGGGAAACAAAGAAGCCAAGAACAAAAGAATTCTTTCTGGATTTCATCTCAAATGCAAACAGCTCTGAGAACACCGCTTGCTGGAAGAACGAGAGCCTGAGGGGTCACGCTGAGTATAAATTCACTCGCACCTCTTCAAGTCTGCTTTTTATGTTGACCTTGACTGACAGGTGTGTCCTGAATTAAACACACCTTGTTCCCTAAGTAGACTCCTTGCGCGACTCCTTTTACAAAAATGATTTTATTTATTTATTGATCTTGGCTGTGCTGAGTCTTTGTTGCTATGAGAGCTTTTCTCTAGCTGCAGGGAGTGGGGGCTACTCTCGAGTTGTGGTGTGAAGGCTTCTCACTGTGGTGGCATCTCTTGTTGAGGAGCACAGACTTTAGCACGTGTGGGCTTTAGCAGTTGCAGCATGTGGACTCAATAGTTGCGGCACATGGGCTTAGTTGCTCCATGGAGGGCTTAGTTGCTCTGCGGCATGTGGGATCTTCCTGGATCAGGGATCAAATCCACGTCTCCTGCATTGGCAGGCGGATTCTTTACTGCCGAGCCACCAGGGAAGCACTTCCTACATGACTCTTTTGACATTAGGAATTGAGACTCATCTCTCAGGGGTGTTGAACTTCTCCTGTGTGTGGCTTTGCCTGAGGTGAGCAGGGTTATGCATATCCCACTTAGAGCCCCAGCTGCCNCTTTACTGCCGAGCCACCAGGGAAGCACTTCCTACATGACTCTTTTGACATTAGGAATTGAGACTCATCTCTCAGGGGTGTTGAACTTCTCCTGTGTGTGGCTTTGCCTGAGGTGAGCAGGGTTATGCATATCCCACTTAGAGCCCCAGCTGCCCAAGGCCAGGTGGGCAGAAAGCAGCCATGATGGTATGACAGCCTTTGGGCATTTGGTGCGTGGTCTTTCGTAACAAGCATGCCCTAAATTTCTTCTTTTTTTGTGTGTGTGACCGTAAATTAAGCAATGACTAATGTGATAAAAAACAGAAAGCAAAAACCACAAATTTTAAAAAATTGCACTTACCAGTATTTAAAACTTTGCTTTTCGAAAGGTATTTTTTAACAAAAAGAAAAGGCAAATCGAATATTGAGAAAAATTATTTACAAAGCATACCTGATTAAGGAACTCATCCAGAATATATAAAGAACACTTATACCTCAATAATAAAAACAAAAACCAACACTTAAAACCAGTGGACCAAAAGAAAAAAAAAATCAGTGGGAAAAAATTTGAGCAGATAAAACTAAAATTAAAAAAATTTTTTTTAGAAAACGTGGAAGAACATGTATCTGAGTCAGGTCTTGGATACCAGGAAAAGCAACGACTTATGTCTAGATTTCAGCTCCTCTTCTCACCTGAGTAAGTTTTTAAACCTCTCTCAGCTACATTTTCCTTATAGTCCCTAAATCATTTGGTTAGTGGTAGAAATGTGATAGTGTACAAACTGCCAAACATAGTAGNAGACTCTTGAGAGTCCCTTGGACTGCAAGGAGATCCAACCAGTCCATCCTAAAGGAGATCAGTCCTGAATATTCATTGGAAGGATTGATGCTGAAGCTGAAACTCCAATACTTTGGCCACCTGATTCGAAGAACTGACTCACTGGAAAAGACCCTGATGCTGGGAAAGACTGAAGGCTGGAGAAGGGGACGACAGAGGATGAGATGGTTGGATGGCATCACTGACGCAATGGACACGAGTTTGAGTAGTCTTCAGGAGTTGGTGATGGACAGGGAAGGATGGCGTGCTGCAGTCCATGGGATCTCAAAGAGTCAGACACGACTGAGCAACTGAACTGAACTGATAAGGTGCCTGCATCACCTGTGAAGTGATATAGTGTTGTTGGAAGCAGCCTTAGTGTTGTTGTATATAAATATTACAAACTTCAGAACAACTACTAAAACCAGAAAAATACAAACTATAACTGACATGCTAAGAAAAGAGAAAAAATAGAATTGTATAACATGCTCAATTAAAACAGAGAGGGCAGAAAAAGAGTAGAAGACAAAGCAAAAACAGTGGGGGGCAAAGAACCAAGGCGACAAATAGAAAAGAGTCACACAAAGAAGAAAAGAGTAGAGATTAATGCAACCACATCAATAATGAGTTTAAATGTGAATTGTCGTGGTCTATGCACAAGTTGGAAAAGAATCTCCAGACATGAGGCAGAATGCGAGGAGTATAGAGTTTATTAAAGCAGGAGACACTGTTAGAACAGCAGGCAGGCTCGAGGAAGAGCTGACTCCTTTCACGGATTAGTAGCCAATTTTTATAGTCTCAAGACAAAGAGAATTCCTGCTGGAAGTGTTGCATTAGGTAATTAGTTAGGGTGCTATAGGGTGGGTAATTGGGTGAGTATATTTTCCTAATATGGGGTCCGGGAGCTGGCCAGTTTAGATCAGGGAGGCTCATGGCAATGGTTACTGTGGGACTTGGTCAGTTTGGAGATGACCTCGGTGCAGGGCTCGACCTCTGTGGCCTCCAGATAAGGCTTTACACCTGTGACCGTGATACAGAGCTGCATATGAATGTTGTAAACATTCATGAGTGGATTTTAAAACAAGACCCTATGTTTGGTTTTCCGCAAGAAGCCCACTTTAAAGACACAGATTGGTTAAACAGAGAGATTGATGGTGGGTGTCAAGTGCTTTGAAGAAAATAAAATAGGTTGATGAGAAAGAAACATGGGGTGTGAGGTTGGGCCACAGAGTTCATGATCAGAAGATTCCCTTAGTGGGAACGTTGAAGCTGATGGAACAAGGATCCCGCCACAGAATCTTCTGGGCAGACAATTTGTGTTAGAGGAATATAATGCACATACACCAAAGCGGGCACACCAGCAGGTAGGAGAGCCTGGGCTGGTGGCCACTTGCTGCAGACCCTGCCCCCTGGAATTCACCTTGTGCTGTTCCGTCCACGGGCCCTTCCATACCCGCCCTCCTCAGGGACCCAGGCAGGAGTGTCTTGTGGACCTTTGGGCACACAGTCTACCAAAGCCCCTCTAAGCAGCTTATGTTGGGTCCTGGGCTCATTAGGTGCTGCGCCTCCTTCTCTGACACTAGAACCCGACACTGTTCAGCTCCTCCTTTTGTCCAGAGGACACTGGAGCCCCCACAACTGCCCCGTTTACCCGCGGGGTGCCCTTTCACCCCGTTGGCTCAGCTGCTGTGGGGTCTGGCCCATGAGCCTCATGGGTCCCCTCTGCCCTGTCTCCCTGCCTCACACGGCTGGTGCCTTCCTGAACACAACATGCTGGCATCTTTGAGGACGGCCATCCGCTGCCTGACCTCCTGGCTCTTTCACCAGAGTCTGGTGGCTCGTGAAGCTGGGACGGTGGAGGCTGTTGAGACTAAAAGATCTGGACCCCCAAAAAGGTTGTGACAAGGCCAGGAAACTGCACCTGTGCAGGATGGAGGAGGGGGAGCTTGTCTCCAACATGGGAAGTGAACTGAATGATTTAAGGTCGTGTAACCTTGAGCAGAGCGATGTGGGAACCTGTCTTCACTGGAGGCAGCTTGGCCTTCATCTTTACTTTCACTAATCCTCCAGTTCAGCGCTTCCTCACTGGTTGTCTTCTCCAAGAGCCAGCCTTGAGGGCCCCCTTGTGTCTGAGAGAATTAAAACCCCCAAAGCACTGTTTGCACAATGGCTTCTGGTCTGGTCGAATAATATTATCAGGCAATGTCCCTGGGTATTGAAATCCCAGCCAGTCATATAACAGCTGCCGTTTCCTGCTGTCCTACACAACTCAACGACAGAGATCCCTGGTTGTTACCAAGTCAGTGTCTGCTCCCATGTGTAAATTAATCTCCAAGTGAGGGTAGTGTTTGCCCTCACTGAAGCATTGGAAGGGAGCAATCCAAGACCGCCCTTGCTCTTACACCAACTGCAGGTTCACGGTGGTGGTGGTTTAATTGTTCAGTCGTGTCTGACTCTTGTGACCCCATGGACTGTAGCCCACCAGGCTCCTCTGTCCATGGAATTCTCCAGGCAAGAATACTGGAGTGGGTTGCCATTTCCCCCTCCAGGGGATCTTCCAGACCCAGGGATCACACCCCTGTCTCTTACTTCTCCTGCACTGGCAGGTGGGTTCTTTACCACGAGCGCCACCTGGGAAGCCCACGGAGTGTCCCCCAAATGGCCTCATGCCCGAACAGTCTGCTGGAAAGACTCACAGAACTCACAGAAAACGGTCATACTCACAGCAACGGTTTACTACGGAGAGGACACAGATGAAAATCGGTCAAAGGAAGAGATGCACAGGACTGAGTCCAGGACGGTTTCAGCCTCAGAGCATCCAGATGTCCTCATTCGGCAGAACCGGAAGTTCAGGGTTTTATTGGAGCTCTATCACGTGGGCATGACTGATCACCCATGTGGCTGATCTGTCTCCAGCCCCTCCAGAGTGGGGCTGACACCACGTGACCCAGAGCCCCGCCCTACATCCCATGGTTGCTGTGGCTCAAAGCCTATGCCTGAAATGATACAGCCGTTGTTATCTACCTGGCCCAGGGCCCCTGGCAAACAAAGATACTCCTATCAGGCACCTCTCCGAATACTAAATGGTAAGAGAGATTCTAAGGCTTAGCGATCAGCTTCCCAAAGCCGAGGCCAGACCTGTATGTGGGGAAGGTGATTCTTTCTGCACCCCCATCCCCACACCCATTCAGTTTCTTCTTTTTGTTCCTTTGCTCCCAGGAGGCTGGTTGGAGCATCAGCCTGGACACCAGTGTTGCCCAGGCCTGCCTGGTCATGCACGTGCTAACAGCCCTTGCTCCTTCAGCAGTCGTTCTAGTGATGACTGAGTGTTTAAATTGTGAAAATGTGAAGGCAGAAAACCATCTCCACATCTGTGTTGGATTTTCCTCTAATAAAACTCCAAGGGGCTTGCATTGATTGTGACAGGCATGAAGGGTCACCTCGGGACTGTTTTTTGACATCTGGGCAGAAATCCCTCTTGCAGTAAGAAATGAGTATGTTTTCTTTATGAGACCCGGATCAAATACTTGCCTTTCTCCAGTTTTTACATTCCCAAGTATTAGCTCCTCTCGAGTGGCAATTTTTTCTTTTCTAAAATTACTTCTACTATTGATGCATCTATCTTGCCTACTGCGTGGTGACTTTTTTTCTAAAGCAGGGCTCTGTTTTAGGGTTCTGCCTTCTGGCACCCTGCCTGGCACATAATAGGAGCTCAATTATAATTTAAGACGCAAGTCAGCACATGTTTAAAACAGTACAAATAAGTCATACTTTTAGTTCTGAAGTGCAAAAAAACTAGAAGCCTCTAAATAACCATTTGGGTAATAACAGGATAAAAGTTATATATATTCATATTTTCTTACACTTATGTCAAATATAACTGGAAGGATATACAAATGATAATGATGTTCACCTGCAGGGAGCAGAACTGAAAAGAACTGGGAGGCAGGGCTGGAAACACTTCCAACAATATACGTTTAGTTATTTTTGGCTGTGCTGGGCCTTTGTTGCTGCACATGGGATTTCTCTAGCTGCAGCGAGCAGGGGCTACTCTCTAGTTGCGGTGTGTGAGATTCTCGCTGAGATGGCTTCTCCTGTTGTGGAGCATGGGCTCTAGAGCACGCAGGCTTCAGTAGTTGTGGTGAGTGAGCTTAGTTGCTCCATGGCATGTGGATTTTAGGTCTGGGACCAGGGATCAAACCTGTGCCTTCAATGGTAGGCAGATTCTTAACCACTAGGCCACCAGGGAAGTTCTTGTATAGCCTTTTGTATATTTTTGATTTTTGAACCATGTGAATGCATTGTATATTCCAAATAATTTAACTTAAAAATTCTAGCAGCAGGGCAATGATTTGTAAATCCTTTATTTTAGTGAATATCAAAGGCATTCATCACTACCACGGATCTATTATAGCTCAGAGGAGAGTTACTCGCTATCTAGTAAAAACTCCATTGTTATTAGACACTAAAAACAGGAAGAGACTGGAGGGGGTTGAGAATGGGATAAGGAGAGGACAAAGGCTCATAGGACAGACGATACAAGGTCCTACCCATCCTTGTACCAGGAAATGAACAGACAGAGCAGATCTAACTTAAAGGCTGACCTTTCCAAAAATTTTTCAGAAGAGGTCCTGTAACAATCACTCACTGGACAAAAAAAACAGGTCGATGTTTCTCAAAGAGATATCAGGACATGAAAGACCAACTTAGGAACAATACACACAGCACCACGACAGAGCTGGATCACGGCAGCCTGGCTTTAATTAAGACACTACTGTGGACACAGCAGTCTCTGGGGGCAGTGCTCACTCATAGCTACACTGCTGTCCTACGGCATGAAGATGTTGTACACGGTTCTCACGTAGATGTCATCGGGGGGAGGCTTCTTCTTGCTGCCAGGTTCAAGGAACTTCTTAATTGTAGGGATATTACTGATTTTCACTGTGTACTCCTGAAAAGAGAAAACGCAAAAGTTCAAGGCTAAAAGCAAAGGTGTTTGTTTCTATGCAAATTGAACTTCAACTTGAAAGTTGCTCAGTTGTGTCTGACTCTTTGCAACCCCATGGACTATACAGTCCATGGAATTCTCCAGGCCAGAATACTGGAGTGGGTAGCTGTTCCCTTCTCCAGGGGATCTTCCCAACCCAGGTATCAAACCCAGGTCTTTTGCACTGTAGGTGAATTCTTTACCGGCTGAGCCATTCTATGAAAATACGGTGTTACAAAATGGCCCATCAAAATGTGTGCAATAAATATTTGTTACAGGCATCCAAACAGAGCCATAATCCAACATCTATCGAGGGGCTGATCTATTGGTATGATTATTTACAATTTCTGCCACAGTGGTTGGGATCTAGACCAGGCTTTATGCAAATCCACACAACGATGTCAACTCTTTTCAGAGACAGCAAAATAAAAAAGATACTTAGAATGGGATTATACTTGCTTAAAGAGAAAAAGAAGAAGGACAAAAAAGACATGAGAAGTACCTCAAATGTATTGCTCTGAGAAAAAAGTTTAAATAAAAATACTTTTAAAATTCATCAGACAGTACAAGTTACATTTTAAGGTTCAGTTTCCTTGGACATTTTTACTCCTATTAACAAATGAATTCTCTTTCCAGCTATGTGTGGAAGATGACTAGTTGCATTTTGGTGAGAAGCTAAGGCTNAAAAGTTTAAATAAAAATACTTTTAAAATTCATCAGACAGTACAAGTTACATTTTAAGGTTCAGTTTCCTTGGACATTTTTACTCCTATTAACAAATGAATTCTCTTTCCAGCTATGTGTGGAAGATGACTAGTTGCATTTTTTGTAGCCTAGAGTTCAGACACCAGATATTCATGTAAACTGCAATGGAAGAAAAAAAGTCTGTTTTCATTCATAGAGTCAAATCTTAACAATTTTCAGTAATTGAGAGGAAAGATCCATTTGATCTGGTAAAAATTCTAAATTATATGGGAACTGAACATCCATTGTCTATAATTATTCTAATAAAATCTTTCAAAATAAAGAGGTCAATCATTTAAAAAGCTACTATTTACCAAATGTCTCCTGTGTACAAAGCACAGCCTTAATTAAGCATGTTTACAGAAGTATTCATACATGTCACCAATATTAACAAAAATTCTAGGATGGAATTTGTTCCAAGAGTGTAGTCATGCAGCAAAATCGAGAGACAACTTATTTCATGTGTAAAAAACTGCTCAGCTCTAAGGGCCTGGGAACCAGAAAACCTTTCAAGTCNAGTCACATTTGGGACAATTCAAGTGATATCAGGCATAGATGAGAATATCATCAACCAAAAAAATCCTTGTGTCCATAAATGATGATTCAAAAACAAATAAAAAAAGAAGAAAGCAAGCTCTCTTTTCCAGAATTAGCACTAATTAATGCAGAATTGTTCCAAATTAACAATAAAATTAGAAAATCACCAATTTTCACCCTGACTCTGATAAGGATCAAGATGCTGAAATCGTTGGGTCATTGGGCATAAAATATTCACACAAAGCATCATCCCGCAGGTTACTTACTATGACAAAGAAAAAATGTCTCTGCAGATGTGGGAATCCCACCATCCACCTACCCAAGTAGTCAAGCTCAGCTCCCTACTGGGAGGCGTCCCACGCTCCCTGCTGTAACAGTAAGGACACAGTGACACTGCAGAAACAGCATCCCAACCAATTCAACCTGGACGGAGCTGCAAGGTGAAACAGGGGCGTATCCAGAACAGGCCACACTCTACGGGATACAAGTGGTCTGCACTCTTTCCAGCCTACAGAACTGTTGCTTTTAAGCTCCTCCAGGATGGGCAGGTTTGGAAGCCAGTTGTGGGGCAGACTTTCTGCCTTTGCAGCTCCCGCTCTGTGGTCTTCATCACCTGTCTGGCTCTCGCTTCCTAGACATCCATCCACTTCCCGACTGAAAGCATGAGCCCTGCTCTCAAGGGCAAACCTTTATTTAGAAGGGATTCGACTGTAGCCAGGTAAACCGCCTCTGAAAATTCTCCAGGCCATTTGGCCTCCAAGTCACATTACTGACTCTTTTATTTCTCTTGGCAGAAATTCATGCAAGAGATTCAATCCCTCCTTCACACATTCCTTCTCTGTTAAGTGAAGAGTATGAAAGAAAAGAACAAAATGTAGATTCTGCTCTAGATGAAAAGAGACTAGAGACATAACCACCTAGTGTCTAATAAATCTTGATTAGATCTTGGATGGGGGAATGGTAGTTATAACTACTAAAGAGATACACTTAACAGTTATATAGACATTTGGGGCATAAGAGGCAACTTCTGAATTTGGATTGTATATAAGATGTTGTAAAACTGATGTTATTTCCTTAGTTGTGACAGTTACGGGGACAATTTTATTTTTTTCTTAACAGGAAGACACACGCTTCCTGCAACTTACTTTCAAATGATTAAGAATTAAAAAAGCAGAGACAGAAGAAGGAGGCAAACAGCAAAATGTTAGTACGTGGCGAGTTTAGTTGAAAGGTATCCATTTTACTATTACAACCTTTCTGTGGGTTTTAAAGTTTCCAAACTAAAAGTTTGGGAGGAAAAGAAACACTGGAAAGTCCCTTTTCTTGTGACATATACAACACGTGCGAATACACTGATGTCCTTCTCATGCCCACCGAGGCCCCAAGTCCCTGGGTGGTTCCCAGTTGAGCCTGCGCCCTGTGCTCCCCCTCACCCCATGTCATCCCAGGAAGGACAAAGCCGCAGCACAGACCTGGCCATTCTTTCCTCTACCTCACCTAGTCGACCAGAGGGGCATCAAGATGACGGGGTGAAGGCATGACTTCTCCTATTCCCAGGTGCCCCTAGAGGCACTCCATCTGGGGTCCAGGAAGCAGTAGCCTCAGGGTAAGAATGTTCTGGGCATTTGTCCAAACACCCAGCCAGTCAGCTGTGTGGCCAAGGTGTTTCTACTGCACCATTGCTCTCACACTTTTATGTCCCTGATCATGTATAAAGCACATGAGAAAGCGTGTGTATGTGCCAGACCCCAGGTCCATCCCTCAAAGATCCACCTCCAGTAGCTGGGAAAGACCAGGAACGTACATTAAAAAAAACAAGCCTTTCCAAGCAACATGGATGGACCTAGGGATTAACATACTAAATGAAATAAGTCAAAGAAAAATATCATATGGCATCATTTATATGTGAAATCTTGAAAGAAAAATGCCACAAATGAACCTGTTTATAAAATAGAAACAGACTTTCAGACATAGTACACAAACTTATGGTTACCAGCGTGGAGGAAGAGGGCACAGGAGGGACACATTAGGAATTTGGGATTAGCAGATATACCACATATTAGTAGTATTAGCAGGTATACAAAATAGATAAACAACAAGGATCTAATGTATAGTGCAGAGAACTACATTCAGTATCTTATAATAACCTATATTAGAAAAGAATCTCAAAAATATTTATAACTGAATCACTTTGCTGTACACCTGAAATAGTATAAAATCAACTATACTTCAATAAAAATTTTTTTTTAATTCCTTCCAAACGGTTCCAATTCTGGTTTCTGATTCTTGGGACTATGTAACAAAATGCACACACTCTCTCACTAGAAAAACTCTCTTGTGTCAAACTTTATAAGACTGTAAGAAGAAACTGGCACCAGAACAGGAGATGAGACGGTGGGAGAGGGAGGAAGGTAAAAAGCGCACAAGGCTGAGCTTGGAGGAGCTGGAGACTGTCTGGAGGCTGCCCCGGGGCTGCAAGGACAGACAGTGGGTGGTTTCTGTCCACACAATCAGCGGTCTCTGTTCCCTGACCGGGTGCTGGTCCCCCAGGGGATCCTCTGGAGAAGTGCCCCCATCCACGTCATGCACTCCCTCCCTCTCCACCCACCCCCTTCTTCTGAGCGAACTACCCAGAAGCCCTGAATGAGGAGTGGGTGGCCTTCATGTCTTCTCTCTCTCTTTTTTTTGTTACTTTTTAATATAAATTTATTTATTTTAATTGGAGGCTAATTACTTTATATCAACATGAATCTGCCACAGGTGTACACGTGTTCCCCATCCTGAACTCCCCTCCCAACTTCCTCCCTATCCCATCCCTCTGGGTCATCCCAGTGCACCAGCCCTGCGCATCCTGTATCATGCATCGAACCTGGACTGGTGATTCATTTCACATATGATAATGTACATGTTTCAATGCCATTCTCCCAAATCATCCCACCCTTGGCCTCTCCCAGAGTCCAAAGGGCTGTTCTATACATCTGTGTCTCTTTATGTCTTCTCTTTTACACTGTTCATTCCCCCTCTTCACAAGGAGGATCTGACCGGGTTTGGGGGATCTTTGGGCAAATGAAGCTCCAAGCAGCCAAGACGCAGCATCCAGCACAAGGCAGTGTCTGAGGACTCAGACCAAGTATGAGTCGGAAGATGCTGACTCCTGCAATTAGGCCAGGCTGCCTCTCAGCAGGTGTGAGGCACCTGGTTACTGGGATGTGTGTGCTTTACACGTCAGGTTCTACCTGACACTGTGACCCTGGAAATCGTGAACTCACCCAGCCGCTGTAGCCCAGCTCTCCCAACTATTGAAGATCTGACTGAACACAGATGTGGCTGAAAATGTCCTTGGGCACAGACATGGGAGGGATCGCCGGTACCAACTTTGGGGCATTGCTCCTGTAAACCACGTGGTCAGACCTCATGAGGGAGGCCAGTCTTTCTCCTGGTTAGAGAACCTGGTCAGAGTGGACTTGAGACCCACACCCCACGCTGGGCTAAGTAAGTACTCTCCAGAGTACTTACTACCTGCCTGCCTGGTCCGGGGGAGGTGGATCATAGGACCCATGTTCCCTTCTGTTTAACTTACTTAGGGTTGGGTGGCTATGACTGTAACCAAGAATCCTGACCCACAGCCGAGCAGGAAGCACAGAATGAAGCTAGGGAGGAAGGGATTTGGACAAGGGCTTCCAGTATCTACATGTACAAAACAACAACTGCAAGCTCCGAAGCCCACAGGGTTAGACAGGTGACATAAACATGCCAGACAGGCTCAAGTCAAGGGATCAAGAACTGTTGCACTCTCTTCTTAACGCAACTAGAGAAAGTGTTCTGAGATCATAGGGAATGGTGGAGACTATGTAAATGCTTCTGAACTGTGGTGTTGGAGAAGACTCTTGAGAGTCCCTTGGACTGCAAGGAGATCCAACCAGTCCATTCTGAAGGAGATCAACCCTGGGATTTCTTTGGAAGGAATGATGCTAAAGCTGAAACTCCAGTACTTTGGCCACCTCATGAGAAGACTTGACTCATTGGAAAAGACTCTGATGCTGGGAGGGATTGGGGGCAGGAGGAGAAGGGGACGACTGAGGATGAGATGGCTGGATGGCATCACGGACTTGATGGACGTGAGTCTGAGTGAACTCCGGGAGATGGTGATGAACAGGGAGGCCTGGCGTGCTGCGATTCATGGGGTCGCAAAGAGTCGGACACAACTGAGCGACTGAACTGACATAAACTAGAAAGGTTCATCTGTAGGGGCTGTCCCTCTTAGAGTCAGCAACGGCTGCCCTATGAAAATGAGGCCCTAGGAGCATCAGACCTTCCAACTTCTCAAGTCAGAAATCAGAATCTGTATATAAAAATGGTATCAAATAACTTAGAAAACTGTAAAACACTATGTGGTGAGATATAATGACAGGCAAGGAAAGCAAAGCCTAGCCAAACCAACAAATAAAAAACAAAACCCCAAACCCAACTATCTTCATTTATCACCTTTGGAGGTTGGTAGGGTAATGACTCATTATTCTGAAAATTGACAGAGAGAAAGAATCAAGCACTTATCCTGCTTTTCTTAAGTGAACTGTAATGTGCTTCAAGGTAATTAAGAACATAACCAGTGAACAAATACTCTTTATAAGAGAATCACAGTTAAACTTAAGTGAAATAACAGAAATAGAAAAATCACCGTTTTGTAACCCCTAACAACGGTGATGATCAAGGCTGCAAAGACAGTTGCTGAAAGGGTAACAGAGGAAAACTTCATAGTGTCGGAACAGGCTGATGTCATGGAAACACAATGATCACACTCAGCAACGCTGAAAACGAGACAGGCTGACATCACGTGCCTGTGATGTCGCATAAGAGAAATATGTCCATACTACCACCTTTGCTGCAGTCTGGCAGAGAAAAAAAAAGAGACAGAGGAGAAAAATGAGCCTGGATTTGATCAGACTTCTGGATCCAATTACTAGTTTACAGGAAACAGAGAAGAGGGGAACAGGTTGAAATGAGAGTAAATCCATCAAATTCAGAATGAGGGGCATTCGACAACAGTTACTTCCACAAAGGGCCCGAGGCACAACCACAGACACGCACCCAAATCGTGACTATTAATACCTGTTTTATGTTTCTATCAAGAAGCAGCTCCAAGAACGGAGCAAAAACAAGACCAAAACCACTGTGGGCCAAAGCATATGGGCATGCAGGGGCTTCAGGCCTGAAGCCACTAAAGTAAATAGGAAACAAACCTAAACCTAGAGACTTTATAGTCACCAAGTTCTGGGTGTAATTGGCAAACTGCAGCTTCATGCCTGTTTTCCTCATTATAAATATTTACTGGTGGTAGATCAGAAGCAGATGATTAAGGCTGAAAGTAAGAGAATTTCATCAACGACACTCCATTTAGAAAAAGAAAAATTCTTGAGAGGAGGGACTCTTCTGACTCAATGAAGCAGGTCTGTAATATTACTGGGAGAAGACAGAGCTCAACATTATAAGACAGATCTGTGCAGAAACACCAGTATAGCTAGGGTACCTCGACTCCGGCAGCAGCTAACACCCATCGCACAGATTCCATCCGGCCTCGTCCGTTGGGATAGTGGAGCTTGGGTTTCGTGGCCATCACGGCCTTTCAGGTTTTCTGAAACACAAATGCAGCAAAAGAACAGCCCCAATTTCGCGTTCTCAGTCCAGTATTCAGGGGCTAAATGAATATTCAGGGTTTTGACAAACTGGGGGGTTCTGTGGGGGTTGGAGGAGGAGGGATTTTGTGGGGTTTTTGTTTTTAAACTGCGTTTTCCCTCAATCAACAAAAACAGATCACCATTTTAAAACCTCAAAAAACAACCACCACCTTTGCCTTTCAAATAGTTTCATAGCTTTATGGTTTATTATTCTGGATCTTGGAAAGCGGGGGGCTATTTCCTGTAAAGACATTTGGGCTCGCAGCACAGGATCAGAACATCATATACTTTGACCTTGAAAATCTGAGATTTCCCAAACTCGGCCTGTACAGGCCAGACCAAGGACCGCGGAGGAGACGTCCACACCCCTGGAACCTCTGCAAAAAATCACTTTCACGAGCATCAGATTCGAGCCTCACAGCAACAGAAGGAGGGGTCAATTATTACTATTGTCTGCAAGACGTGCGTCTGCGAGCAGGCCTGGGCTGGTGGCCCCGGGCCCTGCACACCCCCGCCCCGCCTGGACAGAAGCCCCCAGGCCCTTGTTGCGCCCAGGCCACCGCTCGGCACCGGAGACAGGCTCTTGGCGCTCCGCGCGGCCGCTCAGTCCGCGATGGGAGACGATCAGAGCCTTCCATCCAGGGCTCTGAACTGCACAGGGCAGGTTAACAACGATACGCACGCCGACCAAGCAAGACCCCCAACCCCAACCCAGGGGTTCCTGTCTTCTCCAATAGGGACAGGGCCGCAGGAGGGAGACAGAGATAGGATGAATGCGGGGGTGAGTCCAGGATGGGGAAGGAGCGTGAGAGACTCGGAGCGGGGAGAAACAAGAAGAGGGGGGAAGGGGAGGTGGGAGTGACAAGAGGGAGACAGACCTGGCTCCACTTGGATTGACCAGAACCGCACAAAGGCGCCCAGCGAGCGGTCTGCAGCCAGGGTACCCGCGGGCGGTCCGAGGCGCCCTCGGTGGGCGAGGCTCCAGAATATTTCACCAATAGAGACGGCAATATTTAGCATGCTCCACCCATCTGCAAGGCATGCTGGATAATACGCAAACAACTCCAAATCAAGCCCATTTTAATAGCAATTTTTGCAATTTAAGGGAATAATTTTTAAGTGTTAATTAGGTTTGGACTTTAGTTTAAGATGTCACTTAGAGATCTGGCATTTAGAAAAACAAAGAAAAAGTCGACATAAGTAAAAAGATCGAAATTTCCTGTGGTTTATATACTGCGTGCACTACCAGCAGTACTCGGATGTGAGGGCGATCTGGTTGCGACATCTGTCACCCCATTGATCGCCAGGGTTGATTCGGCTGATCTGGCTGGCTAGGCGGGTGTCCCCTTCCTCCCTCACCGCTCCATGTGCGTCCCTCCCGAAGCTGCGCGCTCGGTCGAAGAGGACGACCATCCCCGATAGAGGAGGACCGGTCTTCGGTCAAGGGTATACGAGTAGCTGCGCTCCCCTGCTAGAACCTCCAAACAAGCTCTCAAGGTCCATTTGTAGGAGAACGTAGGGTAGTCAAGCTTCCAAGACTCCAGACACATCCAAATGAGGCGCTGCACGTGGCAGTCTGCCTTTCTTTTGACAATTCTACAACTTTTAGTATTATTATCTATTTACATTACGTACATACTTGTATGTATTTCCTTCTTGAGTTTCTTCATTATCCTACACTTTCGACAAAACTGGTTTAATCCACACCTTCCTTGGATGGCAGGAAGTGTGGGGGGGGCTTTGGATAGGGGTGTCAGTGGGGCTACAACTATAATCTGGGTGGTAATTAAGCTAGAGCTTTAAAAAATATTTTAAGACTATCAAAATTATTATAGAAAAATTCACACAAATTTTAAGGTTAAAAATATATGCTTCCAAAAGGACTATTTCTTGTTTCCTGAGGCAGCCTCTCCTATTTCGCAGACTATGCTGCTGCTGCTAAATTGCTTCAGTCGTGTCGACTCTGTGCGACCCCACATACGGCAGCCCACCAGGCTCCCCCGTCCCTGGGATTCTCCAGGCAAGAACACTGGAGTGGGTTGCCATTTCCTTCTCCAATGCATGAAAGTGAAAAGTGAGAGTGAAATCGCTCAGTCGTGTCTGACCCTCAGCGACCCCCATGGACCGCAGCCTACCAGGCTCTTCTGTCCACGGGATTTTCCAGGCAAGAGTACTGGAGTGGGTCGCCATTGCCTTCGCAGACTATAAATGTTGATTATCGTTTTCACCCAGGAGGGGTTCTTGAAAATACCTGGCTTGAGAAGCTGTGCTGCTGATCAATTACAGCAACTGACAAGATCAGATTTTATTTTCTGTAGATTTCTCTGGCAAAAACAGGGAGAGTGAATTGAGACTGTTCAGGGTGGGGAAAGAGAAACCTGGAAATATCCGTGTGTATTACAGTAGCATCAGAAATTAGAAGACGATAGGTAAGAAAAGGTAAGATATTAAGAGGGTGGATGGGAGGAAGAAAAGTCTAAACTGATGCCCTCTCCCTAAGCACACACACACTTTTTTTTCCATCCTCCGTGTTTACTTTTCGTAACATTTATTGTCATATAATGTACTATATATTTTGTTATCTATCTGGAATTTTGATAGAATGTAAATTCCAACAGGTTAGGGGTTTTTCATATTTCTTAAAATGTACCTTTGTGTACCCTGATCCTAGAATGGTCTAGCGGTTTTCCCTACTTTCTTCAGTTTAAGTCTGAATTTGGTAATAAGGAGTTCATGATCTGAGCCACAGTCAGCTCCTGGTCTTGTTTTTGTTGACTGTATAGAGCTTCTCCATCTTTGGCTGCAAAGAATATAATCAATCTGATTTCGGTGTTGACCATCTGGTGATGTCCATGTGTAGAGTCTTCTCTTGTGTTGTTGGAAGAGGGTGTTTGCTATGACCAGTGCATTTTCTTGGCAAAACTCTATTAGTCTTTGCCCTGCTTCATTCTGTATTCCAAGGCCAAATTTGCCTGTTACTCCAGGTGTTTCTTGACTTCCTACTTTNTGACCATCTCTTGATGTCCATGTGTAGAGTCTTCTCTTGTGTTGTTGGAAGAGGGTGTTTGCTATGACCAGTGCATTTTCTTGGCAAAACTCTATTAGTCTTTGCCCTGCTTCATTCTGTATTCCAAGGCCAAATTTGACAATAGTAAAAGTTAACAAAACTAAAAGCTGGTTCTTTGAGAGGATAAACAAAATTGACAAAACTTTAGCCAGAATTATCAAGAAAAAAAGAGAAGAATCAAATCAACAAAATTAGAAAAGAAAAAGGAGAGGTTACAACAGACAATGCCTAAATACAAATAATTGTAAGAGACTATTATGAACAACTTTATTTCGATAAAATGGATAACCTAGAAGAAATGCAGATTCTTAGAAAATTTCAATCTTCCAAGACTGAACCAAGAAGAAATAGAAATTATGAACAACCTAGTTACAAGCACTGAAATTGAAGCTGAGATAAAAAAATCTCCCAGAAAACAAAAACCCAGGACCAGATGGCTTCATAGGAAAATTGTATCAAACATTTAGAGAAGAGTTAATGACTATCCTTCTAAAATTCTTTCAAAAAATTGCAGAGGAAGGAACACTTCCAAACTCATTTCACACGGCCACTGTCACCCTGATACCAAAACCAGGCAAAGACAACACACACAAAAAAGAAAACTATAGACAAATATCACTGATGAACATAGATGCAAAAATCCNAAAATTGCAGAGGAAGGAACACTTCCAAACTCATTTCACACGGCCACTGTCACCCTGATACCAAAACCAGGCAAAGACAACACACACAAAAAAGAAAACTATAGACAAATATCACTGATGAACATAGATGCAAAAATCCTCAACAAAATTTTAGCAAACAGAAGTCATCAACACATCAAAAAGCTCATACATCATGATCAAGTTGGGCTTATTTCTGGAATGCTAGGATTCTTTGATATACACAAATTAATTAATGTGACATACCATATTAACAAATTGAAAGATAAAAATCATATTATAATATCAATAGATGTAGAGAAATACTCTGACAAAATTCAGCACCCGTTTATGGTTAAAACTCTTCAAAAAATGGGCATAGAAGAAACCTACTTCAACATGAAAAAAGGCCATATATGATAAGCCTACAGCAAACATTAGTCTAAATGGTGAAAAACTGAAGGCATTCCCCCTAAGATCAGGAACAAGTGTCTACTTTCACCACTATCATTCACCATAGTTCTGGAAGTCCTAGCTATAGTAATCAGAGAAAAAAAAGAAATAAGAAGAATCCAGATCAGAAAATTAGTAAAGCTCTCACTGTTTGAAGATTACATGATACTGTACAAAGAAACCCCAAATATAGTATCAGAAAATTTCTAGAGCTAATCAATGAACTTAGCAAAGTTACAGGATACAAAATCTACACACAGAAATCACTTGTGTTTTTATATACTAACAATGAAAAATCACAAAGAGAAATTAATGAATCAATCCCAATCACCTTTTCAACAAAAAGAATTAAGTATCTAGGAATAAACTTACCACATGGACATCACCAGATGTTTAACACTGAAATCAGATTGANTGGGTGTTAGTTCTAAAGGGTCTTGTAGGTCTTCATAAAACCGGTCAACTTCAGCTTCTTCAGCATTACTGGTTGGGGCATAGACTTGGATAACTGTGATACTGAATGGTTTGCCTTGGAAATGAACAGAGATCATTCTGTCGTTTTTGAGATTGCATCCAGGTACTGCATTTTGGACTCTTTTGTTGACCATGATGGCTACTCCATTTCTTCTGAGGGATTCCTGCCCGCAGTAGTAGATATAATGGTCATCTGAGTTAAATTCACCCATTCCAGTCCATTTTAGTTCGCTGATTCCTAAATGTCGATGTTCACCCTTGCCATCTCTTGTTTGACCACTTTCAATTTTCCTTGATTCATGGACCTGACATTCCAGGTTCCTATGCAATATTGCTCTTTACAGCATCAGATCTTGCTTCTATGACCAGTCACATGCACAACTGGGTATTGTTTTTGCTTTGGCTCCATCCCTTCATTCTTTTTGGAGTTATTTCTCCACTGATCTCTAGTAGCATATTAGGCACCTAATGACCTGGGGAGTTTCTCTTTTGGTATCCTGTCATTTTGTGTTTTCATACTGTTCATGGGGTTCTCAAGGCAAGAATACCGAGGATGAGATGGCTAGATGGCATCACGGACTCGATGGACATGTGTCTGAGTGAACTCCGAGAGATGGTGATGAACAGGGAGGCCTGGCGTGCTGCAATTCATGGGGTCACAAAGAGTCGGACACGACTGAGCGACTGAACTGATCCTAGAATAATGTTTAGGGCAGAGAAGACAGTCAGAGAACACTTGTGGAAGGAAACAATGAACGATGCTTTGGTTTCTAGCTCCATAAAGATTTGGAGGACATAATAATGAACGGGTTTGTCTTTTAGTCTCACAAGCCACACACTTGTAAATGTCACTAGACAGTTGAAAGGCCAGTGGGAGGTCAGGGTTAGCAGATATAAGCTATTACATATAGAATGGATAAACAACAAGGTCCTACTGTACAGCACAGAGAACTATATTCAGTGTCCTGTGATAAACCATAAGGGAAAATAGTAAATAAGAATTATGTATAACTGAAGCACTTTGCTGTATAGCAGAAATTAACATAAGACTGTGAATCAACTATAACTAAAAAACTAACATTCTATTTTTTTTTTACATTTAAAGAAAGAGGCCAGTGACAACTCAGAAGTGAGGACTGAGATGGATTAACCTGGCAGTAAAAGAAAGTATCCAGAAAAAGTATGTAAAGTAAGAAGAAAAGCAAACAAGAACAGCTGGGCACCCCTAGAACTGGGAGTCATTTTCAAACAGGAATAATAGTATATATTCATCTTTCTAATTCTGACTTAACAGAGACATTACTCGGTTTGACATAGGTAGGCAAGCCATATTTTTCAAACCTGCTGGAGGAGGTGATCTTTATCAGTTTTTTCCAGCTCACCTTTCTGCCAAGATTCACTTTCATTGAAGTACACAGGAAAAGCATTATTATCAACTTTGTTGATCAGTTAAATCTCTATATCTATTTGCTTCTATTATCTAATTGGTTGAACCGTATCAAATTGCTGGTATTTTACTATTTTCTTCTAACAAACAAAAAAAAAGACACTTTCATGTCCAACCTAATAAATTAGAGGTTACATCATCCTAGCAATGTTTACCTGAGTGTCATAAGACTCTCATTAAACAGGTTTGTGGAGAAATAAAAAAAATCCTGTTATAATTCTGCCATTCTATGAAAGTACCCTTAGGTCATTCTGCTCCTTGGAAGCCCCTGAAATTATTCTATTCTTGGAGACCCTAGGGGTTGCTCTCAACCTGGGGCAGTCTTACTCACTGTGTCTTTCTACCTACTGGATATATATATTTAAATTCAGAGGCCATGGGAACTTGTCTCAGCCTTTGACCCTTCTCCCCAGTAACAGGTAACATTGCCTTAACAAAAATCAAGAGCTTTAAACATCAGTTTAAGAGAAGCTTTTGTAAGTAAACATTCCAGAAAGAGAGTCACAATGGTTTAAATTCAGTCTCAGCTGTTTTGACAGCAGGCTTTGATAGCAGGAAGGATGACTGAGAGCTTGAATCTATGGGGCATCTGAAAAGGTGGAGGGAGGGCTGAGGGGAGATGGGGAAGTCACTAGACAAATGGGGTGATGACACACTCAGGTTGGGGGTGTTCTCGTGGGCGAGGGCACATCTGTGGATTCACGGGGGTGATGACACACTCAGGTTGTGGGTGTTCCGATAGGCTAGGGCACATCTATGGATTCACCAATACTAGGTTGATTGGTAAATCATTTTCCTTCAAAATTCTTTCAAGGACTCAAAGAATGCTTGGTAATGAATTTCCTGTGGAATCCTGTATGGAATTCATGAAGGTATGAGCTTCTTTTGAAGGTTTATACTGTACATGTTTATATTGTACATGTGAGTGTATTGTGAAAGCTAGAAAAATACAAGGTAGGTATTTACCCGGAGAAGGCAATGGCATCCCACTCCAGTACTCTTGCCTGGAAACTCCCATGGACAGAGGAGCCTGGTAGGCTGCAGTCCATGGGGTCGCTGAGTCAGACAGGACTGAGCGATTTCACTTTCACTTTTCACTTTCATGCATTGGAGAAGGAAATGGCAACCCACTCCAGTGTTCTTGCCTGGAGAATCCCAGGGATGACGGAGCCCAATGGGCTGCCGTCTGTGGGGTNTCCCACTCCAGTACTCTTGCCTGGAAAATCCCATGGACGGAGGAGCCTGGTAGGCTGCAGTCCATGGGGTCGCTGAGTCAGACAGGACTGAGCGATTTCACTTTCACTTTTCACTTTCATGCATTGGAGAAGGAAATGGCAACCCACTCCAGTGTTCTTGCCTGGAGAATCCCAGGGATGACGGAGCCCAATGGGCTGCCGTCTGTGGGGTCGCACAGAGTCGGACACAACTGAAGCAACTTAGCAGCAGCAGCAGCAGCAGCAGCAGCAGCAGGTATTTATCATGATGAAATTAGTAACAAGCAATTGTTTTGATGTGCTTTTTGTTTTGTTAAAATATTCCTAGTCACCTAATTTGCTAAAAGCTAAATTTAAATAGTCTCCACATTGCAAAATACTGCTTCCTACTGCTGGTCTAAGTATATGCTACCAATTTCACAGCAATAAACACTCTAATAGGTGTTAAGAAGTTATAAAATATGAAAATTTCAAATTAGGAAATAGTAATGTTATTGTTTGATGGAAGAATATAACAACAAAAACAGAACACTCAAATCAATTTTTCTTAAACTGTAACTTTATTTGGAGCAGAATTTTCCTTAAAGTTAATGTTTTTAAACACCTTAGGACAAACTATTCAAAAAGGAACATTTTATTTCAGAAGGGGCTTGAGTAAAGAGTTTTTGGTCCTCCTATCTTCTCATCATTATGAATATTTGCTTTATAATTAAATATATTCTTAATTGCTCCCTTGTAATCAAGTCAAGTGATGAAATTGCTGTCAGTACTGAAATATCCTAGATCAGAAGACTATTCAGGCCATTTTAAATTCACATTAGCAGTGTCTGTAAGAAACTGATGATACAGATTAATGTGATATTTGCCCCCCAGTTTGTCTTCTGTTGGTTTCCATGAGAAGGTCCTCACAATAAATTATATAAAATACAGTACTTTGGTTGGAAATTGTAACAATAATTCGAAAAATTAACCATATGTATTAAACAAGTTGCTACAGTATGCTTTAAATGATAGAAAATAATTAGTACATCAAACATTTTCTTATAAACATATTGCTTTGGATCACACACTGAGCTAAAACATACAGCCTGTATTCTTTTTCTCTCCTAAATGGCACAAAACAATGGCTTGATGCCACTTCATAAGAAAACATGGTGCCTGTGAACTCCAACAGTACTGGTGATATGTACTTAAAAACAATTCTGTTTTACATGGCTTGTCTGGAGTCAAGTGTTTAATTTTTTATCATTCCAGAATATGACACAGCATCCGTTTACTAGATGTTTATGGTCCTTGAAGCAAGAGATCTGTAAGAAACTGCTTGAGAAAATCGGTTTTCTTCCTATTTAAATCATATATGGGCTGGGTGAGGGCTTAGTAACTAATGGCAGCTTACTGTGAAATGAACAATCACATGAAGAACAGCTTTTAACTCATGCAACTTTCCCTGCAGTTCACACACGTACCTTTGGCATAACCACTGTCACCGAACCCTTGGGCACTATACCATCTCCTGAAGTCCCATAAAACTTTATGCCTGACATGAGGTACAGTCGTGGATAGGTATAGTTAAGCTTATCATTCCTCTTGGTGTCTTGTAGTAGGTTTTATAATCTTACAGTAACTGAAAATACAGGCAACAGGCAGTATTTTCTTTTTACTTAACAAGTATTGGTGACTTTTCCCTTTCTACAGTAAACAGCTTGTATGCTCAATGCATCCTTTACCCATTTCAGGGTGAGAGTCAAAGACAACTTTAGAGGATTTTGCTAGTTCTTTAGAACTGACCTTGTTTTTTTTCAGCCTTCTAGTTTACTCAATGCAGTGTCAGCTTCTTGACTTTCAAATGAATAGGGGAAATTGTCTGCCAATAAACAAAGGAAAGAGGAAGAGGACAAAAAGAAATATCTTCTGCATTGAGGCCCTAAAAAACTAATAGAAAAACAATTTTATAATGTAGAGTAACCAGGTAAGTAGGTTTTTCAATTAAAATGTAATGACCTTAACATAAGCTAGAGGACCAAAAATATGGCATTCATAATCCATCTGGTTTTCTAGAGGGTATTTACGATTTTAAACCAGCTTTCTAGCAAGGTGGGTAAGCTTTCAGATTAACTTTTATTCCTAATACAGAAAGGGGAAATAAATATTAACCGCATAGTAAAGGACTCATCTCTGAAAACACATTCTCTGTTGATTGAGATAATGAGAATATAATACGGAAATAAATTCAGCTTCAAGTTGTGCTTACATATACATATTTATTTCCTGAAGCTTTGCTGCCAGTTTGTTAACAGGAAAATATGACCTCTCAAATCCACATCCATCATTTGCTTTTCCCATGCCCCCAGCAATCATGGTGCTTGGTCAAGTACCTTTTTGAGTCAGATTCTCGAAAACACAAATTCCTCCCTGATTTTAGGTGAGGGCCCTTTGGAAACCATGGGCTGCAACATATTATTAATACATCAACACAAAAATTTACCCACTTATTAGGCTGAACCCTATCAAAGTACCAATTTCATTTTCACCTAACATTTTAACTTACAAAAATGACACTTTCATTGACTCCACTTGCTATATCCTAGAACCAAACAAAAGTGACTTGAGCCCTGGGAGAAAGTGAGTCTATGCACTCTGGAGATGATGTCGCATTCACTGGCAGTGATCTTCTTCTTGTCTTTCAGGTAATCACGAGTGGAGGTGAGTGTGCCTGACAGAGGTGGATCAGAGTGGACTTTTTCTGTCTCCAAACTAGCTTTGTCATTTTCAAAATTGCTGTAAACATTCCTCTCAATGGAACAGCCTCTGCCCAATGGAGTTCTCACTGTTGAAAGAAACTACACAAGGGTTTAGAGTTCTTCAAATGTGGCACGTGATGGACACTTGACATATGGTAACTGTGGCTGCACAGACCAGTGGGACCTCTGCCATCTATTTTTTCTTGCTCCCCAAATTGCCCTGATAATTGGACCAGAGGGCAGACAATGATTATTCATCATCTATCTCTGGCCAGGCCTGGAGAACTGAGCTAAATGCAACATTCTAAGGGTTGTGCTACTTTGAAACTTTACTTTTGGGTCATGCATCTTGGCAGGGATGTAAGTTTAAGTCACTGTATTAACCTTTATGTGGAGAACCTTTTGGCTTCAAAAGCTTCCCTTTTATGGGTACTTATAGAAAGTGACTTCAAAAATGGAAGAAAATAGAATGTGATGGCATAGCTTGGTTTCAGCTGGATTATCGCCAGCCACCAAAAAACGTGTTGTAAACATTTCTAAAAATATTTACTTAAGAGTTCTTTCATCTGGGGAGTAAAAAGAAAACAAAGTGAATTATGTAATAGTACTTTCAGAACAGCACAGCAGTATTAAAAAGTCAAACCAATAACACAGTATTGAGAAACGGCAGATGGTCAGTTTTCTAGCATGGACGTCAGTCCAGAAAAGCTTAAAGTACCGAATATGCCACATTTAAAATTTAACCACTTCACAAATATCCACACACGTTGAGGAAATAACCCTTTCTCGCGTAGCTGTAAATTGCACCCCTGTTGCAATACTGCATCAATATTATTATATTTTAAAAAATCTGTATAAAATATTATCTGGAACCCCAAAGGAAAATCAATTAATCTTTAAAAAGTTCCTTACAAAGTTGACTGTATAAAATGCTAAAACATAATCCATATATACAAAATGCTGCTGTTTAAGAAAATAATGGGACCCAGTTTTAGAATAAAATAACTTTGTACAAAAAAAAAGTACTGCATTCAAATCAATATTAAAAGAAAAACTTTAAAAAAGAATATTGAAATGTCTCAGTTCAGAAGAATAACTATAAAGTGTTTGCTTTTCCACCAACTGAAAGTCTCTTGCAGGTGGAATACCAGCTGGCCAAGGGACAGGGTCCTACTGTTCCCGACAAAAGGCTTCGTGACAGTTATCGCCGAGACGCGTACTTAGCGATCCAGTCCGTCCTGCCGTGTACAGGCTGGGCGGCTGGAGGCCGGGGCAGCAACCCAGGAGTGCTTCTAGGCTGGGTGTGGAAAAACGGTCGCCCAGGGTGAGGTCTCACAGCCTTCAAGGAAGAATAGCCTGTAGGGAAAGAGAAAGGTGGGTCTGATTGATTGGGCCCACACAAAGTGCAGCAAAGAGCATCTCAGTGACATATATCGGAAAAGCAGAGCTCAAGAGAAGCCATGTTCTTGGAGCTGGCCCTCCCAATCAAGGACAGCCTCATCCTATAGCAGTCAGGCCAGAAACACTAGTGTCATTCCTGTGTGTGCTCAGTTGCTCGGTCATGTCCAGCTCCTTGCGGCTCAATGGATGGTAGCTCCCCAGGCTCCTCTGCCCATGGAACTTGTGGTGGTTTAGTCGCTGAGTTGTGTCCAACTCTTTCAAACCCTTGGACTGTAGACCCTCAGGCTCCTGTGCCCAGGGAATTTTCCAGGCAAGAATACTGTAAGTGGGTTGCCATTTCCTTGCATCTGCCAGGCCCGTTCTGCCTGCAGGCCCATGCACTAACAGCCCAAAATACAGAGTTTGCTTGTTCACCTCCTGCAGATCTTCACCCGATGGCTCCCCTGCAGTGAGATCTTCGGCCGCCCTGTTCCCTACTCTCCTGCCCCCGTGCTCCCTGCTCCCCGCTTTCTTTTCCCCTTAGCACTGTGGAGCATCTTATTTGGTTTACTTGATGTCTGTGGAGTACAGGTTCCAAGGGGACAAGAAATTTTGTTGTCTCCTTCATTTGTGGACCCTAGGCCTAGCACGTTTGGCACAAAGCACTTGTTTAATAACTATTTTTGAATAAATTCACAAATAATAATCCTAAATAGAACTTACCCGGGGAAGGGTCGGGAATAGGTGCCAAGTGCACCCTCTGCAGAGCAGAATTGATTTCTTTTTTCAGAAAGGAAGGGATATAGTTTCCAGCCAGTCCACTAGAACTTGTAGAACTGGAACCAACTGATTTGCAAAAGAAAAAGCTCATTACTGCAAAGACATGCACAGAATACCAACAAAGGAAAAGGACAAGGGCATAGGGCAACAGAGAACTGGGTTTTGATTTTCAGGGGGAAAAGCATTAGGATAAAGAGTGAATTCGGAGCAGAACATTCCACCACACCACACTGTTAGCAAGACAGGGGGATGGGGTGTGAGGTGTACAGACAGTGTTGAGACTGTAGCCTGTACCCACAAGGAGGCTGGTGGGTTGGTTTGTTAAAAAAAAAAAAAAGGAGACATTTAGAATTTTCTTTCTGTTTGTAATAATCAGTTTAACCTGTTCTGGAATTTTCTTTTTTCCACTCAATAATATAAAAGAGTTAGCCTTCCATGTTAGTATGGACAAATTTCAGAGTATGGTTAAACCATAACTCATTTAACCATTCTCTTATTGATCAGCATATAGGTTTCTCTTATTGATTAGCACACAGGTTATGTTGTTTAGCCATTATAAGTAATTCTAACCAGAGATATTCTTGTCCAGAACCAGAAAATTAGTCATTATTAAAATTCACTAAATGCATTCACTTTTTATGTCATTTCTGCCTTGAGAGTGTTTTAAGGGCAGGAACTGGGTCCTACTCATCTTAGTGTTCCAGGCGGTCCATGGAAAGCCTTATTCATAGCAAGTAAACAATANGCGAGCGAGAGAGAATATAGAGCTCATCATCTGTAGGCTCTTCTTGGTCATGGCCAACTGCTTAAATCAAATGCTTAGGGTCTGAAAGTTTTAATAATACCAGTTAGCTGATTTTCCAACAGGCCTTTGGAGAATCTGTTACACAACTCTTTTAGGAAACAGCCTTTAGGATGCTCTATATACAGACTATTTAGATTATAGAAAAGCATAATGGATTTCCTATAATATTTTTTATTGAAGTATAGTTTATTTACAATGTTGTGTTAGTTTCTGGTATACAGCAAAGTGATTCAGATACATACACATTCTTTTTCAGATTCTTTTCTATTATAGTTTACTACAAGATACTGAATATAGTTCCCTGTTGGACTTGCTTCTAAAATTATTTACAACACAAGCTTTTAAAGCTTGTATAGTACCAACATTCCTACACACAGGTGTTTTCAAATGGTGCTCTTGGTGGAAAGTTAGCACTTGTGACATTAATACTCTCCTCAGTATAACTTCATGGTCTTTAAATATAAGAAATGCAATTAAATCCTCTTGAGGAAGAGTGTACTCACCATCTGGTAGATACATAGTCTGTGTAGGGAGGTCTTGATCGGATTTCTCGGGCCAATCCAAAGTCTGCAATTTTCACAAGTTCAGGTCCCATACAAAGGAGGTTCTCTGGCTTTAAGTCCCGATGGAAAAAGCCTGCAGAGGAAGTGGAAAGGAATTCACAGGCAGATCGTGTCTGCATCACTCTTTGCAGCTTTATTGCTCTTTTCATGACAGTGATAGTCTGGTATGACACTGAAGGCTCTGTACATTCATCCCAATGATAATGATAATACAAAGCCCTTTGGGCCATTCATTTTCCTTGGATGAATTCAAAATGTCAAGTCCTTCAAAGTTGTCTTCATATTTTTTTTTTTTTCCAAGAGAACAAACTTCTTTTAAAATACCAAAACTCCATTATGGGCTGAGATAACCTGGCAAAAATAAATTGTCACTCTAGGGAAAAATACCATGCGTACGTTGCCCAAGTCAGCCGGAAAGAATTTGAGATTAAAACCATTAAAACCATGGTACTGGGATACTAGGAGTTTACACTGCTGCAGAAACATAATTACAGTTTTTGTTTAAGAAACAAGGGATTTATGAATATGACCTACTCATATCTGAGATCATGATGTGTATTGCAAATATGTTTAAATGTAAAATACTGATTACTTTGCCCAGTGAAAAAGCACAATGTGGATCTGTAATCCACAGTATGAAAGGCAGAGAAAACTCATCAAGTGCGAAGCCTGTCTCAGCTACAGCAGGGCTTCAGGGGTACATGTAGGAGAGACCCAAACACCCACTGATCAGCATCACACGCCTTCCTCCTGTGGAGAGTATCACTGGCAGACATAATTCTGTGTGAGTCTAAACCTGAATGGGTCACCAAAACAGGGAATACAACCCTGTCAGCGCTGCTGATGGGGTTGTCATCTACTATCACAACCAATGATGTGAAGCTGGATTCGAAGTAGCACATCATGGGAGGAAGTAAGAGCCGGCCCTGACGTGCTGACTGTTCCTCAACCACCTCTGTACTCACGTGCTCACGTCTCCATCTCTAATGTGCCTGCTGCCCCTCTCCAGACTCCTATCTCTGATAGAAGGGACAACAGCTGATGTCACTCCCATATTAACCTGTCCCAAACCACTCTTCTCCTCTCCCAAATCATCTCTCATTCTCAAACTTTTGATATGACATCCAGGTAGCTTATAGTTATGTTGGATCGATCTTTCCCCAGACAGTAACAGTCTTGGGTCACAGTTTTCATCAAAATACTTCCTTTGGGTCCCTTCTGCCCTTTCTCTGACTTAAAAATGCATAAATATGCATGCAGTTATGAGAATGGGATCTTTTGCCAGTGCACCCAGGAAGCCTTCACGACCCCTGAAACATACGATCTATAGATGGTTTCTCTTCCTAAACACTCAGAGCATCAAAAGCATGAAAAAAAGAGACCACAAACATCATTTTCTTACCGAACAGATGGGGAAAGTGAGTCACAAGGGGATGAGGGCTGAATTAGTCACAATCCCACCAAGCAGTGTGTCAGAGCTCTTGTACTATCTGGCTCTGTTCTGTCCCTCTCAATCCAGACGGCAAAACCTAGATTTGTGGGGCTGGTCCTTTCAAGTCTGGATTAACCCTGTTTCTCCTCTTAGACTGCCCTTTTCTCCTCTAGTTGGGCTACACTGTTATTTCCAAACTTAAGTGGCATTTCTCTGACACTGAAATGTCCTCCACATCCAGGTGCCACCTCCACCTTCCCTGCCACCAACCACAACACTCACTCAACAATCCTGCACCTTCTCGTATCCAGTGCACCCTATCACATCGACTGTACTCAGATATAAGCATCATTCCCGCACTCCAGACCCTGTAACTTGCTTCCACCCAGGTCATGCTCCAGTACACACCGACAAACTGCTCCCATCAGTCAAGCTTTATCCTTTCCTGCTAACTGGTCTTTAATCCTACTTCCACAGAGAAGGTGAGCACTAATGAAATGAGGAGGGGTAAGATTCTGGTTCCTCATATCTCCCTCTAAGCAGCTTTCCTTTGATCCTGAAGGATCAAACTTCAGACCCCAAATAAAGTATCAGAGAAAAAAATGGCTAGGGAAAAGTTTAATTGCAAACAGACTCTTAAAAATGACTAATGAAAACTGTATTTGTCAGTTGACATATGTCACCTGTCACACGGTATTTGAGGATAAGCCTTTATAACTAGGAAGCATTTGTGAATATGTCTGTAGAATATCTGGCCTGAGTAATAGCAACAACTATGATCAACCTTAAACTCATGAGTTCTATTCATTAATTAAGGGTCTAAGGCCCTCTTGTCAGGTACCTTTACTTTTCATCTCTATTTTAACAAAGCATCACTATTTGATCACTATGAGAGGCAATGCTTCGTAATAGTTAAGCAGGCAGAGTGATTGGGTTGCCTGATTTCAAATCCCCGTTCTGTTCACTGGCTGGCAAATGAGTTGCTCCCTATAAAATGGGGACATAACAGCATCTACTTGGTGGGGTTGCTTTGCAGGATTCACGTGTTAATATTTTGCAGAGCTTTTGGTGCAGTGCTTGGCACATCAGCACCTTGCAGGAGCTTGTCATTGTTTGTAGTACCTCTCCTCTCATTTTATAGTCTCGACAACCTGGCAAAGGGGGCAGGCAGACACCCTAGCTCCATTTTTTTGCAAAAAGAATTAAAGTTCATGAAGCTGGTGATGTGCTGCACCATCCCCTCCCCCACCACCACCTGTGAGGCGGTGGCGCCAAGCTCTGATCTGATTCCTGGCCCAACCCATGTTCTGCTGATATGTGCACTCAGGCTTGTAACAATGAGCCCACGTCTTCCTCTGCGCTTCTGATTCACAATGAAAACCCTTATAGCTGGGTTGTTCACAGATCATGAAACAGCAAAGTGCGATTAACACAGAATCTTCCTGTTCGAAACTGTTTGGCTTTCAGAACACAGGAACAGACCTTCAATTTAATTTCAGGGTACCCCATGTCAGTCGAATAACAGAGGGATTTTCTCTTTCATCCTGGCAGAAAATGTGTCGTGCTTTCTTTTTCACTAACAACCCTTGGGCAAGAAAAACATCAAGCCACAAAGAAGGCTTTCTCCTCTCCGCATTCTGTTCATGAGGAATCTGATAGGAATACATGAAAATAACCAGAGAATACTTAAACACTATGGATTTCTATAGTGCGCTTTCCTACTGGGGAAGTTGTAATTTCACAGATATTACTGAATTACTGAATATTACTGATATTACTAAACCGGCAGTGCTTTTATCAAGAAGGCCGGGAGGGATACCAACACACAGAAAGGCCAAGGGCTGACTCAAGGACATGTACAGCAAGACAGGGGTGAAACACGAAGCAGAGAACCACCTCTTTGGGCCAAACATTTTCCTTCACGCCACCTAAGGCACTTCAGATTTCCTGCAGGGATATTTTTAAGTGCAGGGCAAGGATGAAACTCACTTTGCATTTATTATTTAACTTCTGCAAAGTACATATGCCTTGGCATTGCTCTCCGCACCAATGGAGCTGTGTTTTCATTCCCAGTAGGGGGAGGTAGTCACTGACATTAACCATGGCCATAGCAACCACCTGCGGCTCTGTGCGCTGCTCCCCAAGGAGTCTGCTCCCTGGGACAGACAGCACCTTCACACAGTGAGAACCAGCCAGCAGGGAAGAGCCTGGAACGCACAGAACAAATCTGTGAAGTGCTTTCAATTATTTTTTTTCCATGACTGGACAAAAGAAACAGTATAAAGCTCCAAAGTTCAGTCAACACCATGCAAAACCATTCAAAAGTTTCCAAAAATCATTTATGAATGAAAATGAGATAGAACCCGCAAAATAAGTATCTATCCCACCTCCAATTTTTTTTAATTAACTTTAAAAATCAATTAATTGATTTTATTATTTATTTCTGGCTGCACTGGGTCTTCGTCGCTGCGCGTGGGCTTTCTCCACTTGCAGCAAGCAGGGGCTGCTCTCTAGCTGCGGTGCATGGGCTTCTCACTGCGGTGACGTCTCTTGTTGCAGAGCACCGGTTCTACACAGCCGGCTCAGCAGACACGTGGTCTTAGCTGCCCCGTGGCACGTGGAATCTTTCCAAGTCAGGGATTGAACTGTGTCCCCTGCATCGGCAGATGGATTCTTTACCACAGAACCCCTGGGGAAGTTCCCCCACCTCAATTATCATCATGACTTTCTTCACCTCCGATTCTCTGCTCTCTGTGAGAACAGGCAGGTTTCTCTAGAGAAGCATGGCAAATGGACACAGATATGGGAACTAGTCTCCACTCTACTGCTCTAAGGCAGTGGGGCCTTTGGCAGGTCTTTAAACCTCTCTGAACCTCTTCCTCTTCTTTGAAAGGAAAAGACACCATCTGTTGTCTCTACCTGAGACCCTGGCAAGGAAACACAAAAGGCAATGGATGAAATAACATTAAGCTCAAACCAGAACTGGCAGTTAGCTGGCGGAGAGTGTCCACAAGAATCCCAGCATGGTGCTGGGATTAGAAGAGCAAAGGAGGTCTGATCACCATAAACTGAGCCTTCCCTTGCACCATTTCCGAGTATAATCCAAGTGTGTAAGGCATGCAAGGGAGACTGATAATGCAAAGAGCTGTTTTCACACAATCATTTATGGATGCTAAATTACTGGATATGAATATGCATTGTGTGTGTGTGCATATATGTGCCCTGGTGGGTGTTGGGGGAGAGTATATATGTAGATGCATGTGTGCTCACAGATGTTTGCATGTGTGTGCACATATGGGTGCATGTATGTGTGAGCATATGTGTGTTGATTTGATGGGATTTGGTAGAGACCTGAATAAAAGGATGTAAGTTTTTCCTGGCAACAACCAAGCCTCACAAAAAGCAACAAAAAGGAAAGGAAGAGAAAGCCAACACATATTAACTTTCTTAGAGACCCACCATGCAGTCCTCTGAGCAAAGAGCCCCAGTAACTGAGACACTCTGATGGGTCCCTATTGGAACATGTCTACTTGACCCTTCTCTTTGGAGATTCCCTTTGATTTCTCACCATTTCTTTCTCCTGAACTCTCAAATCTAGTAAGTGCTCCTTCTCCTTCTATCTGTCTGTAAGACACCACACCAGAAATTTTCAGCATTTTGAAAACTCATACCATCCCTTGGGAATTCTTGTGTCAAAAGTTTTCCTTCAACCTGTGTCAGTGGAACCAGAGATGATACCTCTTACCAAAGAGTTTTTATAGAATTGGTTCACAGGCTTGCATATCACTCTTGAATTATTCAGCACATACCCACGGCTTCCACGGATGGACAGCCTCTGTCTGTCTGTTTGTTTCGTTTGACCTCTAAGTGTGAGGTGCTGCTTAGGGGTCATGGAGAAGACTGGGAAGGGTCCCAGACTTACTATGTGGCACAATGTCTTTTCCCCTTGCTGCCAATTTGTGTCAAATCTGAACTATCATCATCGGGCTTCTGCCCAGCTTCCTTGTTGGGTAATGAATTGGTAATACTGCATTTGCTGGTGCAATATTTGCAACGGCAGTGATACCTTTAGACTGGGAGGGAACAGATTTCTGCCTGTGTAATATCAGCGTGTCCATCTGTCTGGACATCAAAGCCACCCCAAGTGGCTTCCTGAGGGACTCCTTACTCCCCTGGTAGACACATATGTCCATCTCGAGGCTATGTGTTCATAAGAAGGTATCAACCCAACCTCAGCTGGGTCTGTGGCCAGTTTACAACCCAGACTAGTTAATGCCTACTAATGACTATTAATCTTACTCAATACTGTACAAAAGCCCAACTAAGAACAGTGATAGAGGATTTCCTGATGGGTATATGACCATCCATTCCTCTGGATGCCCTAAATCTCTCCCTGGACTAACCAGACCATCCCTAGAATGAATCATACTGGGCCCCAGTAGGACCATTTTCTCTGATCAGGTGATGTAACTGGCCTATGTTGAGGGAGATGACCTGGAATTATCTCATGCAACCCATTGCTGTGCTTACTGTGAGGGTAATGTTATGTAAAGATCCATGAGAGAAACCTCTCTGGCATCAGTACCAGGAATAGCTCTGCTTCTCTTGGGCAGCTGAACCGTTTATACATTGGAGAGACCAAGTAGGTTGCAACTGGTCGTGTTTCATGTTCTACATTGCTTGACAACAAATACAGACTCACATCTGTAGACTGTTTCTTCTACTTAAATAAGACTTGCTGACATGTATTTCATGGAGTAACCTCACCCCTGGCTATATCCATGCCTTGTTTTGCTTTTTCTTTGCTTATTTTAAGTGTATTTTATTTTCCTGGGTTGCATAAATCTTATTGGACCACTTTGCACACTTCTGAACAAGCTGAAATTAAATATACTAAGAAAATGAGAAACCACAGCAAAGCAGTGCTAGTTAAGGGGGGTTAAACATCATATGTGGATGGAGCTTGTCTGAATTCTAAATGAGGCTTCTCATTAATACACCCATTAATGGTCAGGAATAATTCTTCAACATATAACTAACAAGCTTGATGTTAAAACCTAGAGAATAAGAACATGCAGAAATGATAAATACTGAGGGAAATTCAGAAATCAAGCTACAGAAGATAACACAGTCCAAAATCCATTATCAGCCTCACAACTCTTCAACTTCTTCTGGGAATCAATTACAAGAGACACTGATGCATCCTACACCTTCTACCTGATGACAGCATTTCACTGCTATTCACAAGCCTCCCATCACCTACCGTGTTTGTGGATAAATGCAAGTCCTTGCAGTATCTGATACATGATATTTCTTATAGCAGACTCAGGAAACAACTTATTTCTGTGTGGGGCAGAGGGAAAAAAGTTATAAATCTTGATTTATGAAATCTGTTTATCAAAAAAAATCCCGTCCTCAAATTCTTAGCATAACCAAAAGAACATAACAAAACATTTGCTCACATGCTAATTTGATCGGATCCTTGGATCATAAAGACCAAAGAAAAGCAACTGCTTATCCATGTAACAAAGCATACCTTATAAGTACCAAATATTCAGTTATGTTACAAAGAAGAAACGATTAAACATTTAATAATAAACCTAGAAAAATTCCTTCCAATATATCTTATAAAAAAATCACCTCTCTCCATAATATAATTAAAGCGTAACAAATTTTTGATGGGGAAAATCTGAGGCCTTTCACATGAAGGTCTTAGGAGATGCAGTGGAGANACTCCAGTGTTCTTGCCTGGAGAATCCCAGGGATGGGGGAGCCTGGTTGGTTGCTGTCTATGGGGTCAAACAGAGTCAGACACAACTGAAGTCACTTAGCAGCAGCAGCAGCAGAAAGATTAAAGTAGGCAGGCTGCCTGAGACCTCCCATCACAGTGCTGGAATTACTGGGTCACAGAGAATCACAGCAAAGCCCCTGCAGGGTAGTCAGATCAGGCCTGTGGCCTCTGGGCTAGGCTGTACCCAACTCACAGAGTGATACAGCTATATTTCTATTTCAAAGGGTTCCAGTCAAACTTTGAAATGAATGCTATGGATCTGGGGGCTAGGTGACTTTGGGGAAACCTCCCTGCAGTCTGTCCCAATTGCCCCTCACTCGGTTCCGTCCTCAGAGGGACACTCCATCTGCTCACGGCCAGCAGTGCATCCCGGGTAACCTGCTCATCCCCAGCCTGGGAAACCATCTGGACACAGGGTGGTCCACTCTTTATTTCTGAAAACTTGAGAGCCACTGAGTAAATCACACAATTGCTCATTTTTTTAAAGATAGGAGGCAGCAAATTGTATGTACAAGTGGGCATCTCTGGAAATTGCAGTTTACCAGCCCCTCTTCCCCCATTCAGACTTGTATGGCATGCTTTTCTTTCTGAGCCTTGATTGTTTTCCACTGAAAAGATGCCACTGCTTTCACCTGTCCTCACAGGAAAACTGGATCATGTGCAAAATAACTCAAGGGCCCTTCTCCTGGAACCTCTGAGTTCTGTTTTACCTCAAGTGGCATGAAGTCTAGGTTCACATGAGTCCTAACTTTACAAGAGTAAAGTTAATACTGTTAACGCTCCTTTTAAAAGGGTACTAAAAGTAGTACATCTATTTCTTTTTTTTTTCCTGGGACCTAATTCCGCTCCCCATATATATTTCAGCAAAAATGTCCTTTGAGTATTTTGCTTCTTGGACTAGTGCTTTTCTCTGCACTGGGGGCAGCAGCTACAAGGCCAAAGAGGCTTCTTTATTGTGGGTCTTGCTGTGCCATTTCTGTGCCAAGGAGCATAATAGAGATGCTTCCGGGTACTGTCTTGAGCCTCCCTGGTGGCTCAGTGGTAAAGAATCCACCTACAGTACAGGAGATGTGGGTTCGATCTCTGGGTTGGGAAGATCCCCTGGAGAAGGAAATGGGAACCTGCTCCAGTATTCTTGCCTAGAAAATCCCATGGACAGAGAAGCTTTGTGGGCTACAGTCCATGAGGTCGCAAAAGTCAGACACGACTGAGCGACCAATCATGCACGCACTGCCTTTAACTGGAAGGATGGAAGAAGAAAACCGTTACCTGGGTTGCCCCCTGCTATTCCACAGAGGCTGTTTCATATGCTGACCTCCCTTTCCTCCTTCAACCTGAGCTCCTGAGAGAAGAACTCACACATCAGGTCGTGGGTCCCAGGAGAAATTTCTAGAACCTTCTATCACTTCTCCTGCAAAGGGCCAGATGCCTTGATCCCAAAGGAAAGTCTTCCACTGCTTGTAGATTATTTCTAGACTAGGACCCATAGAAGCCCCAATACTTTGGCCACCTGATGCAAAGAGCTGACTCATTGGAAAAGACCCTGATGCCACGAAAGATTGAAGGCAAAAGGAGAAGAGGGCGACAGAGGACATGATGGTTGGATGGCATCACCTACTCAATGGACGTGAATCTAAGCAAACTCTGGAAGACAGTGAAAGAAAAAGGAGCCTGGTGTGATGCAGTCCATAGGGTTGCAAAGAGTCGGACATGACTTAGCAACTGAACAACAGGAATCTTCATTCTATGTAGGTTGTCTGCTGTGAAGAACCAAAGAGAAAGGAAATATTGAAGACCCAGAGGAAGTTGTCCCTGACTAATGGGAAATTGTGTATGAGCCCGGGTGACAGTCTCCCAGCTTCATGGAGGCAGTGGTCGTGGTCTGGGCCTCAGCTGCTTGTTTGCTGACCACCCTCTGTTCTAAGGGTGGGCAAGAGAGGTTGAGGTGAAGATGAGGGAGGGAGTCATAACATGTCTCATATTCAAGCTCTACTCAAATATCACAGCTCATTTAAATCACAGCAGAGCTCATGCAACATTAAGATGCTTCACAATCATGCATAATAACAAAACAAATCAATGACACATGTTAAGGAAGAAAATGCTTAACATAAAAATAAAACAGAGCAGTGGTCCGCAAATGTTTTCTGTGACGGGCCAGTAAACATGTTGGGCTGTGAGGGTGACATGTCTCTGTCACAACTACTCAAGTCCTCTGCTGTAGCACAAAAGCCATCACAGATGACAGGCAAACCAATGGGCATGGCTGCATCCAGTACAAGTCTGTTTTCAAAAACAGGCGGCAGGCAGGACATGCAGGGCGTGGTGTGTGGACCCTTTAAACACAGGGAAACCCTGCAAAGAGGCAGAAGCACTTGAGCCTTTTCTGCATAACCCACGTTTACCCCTGAGTCACAGGGTTACATATACAGACTGCATGTATCTTGGGAATATAAACTCCCTAAGGGCAGAGGTTTTGTTCCTTTCACAACTGTATTCCTAGCACCCAGATAGATACCTGGCACCTAGTTGGCCTGAATAGGTGCTCATAATAAAGATGTATTGAATGAATTAATGAATGAATGAGTAACTTATGGGTTTGTAAAGGGTCATTCTGACTGTTGTCAATTTAGAGGCGCTAGTGGCTTCCCTGGTGGCTCAGACGGTAAAGAATCTGCCTGCAATGTGGGAGACCTGGTTTGATCCCTGGGTTGGGAAGATCCCCTGGAGGAGGGCGTGGCAACCCACTCCAGTATTCTTGCCNGAGGCGCTAGTGGCTTCCCTGGTGGCTCAGACGGTAAAGAATCTGCCTGCAATGTGGGAGACCTGGTTTGATCCCTGGGTTGGGAAGATCCCCTGGAGGAGGGCGTGGCAACCCACTCCAGTATTCTTGCCTGGAAAATCCCCATAGACAGAGGAACCTGGAGGGGTACAATCCATGGGGTCGCAAACAGTCGGACACAATGAGTGACCAAGCACAGGTCACGATGGTAAAGAACCCTCCAGCCCCTGCAGGAGACGTAAGAGATGCGAGTTCAATCCCTGGGTCAGGAAGATTCCCCTGGAGGAGGAAATGGCAACCCATTCCAGTATTCTTGCCTGAAGAGTCCTATGGACAGAGGACCCTGGTGGGCTACAGTCCATAAGTCTCAAAGAGCTGGCTCTCAAAGAGTTGGACACGACTGAAGCGACTTAACAATTTTCCTATACCATCAACCCCACTTCTGCCACCATCCCTCATATATAATTTGTAAAACTGAACAACTCTATAGAGACCAGGGCATAAAAATTATGAACCCTTCTCAAAAGTTTCACAACAATTTAGGAAAACATGTGTTTTTAACAGCCAAGGTAATATGTAGGTATATACGGCTTACTTTTTCCTCATTCGCTTTTGTGAGTTAAATCAATCATTAATAAATTCACTTTCAAAGCAAAGGGTGTCCAGGAGGACACTTGGGCACTGTTTCCAAAGGCGATTAAAAATGCCCACTTCCTCTTTTGTAAAAAGTATAGGAAGGCTGCTGCTGCTGCTAAGTCATGCCAGTCATGTCCGACTCTGTGCAACCCAATGGACTGAGGCCTACCATCCCATCCATGGGATTTCCCAGGGAAGAGTACTGGAGTGGGTTGTCATTGCCTTCTCCGATAGGAAGGCTGCTGCTGCTACTGCTGCAAAGTCACTTCAGTCATGTCTGACTCTGTGCGACCCCATAGACGGCAGCCCACCAGGCGATTCTCCAGGCAAGAGTACTGCAGTGGGTTGCCATTTCCTTCTCCAATGCATGAAAGTGAAAAGTGAAAGTGAAGTCGCTCAGTCGTGTCCGACCCTCAGTGACCCCATGGACTGCAGCCTTCCAGACTCCTCTGTCCATGGGATATTCCAGGCAAGAGTACTGGAGTGGGTTGCCATTGCCTTCTCCAGATAGGAAAGCTATTAACCCTGAAATGACATACAAAAAAGTAACAGCTCTCCAAAGATGTGCTTTTTTCAAACTCTGAGTTGGCTTCACAAGTCAGTGCTCCCAGGATCTGAAGCCAGCTGCACACATGAGTTCAAATCCAGGCACCCTTTCTATGAAAGTTTCAACTTTCAAAGCATGGCGAACCAGGTACTTAATGCGCAAGGATGCTTGTTTCCTTGGAAGGAATCAAGAAAGGAAGCTCTATGCTTGGACTGAGTATTTCCCTTGGATTCTAGTAAGCAGCAGAATTTTCCTAGCATTGGACAGCACCTCACAAACAGCAGAGACAGTGAGTGTGAACTTTACATCAGCCTTGGTTATCACCTCGAGAGGACCCTCTCCTGCTGCTTCTACTTCTTGGCTACTGGTAAAGGTGTTTCTGATTTCTAACTGCCATAACACTTAGCGTTTCAATATAATTTGCCCCTGAAATTGATTTGCTTCAGTAAATTGTTTTCACTAGGTAATTTTCTCAAACACTCTGTACACATAAAGATGTTAAAACTGTTTCAAGGTAAGTACAGTCAGTCTAGGACCCAGTTACACTGTAGATATGTGTATAAGTCACCTGGCACACATCTCTGTTTGTACATTTTCTCAGTCACCCACAGAAACCACAAGCACTGAGGTCCACAGATAGGAGGTTCCTGATGCTCTAGTTACAGGCCTTTCTCAGAAGGCCATGGTCATCCAAGAGAGCTGATGAAACAATTTATGGTTAAGTAAGACACTATCCACAGGCTGACAGATCAACACGCACAGAAAGGTCACTGTGCCCAAAATTCTGCCCAGAAACCGCTAGGCAACTTGTCCTTCCATAAATACACACAGTCACACATACCCCCACGATCAGAAAGACAGAAGTGCTATGTACAACTCCAACTCAGCAAAATCCTGCAAAATGAAATGGAGGAGCTTGCTGCAAAGAAGCAGTGAAAAAGAAGAAAAAAAATTTAAAGGCGTCCTTGTTCCTGGCAAGGTTCACATGGAAAAACAGCAGCAGATCCCAGAAACAGAGCTATAGCTAGGAATAACCTATGCTCAAGCCATTTTAAGTAAGGGCAGGATAACACTTACTAAGGCTTCTACACTGTTGCCATCATCTAGGCCTCCAAGCCGAGCCATGACTTGACTCCAAGTCAGTTGACAAACATCTACCAAATATCTGCTACATCTCTTCGAGTCACTGTGGAGGGATGAGCAGATTTTTTGTCAGGTGTGTTCCAGGCACTGTTCAGATACTGAGACCATCTCCACACTGCAGCCAGGTGGGGAGGCATCTCCCCTATCTCATATATGATGACTGGCTTCCCAGGTAGCTCAGTGATAAAGAATCTGCCTGCTAAGGAAGGAGATGCAGCAGACCTGTGTTTGATCCCTGTGTCAAGAAGATCCCCTGGAGGAGGAAATGGCAACCCACTCCTGTATTCTTGCCAGGAAAATCCCAGGGACAGGGGAGCCTGGAGGGCTACAGCCCATGGAGTCACAAAAAGTCGAACACGACTTAGTGATTGAGCATGAACATGCAACCTAATGGTTGAAGAATCCATAAGGCCACATGAGTACAGAGGATGAGCCCCAATCTCAATTCTGCTTGGGTTCAAAGCCCACAACCTCACCTTACCATGCAGAAAAATACCACTCCAACCCTAAAGAGACTTCCCTGATCGCTCAGATGGTAAAGCATCTGCCTACAACGTGGGAGACCTGGGTTTGATCCCTGGGTCGGGAAGATCCTCTGGAGAAAGAAATGGCAACCCACTCCAGTATTTTTGCCTGGAAAATCCCATGGACGGAAGAGCCTGGTAGGCTACAGTCCATGGGGTTGCAAAGAGTCGGACACGACTGAGCGACTAAACTAAAACTAACCCTAAAGAGGCTTAAAATAACCTAAATCAGTTAGAGATCGATACAGTCAAAATAAAGAAGGCCTAACAAACAAATATCTGGAAACTTGCTAGAGAAATGAACAGAGAAGATGTTATAAAAGAAGTGAGGACTTAGGTTCTTTCCCTGAAGAAGGGAGAGAGGGAGAAGGGTGGGGGTTTCTAGGTCAGTGATCTGAGCAGGGACCACCCTGGCCCCCTATAATAGAACAGGCCAGTAAGAAGACTACGCCCACAGCAAAGATGTATGCTGACCTGAAAATCAGACTTAGATGGGAAGGGTGAGGCCTGGTTATGAAAGGCTTCAAAAAATCAGGCAAATTATTTTAGACTTGGGATAGCTGAGAAGGGAGAGAACTTGAGGGTTGCAAGGCAAGGAGAGACATGAGGAAGTGATAGTTTTAAGAGACCAGATGGACAAGAAGCTGAAGAGACCAGAAAAGGGGTAGTGTGTTTCATTCATTCATTCACTCATTTATCCATCCACCCACCTATCCATCCATTCACTCAGTAAACATTTAATGAGGACTTACTAAGAGCTGGGGTTCCCTTGTGGCTCTGCTGCCTGCAATGTGGGAGACCTGGGTTCAGTCCCTGGGTTGGGAAGATCCTGTGGAGAAGGGAAAGGCTACCCACTCCAGTATTCTGGCCTGGAAAATTCCATGGACTTTATAGTCCATGGGGTTGCAAAGAGTCAAGTGACTCTCACTTTTACTTTACTGAGCCAGCTTGGGAGGCTGCCCCCATCTGCTGCGGAGGAAGGATGAGACTCTGGATTAGAATATGGAGAAGGGTTCTATATAAACCACAGGCCAAAGGTCTTGATGACTCATTGATAGAAAGGATGAAGGAAATGAAGGAAAAGATGGCTAAAGATAATTCCAAAGGTTCAAGATTTCCACCATTACTAGGAACCTCAAAAAACAACGAGAAGAAAACAATGAGAATAGAAGAGCTCTGATGATGTGAAACAGTCAACAAAACCCCCAAAGGCTGATTTTTTTAGCTTCTTTACACACAGTCTATAGGTAAGACGTCTCAGTGAGAAAAACCATTTCTCTGTGACTAAATATTGAGTTCCCTTGGCTAGGACAGACCTCTGCCCACTCAGACAGGCTCCATCAACCCTCCAACACATCCTTCCATCATCTGAAATTAAACTGGTCTCACTTAGGAACGAGGCTGCCCATTCCTGCCCTGCCACTAGTTTTAACTTTGGAGAAGGGGACAAGGCAAAATGGACATGCAGGGTCACTGTAGAGGGCTGGACCTTAGGGAGCAAGCAGTGGCATATTATTTTAAATAAAGAATCCCAACCCGGCTCTCATTTCTACACCCACAATTACTTGTTCTCAAACAGACAGGAAGGCCAAATTCTTTACCAAATTGCAGTGCTTTGTTCAGAAACTATTTCAAATGTGCATATTTATGAATACATTAACTTCTAGCACAGCTAACATATGGTTGAGGCACAAATTCTTCTTAATAATTTATATGTTAACTACACAAATTTAAAACTCGGTTTAATTTTATATTCGGCAATAGTACAATTCACTTTGGAGGCACATCCTGAAAACCCACTCACTGGAAAATGTGAGAAATGAAAACTATAGCTATCGAACTGTACAAAAAGTCCTCCAGGCTAAAATAAAAAACACAAGTGCCAATACCTTAGAGAAATCTAGCCCTGGATGCAAAATTCAGGGTGATATTTTCTCTCTATAATCCAGCTTCAGCCAGAGCAGTTCTTTATTTAGTTATAAATGGAAACGAATACTCTTTTCCGAAAAATAAGGCATTCAGCTACTTTTTTATTTAAAAGTAAAAGCCCTCGATGCTCCCGTCAAACTTTAAAAGGTGCATTACAAAAGAAACAGCGATTCTGAAAAATCCTTCAACATCTCTCTCATAACATCTACTCAGATTAGTAAGAAAGAAATCAGAGCAGAAAGAAACCCAGTGAAAAATGGTTGCACAGAAATGTGTGAAGATTTGCTCAGACCCCTTGCGGGACAGCCAAAGGCCTAGTCGGGTAAATTCCAAAAGCAAGTCCGCCCACCTTCTACTAAAGGGGCTTCAAATCCGGCCAGGATCTTTCCCCTCCTCTAATGCTAAAAGGTAAAAACACCCAGCAAAATCTTCCAGACTCGGAGGAAATGGGAGTTTTTCTACCAAGAAGGAGAGACCCACAGGACCGCGGAGAGAAACTATAACCCGAGAGCCTCCCTCTCGCCCTCCAGTCCCTCGTGGGGCCACCGCAGAGGCGGGGACCTCACGGCTCGGGTCCATCACCCCCAGTGACAGGTCACCCGGCGGAAGCCCCTCATCCCCGAGCCCACTTACCGGCGCCGCGGCACAGGCGAGGGCCCGCCCCTGCGGGGAGCGCGGTTCCTCGGAGGGCAGGCGCGGGGCCGGCCAGGGCGCTGAAGCCTGTCAGGGCGACCCCCGCTAGGACGGGCCGAGGGGTCCGCGCAGGGATGCCCGGGGGCGCCGGCGAGGGGCGCGGGCCGCCCGGCGCATGGTGAGCAGCGGGGATCCGGCCGCTCTCCAGCCTCCAGCAGGAAAACAAACAAAAGGCTGAGAGGCTTGCGGTGGGGACGACCGGTCGCTTTCCCTGGGAAAAGTTACCCTGCAGCTCCCCCTCGCTGGCCCCGCGCGTCCCTGCACCGCGGCCGGACCGCCTGGGGCGCCGAGCGGCGCGCTCCGCTCTCCACCTAGGCCCGCGGTAGCCCAGGGGCCCTGTGTCCCGCCTACCGCCGAGGAGCGCTCCAGCTCCACACGGCCGGCCACCTAGGGTACCGGGATGGAGAGATGCAGGCCGAGGATGCACGTTCGGACATCCCATTACAGATGATCATGGTGGACACGCTTTCCTGGCTTTAAAAAACATATCTGAAATGCCACCGAAACGTGGTTAAAGATGGCAAATTGCCTCATACTTAACCATAATAAAAAATATTTAAAATAAAAACCAGACTGCGTGTTAGCATCCGTTGGAACTTCAAGAGTTTTTATGTTGTGAGCAACTTTAGTTTGGAAAACTGGATTGTTACTCTGGTGGAGAACACACTAGGGAACGCTCTACAGATTGGTCTCAGGGTGTAACTAGTTATTTGAAATTTAACACTGCTTAAACGCCATCACTTGCGTCGTTAGTTATATTGTAAAGGTAAATCATCCCTGTGAGGACTGGCTCTGAACCACTTTGAAAAAAGAAATTGCTTTGAGATCCTTGATTTAAATTCACATAATTGCCCCAAGCTAAGGGTTCTCACACTTTAGATGGAGGCATCAGAATCACCCCCAAAGAGCTTGTGAAAACAGATTGCTGGGTTCTCTCCCCAGATCAGGAGAAACACACTGCCCTAAGTAACACAATTTAAATTAATAAAGCAGTAATCCTTTCTCTGAGTTTAGATCTTCCAGCTCATATCAGTTTTCTCTCAGTTTTTAAATTCTAAGAAATGAAAAAATTATTTCCAAAAAGAATGTATGCAAAAGGACCTAATCCCTCTTTTCTCTTGCTTCTGTTGAAGAAACAAGATACAAGACTGCCAAGCTTCCTTAGACTTCCTGTCCCAAATGGGAAAGGGTCATCTGTCCACTTAGCAATTGTATAACATTTATCTACATTCATGTTTACCTACATAACACCCAAACCATATGGCAAATGAGAACTGAAAGTCATTATCAATGAAAAGATATGGAGACAGGAGGCAGTCTAACAAGTCATATAACCACCCCCATGAGAAGAGATTTTTGAAGTTTTTAAAATGATCAGTTTTCATCAAACTCAGTTGATCAAGCAATTGGCAAATGGACTGTCCTGATCTACCTTTAACAAGGGTCCACTGAGCTAGTAAGTGGCTTAGGTCAGTAGTCCCAGCCTAGGGAAAATTATAATCATGTGAGTATTACATAATATGATGAAATAATACAACCCTGTAAAAAGGTCCAGTGGATACTTATCTAAAATTTTAGATAACATAACAGTATTTTAATAAAGTAGATGCTCAATTTATTGTTATAAATACTAATTATTATTTTATTAAACTTTATTATTTACTAGAATAATAGAAATAATGTCATGAGCATTCAACCAGTTTCATGAAATCGACTAGTTCTGAAAATATTTCAGTACCCCATTCCTCATTTGCAAAACCGATCTTTTGTATTCATGAATCACATATAGCATTTCCTTCTACTTCTAGACTACATCTAGTCTTCCTCCCGTTTTAATTTCAAAATATGATTTAGAAGAGGACATGGGGAGGAAAATCATCATTAAAAGACCTAAGCCCTAGAGTCTCCTTTAAAAACTACAAACTGTAAATTTTAGTCTCCCTTAAGTAAGAATGTACTTTTTATAGGTAGCTGACTTAGGCAGATGAAAACATACCCATCAGAACGATGGATCCTAATATTAAAAGATAGTAGTTGGGGTTTCCATAATATAGCTCACCATTCTGCACCCCTCCCTTTCTTTTGCCACTGTTTTTCTACAGAAAAATGGACTGCATTACTAAGATCTAAACAAACAGAATAAAATAACGGATAAGAGATTTAAACTCTTGTGAACTCGTGGAATCACGAGTAGGGTCTTGGAAACCTGGTAACTATTAGTAACCCACATCTCGTAGAAACCTCAGAAACTCCATAAATATTTGCTGAAAGAAGGTAATAAGCTCCAAGGCTAGGTTTACACAGCATGCCAAAGTCAGTATTTAACACAATGTCAAGTGTTGGAAAGTAATATACAGCCAGCCAAACCTGAATGCCTTCTGCGGAAGTGAAATCAGGTGTTTGGGCTTTAAGAGGCGGGGTCAGAACAGCGTGTGAGTACGGACCGGCGCTCTACGTGGAACGGCTGACTACAAATCCCAGTGTGCCACGGGAGCCGTCGCAGCAGTCTATCGGAGCCGTAGAGCCCCAGCGTCCTCCTCGCGTTGCATGATGGGGTTTGCAGTGCGACACGCGTTGCAAGGAGAGAGGGGCTAAGTTTTCTCTCCTGCATTTCTCCTTGAGCGCCTCTTTTTCTCAACCTCCAGAACCCTGTTTTTGAGAAGCTTAGTAATTATGACAGCCTTACGATAGTGGAATTCCACGGTTTCCTTGCAGTCCTGGATTGGGATCCTAGCCACTGTCGCCGAGAGCCGTGTAGCGACCATCCCGAGGACCCAATTCGATGCCTTAGGACCGCTTGCCTGAGGGTCTTAACTCGAATTTTGCGCACCCCACTCCAGTACTCTTGCCGGGAAAATCCCATGGATGGAGGAGCCTGATGGGTTACAGTCCATGGGGTCGCTAAGAGTCAGACACGACTGAGCGACTTCACTTTCACTTTTCACTTTCANCTCCCAGTTGTTGTGTGTGTCAGTAGTTTGTCACTTTTTAACTGCTCAGTCGTGTTGCATGGTGTGTACATACCTCACTTTGAGGGCACTCCTTGTTGAAGGACCCGTGGGTTTCCAGTCAGGGGCTGCTCTTCCTGGAGCCACTATGAATATTCATGTGCAGGTTTTTGCATGAACATACGTTTTCATCTCTCTGGCCTAGTAAGTGCGGTTGCTGAGTTTTGCGGAAAGTGCCTATTTGGTGGAAAGAAGCTGCACTCTGTTTTCCTGGGCTTCTGCACCGTTTTGTGTTCCCTCCAGCAGTGTGAGTGACTCAGTGTCTCCGCATCCCCATCACCCTTGGTATTGTCATTACTTTTTAATATTAGCCTTTCTGATAGGTCCTTGTGTCTCCCTAATGGCTAATGATGTTACAAAACTTTTCATGTGCTGTTTCCCATCTTTATAGGCCCCTCTGTGAAAAAATGTTTGTCTTTTCTAATCAGATTTGCTCATGTTTTTACTGTTGGATTTTAAGAGTTCTTTATGCATGCCAAATACAAGTCCTTTGTTGAATATGTGGCTTGTAAGTTCTTTCACTTTGTAGCTTGTCTTTTTGTCACAGAGCAAAATTTTTAATTTTGATGAGGTTCAGTTTATCAACTTTGCCTTTTATGGATTGTGCTTTTGGTGTCAAGTATAAGAACTCCTCGCCCAAGTCTCCCAGGTTTTCTTTTTTCTTTCTAAAGGTTTTTAAAGTTTTACTTTTGAGTCCTTGATCCATTTTTGAGTTACTTTTTGCTGTAAGCTGTGAAGTTGAGGTTGAAATTCACTGTTTTGCTAGTAGATATGTAACTACTGTAGCATGATTGTTGAAAAGGCCATCCGTACACCACCCAAACTCATTTTTAATACAGATTTTCAAATATTGTTTTTCACTGTTTGTTTTTATAGGCTCGAGAACTCTTCCTAAAAGCAGTAGAAGAAGAACAAAATGGAGCTCTTTATGAAGGTAAAAAATTCAGATCCCAGGTCATCTTGTCATGATATTTCTGAATAACATCTCTTCATTACTGACCAGTTTTTTAAAAAACTGGGATATATTTGCTTTTTGTTACTGACCAGTTTTTTTTAAAAACTGGAATATATGAGAATATCAGTCTCTAAATTTGAGACTTTTTTTTAAGGCATGAAAAATAAAAATTGTACTTTTATATAACCCATCTCTTTCCAAAAAATATTACTAAGAAACATTGTCATATGGGTAGAATGAGTAACCTTTTCTAATTTAGTTTAACATTTATTAATTAATAGATTCTTAAAAATATTGTTACTCAGTGAAAAATAGGATATGCTTATTTTATAGGTAAGTGTTTCTTCAGAGGAGGAGAATATACAGGACAGGTTGAGGAACATGTATATGTTTTCTCAATTTTAATTTACATTATACAAGAAGGAATAACCCTTCAGCCTTTATTGTCTGTTTTGTTGGGTCCGTAGAAATATGTAAGTAAACCAAGAGATGAGGCTGTTTACCAGATTAGGTTTATAATTAGGCTTTCATTTCATGATAGAAAAGCTATTAATTGGGGCATGGAAAAAAATGCGAGTGCTTGAGTCATTGGAAAATGCCCCCTAGGTAACATTTTCAAAATTGTTGCATTTATTTGCAAGTTTCTTCTAGTGGTGTTTTCTCTCTGACATATGAAAAGGACCCAAATGATGACATCCCTCCTCAGTCTTTATTAGCCTGTGAGAGCACTATCTCTGTGTAGTGTACAGTAACTCACCTCAAGTGGCAGAACACGGCAGAGTAAATGAACTGAAGGGCTTGGTCTGAAGGAAAAGAACTAATCAGCTTCTGCAGCCCCAAGTTATATGATCTCTCACTGATCTAGTTCTAAACCACCTGGCCAGGAGATTTATTTAAAAAAAAATTTTATAGGTTATTTAGCTAAATAACAGGCAGCTGGAGTAAAGGAAGATGGAGTTGAAGGATAAATTTAAAAAAAAAAAGAAACCTTATTCTACTCAGGAGGAAGCATTTGATTTTCCTAAGCTCCGAACACCAGAAAGTAATTTGCTTAAAGTTGTTTTTGCTGGGGCTACAGCAGTGGCATTTTCAAAGCCCAGAGAAAGACAACTACATATAAAATAACTTCTGATGATATGTGAGAGGCTGAGGAAAAAGATGGGCTAAAAGATAAGGGTAAAATGCAACATCTTAAGTCTCTAATGTGAGTGCTTCAGAAAAAGACTATTTCTGGACTAGAAGGGTTTGAAAATGAGTTTGTTCACCGATCATGTTTCATGTAGAAAAGGAGAATTTGGCTGTTTGTAAAGAAAGTTACCAAATTAAACCACGGTTAGCGTAATCAAAGGAAATGACAAAAATGTGTGGTCATAGCTAATTTAGCTTTATTTCTTCTTTTAGCCATCAAGTTTTATCGTAGGGCTATGCAACTTGTACCTGATATAGAGTTCAAGATTACTTATACCCGGTCTCCAGATGGTGATGGCGTTGGAAACAGCTAGTGCGTATATAATTTGATAGACAGTAATATATAGAATTTGTTAAAGTTAAGCATCTTTGCCCTGTTGACTCTTAGTGTGATAAGAAGACAGTGCTAATTCTGTTAAGTTTCATAGTCTTTAAACATTTTAAACAAATATAACAAAAATAAGGTAATGAAAGAGGTATTTTTTTTCTTTTAATAAAAGCAGTGATTGCTGAGAAGAGTAAATTAATGGACATGTTTCAACTTTCTGAAATCTATAAAGTCAAATGATTAAAATGTAATCAGGCCAAAGGTGAAAAAGGTGGAATGGCTGGAATTGGGTACATGGGGTTTTATTACACTAGTCTTTCTCCTTTTATGTCTTGTTTGAAACCATACATTTTTTAAAAGGTTTTTTATTAGGAAAATGCTAGACTCTAGTCAGACTTGGTTATAGATAGAATATTGTTAAGACTAACATCTCCTTAAAAGCACAAGGGCCAGATATACTTTAGTATGAAGACTTGTTTATAAAGTTGTAGAAATTTTTTAATTAGGGAAATTTTAAGATTAAAATATAGAAATGCACATTTTAAACATACAACAAAAATAAAGTGATGAAAGAGTTTTTTTTCTTTTTTCTTGTAATAAAAGCAGTAATTACTGAAAAGAGTAAATTAACATATTTTTAAGCCAATACTTTGAAGTTGCTCATAAAAGAAACCTAGAAAAGTAGAATTTTTGTAATAAGATATTACATACGTTACCTCTGGCATGAAACGGTTAAGAAGTTACCTTTATCGATAACTTATGCTGACTGCCTTTTTTAACAGCTTATAGTAATTAACACTTAAGCTTTGACTAAGCCATATTAAAAATATCCCATTGAAGTCAGCATTTGTTTCCTGTTTGAACTTTGGTACTAATAATAATTGTTCACCAAATTAGATTTAACAACATGAGGTAGTTCATACTCAAAAAGATTTGTTCAAGGTTTTTCTAAACCTTCTTTAAATTTAGGGAGAGTCATTTAGACCCAGGTCTTAGCCAGTTTTATAGATGCCAGGTGCTGTTAAGAAAGGTTGTATTAAAGCATTAAAACAGCATTTCTTTCTCTCACATCCTGTTATACAGACCCAGATATTCTAAAAATTCTTTCAAAATAATAGTTGTTTCTTATCAGACCTAACAGGCCCTGTAAGCCTCTGCTGGTTTTTTGCCTCCTGCAAAGAGCTGGTGGCAGAGCCCTGCCAGTCCCTCCAGCCTCGGCCACATGTCCATTTTGTTGTCTTTTAATAAGCCCTTCCTGGTTTTCTTAACTTCATCCAGCTTTTTTGTAAGTCTGATCATTTTTAATATTACCCTCGGCAAAACTGGAAAGCTAGATATTTTTCTAGAACTCTTAACTACACATTTGTTTATGCTGATAGATTACTCATGGACGCTGCTTTTTAAAATTATATATTTTCCTCTAAAGAAAGGGTTAGAAGGTACATATATTAGAAAGCCTTCTTGGTAAGTAAGTACCGCAGATGACATTTGTATATTTTATTTTTATTCAATTAGAATGGATTATGGTCACTTAAAAGGGTATATTTACATATGATTTTTTAAAAATCATTTGAAATTATCTTTTTTACTAATTCATGAAATCTCTACCTTATCATAAAACTAATTAAATCTCAACACCTATATCCAAAAATTTTTAATTCTTCCTCTGTGGGAATTAAAATTGCTGAAGCTTTTTTCTTCAAAACGTTGGTATGGTACCCCTTTGCAGGGCAGGGTAAACTTTTACCATTTTTTCTTTTTTTACCATATTTTTGAAAAAGAGTAGTAAGAAGTTTGCTTTTAGATGACTTTTTCTAAAACAAATTTGAANCAAAACGTTGGTATGGTACCCCTTTGCAGGGCAGGGTAAACTTTTACCATTTTTTCTTTTTTTACCATATTTTTGAAAAAGAGTAGTAAGAAGTTTGCTTTTAGATGACTTTTTCTAAAACAAATTTGAAAGTGCTGTGAAAAATCAGTTTCAAAGCTTTGTTGTGTAGACTGGGGCACTGGGTTTATTCACCTCCCTTCTTTTCTTAGCATTGAGGATACTGATGATGACAGCAAGATGGCAGACCTCCTGTCCTACTTCCAACAGCAGCTCACGTTTCAGGAGTCTGTGCTCAAACTGTGTCAGCCTGAACTCGAGAGCAGTCAGACCCATATATCAGGTGTGACTTCATGCTCCTTGTAACTCAGAAATACTTTTCCTTAGATTTAAGCTTTCCAAACTTATAAGATCAGATAACTGTCATACAGTTACTTTAGTTCCAAGGATAGTGGGGAGTCTAATATTATTTTGGGGAGTCTAATATTAATTATTTTGTGTAGACAAGCTTCTCAAGGACTGAAGAAGAGTGGAATTTGTAGTGTAGTTGATCGAGGATGCCATCCTCTTTACGGTGATGGTCTCAGAGGGCAAATATCTTGAGCTGGTGGGGCAGCCCTAAGAAAACTGGAGAAATGCTGCTATCTTCAGGCACTTCAGCCAAGTTGGACAGTAGTCCTGAAACAGGCTGAGTGTTTAAAAATGAATGTTTTCTCTTTCTTTTCATGTGTTTAATGTTGTTTAATTAGCTATGGGAACTTTTCAAAGGAAGACAATTGAAAATTTTCAAGGAGATAAAAATAATTTTTTAATGTTAGCATATGCAGTGCAGATCATACATATGTATTCATACTAGATTATTTTTTCTAGTATTTTTATATATCTTGACAATGAAATGATCTTCCACGGGAAAGGGGAAAGTAGCTTCAGAGATGTTCTGTACTGAAAAGACAAAAGATATTTGTGTCTTGATGTTAGGAGCCATTATTTCTTTGGGGTAGTTAAATACACTTCTCAGCTCTGAGACAATCTGCAGGGTGGTTTCTAAAATTTTAGGAATAAAAATGTCTGCACCGAGAATGTGACAGTCAAGTGACAGGTAGGAAGGAGAGACGGAGAGTCACTGAGGATGGTTTCTTTTGCAGCACTGCCGATGGAGGTCCTGATGTACGTCTTCCGTTGGGTGGTGTCCAGCGACCTGGACCTCAGATCATTAGAGCAGTTGTCACAGGTGTGCAGAGGATTCTATATCTGTGCCAGGTATTTACTTGTTTTTTTCTTTTTTTTTAAGCAGCTCTGGCTGTGGTGAAAACCATGAAAAAGCAACCAGTGAACTGGGAAAAAATATTTTCAAACCAGATATCTGATGGGGATTGATCTCCAAAGCATATAAAGAACCCATACAAGAGTTGCAAAAATCACCAAGGAACCTAATTAAAAAATAGACAAAAGACCTGAGATGTTTTTTCAAAAAAAGATATTCCATGGCCAACAGGTATACGAAAAGTTGCTCAACATCATTAGTCATTAGGGAAATGCAAATCAAAACCATAGTGAGACATTAGTTCACGCCTGTTTGAATGGCCATCATTCAAAAGACAGATAATGTGGATGTTGGTGGGATTGTAAGTTGGTATAGCTACTATGGGAAACAGTATGGAAGTTCCTCAAAAAATTAAAAATAGATTTACCATGTAAGCCAGCAATTCCACTTCTGAGTATATATAAAAAGAAAATGAAAACACTATTTCTGAAAGGCATCTGTACCTCTTGTTCATAGAAACATTGTTTATAGTAACCAAGACTTGGAAACAACCAAAGTTTGCAGGGATGGATGAATGGATAAAGAAGATCCACATATATAAACAATGGAATATTTTTGAGCCTTAAAAATAGAGAAATCCTACCATTTATGGTCATGGATAGACTTCTAAGGCTTTATGTTAAGTGAAATTAAGTCAGAGAAAGACAAATATTATGTGATCTTACATATAGTAATCTACATAGAAAAAGAGAATTTGTGGATTTGTGGGTACCAGAGGTGAGGGAATAGGGATTAGAGGAAGGTGGTTAAAAGGTAACAAGCTTCCAGTTTGAAGGTAAGTACTAGGGATGTGATGTACAGCCTGGTGGCTATGGTTATCATCACTCTGATAGAAGGTGGTTAAGAGAGTGGACCCTAAGAGTTGTGATCACAGGAGACCTTTTCTTTTCATTGCAGCTCTATGAGATGATGAATGTTCACTAAACCTATGGTGGCTTATTTCACAAGAGATGTTAATCAAACCATCATGCTGTATACCTTAAATTTTTACAGTGATGTATGTCAAATATTTTTCAATAAAACTGGGGAAAAGTTATCCTATACTTTTAAAATCTTGCATGTGAAGAATAATTGTAGTTGAGTATAACATTTAAGACAGGTAATCTTTTATGAGGGCTGAGTGCCTTATATAAAAATATATACTTTATCCTTAGCATCTAGAACATTTTTTAGATATTTATTTATTTGGCTGTGCCAGATGTTAGTTGAGGCACTCAGGAACTTTAGTTGTGGCACTCAAACTTTTGGTCGTGGCGTGTGGGATCTAGTTCCCTGACCAGGGATCGATCCTAGGCCCTCTGCATTGAGAGCTCAGAGTCTTAGCCACTGGATCATCGAGAAATCCCTAGAATTTTTATAATTTTGGTTCTTAAAATTCAGATGCCTTTTTTTTTTTTTGCATTGTTTTAAAATAACCTAATTTCAATTGAAGTCCTGTCTTTTGGGTAAAACATTTGAATTGCTTGAAGACTTTGTTTTTTGTGTTCTGTGTGTATTTCTATTTAACAAGTACCTGTCAAGCTTTCTAGTTACTCCATTACCTTTTCTTTTAATTATACATGAGAAAGCATTGTAAAAAGGGAATTAAAACAGATCTTCAGGGGTAGGATAAAACTTGGTTGCAGAAGTACTCATTAAAAAAAAAATACACTGTGGTGTGTGTTTGGGGGATGTGCTTTTGCAGTCTGGCTTCTGTATAAGTAATTCCTGTATCTTATTTCAAGTTACAGATGAATTTAAAATTATTTTGTGTTGTGTTAGAATCGAGTCCATTGCTTTGATTTTTGCAGTAATCCTATAACAAAGTCTTGTTACGGTTAGGGTTGGTGCCATCTTCAAAATCTACCTCCGGTCTCAGCATTTCACTGTTTCTCTAAGTACCGTTTTGGCTCAGCCACCGTTAGGCTTGCTCTGGATTATGGCATTGGCATCCGGTGTGGTCTCTGGACTTCCACTCTTACCCTTGAGCTCATTCTCCATAGACCACCAGAGTCATCTTTTAAAAGCATCGGTTGTACTTAGAACCTCTACCTTGGCCTCCTCTTCACTCACACAGCCACTGCCACCTGCAAAGCCTCCACTTCCCCTGTCCGTAACCACCTCTCCACAGATGCAGTCTACACTTCACCCGGTCACTTTGCCGCAGCCACACCATCCTTGCCCCTTGTTGAGCACGCTGGCCACACTCCAGCCCTTGGGCCTCGCCTGCTGTGGCGTCTGCTAGGATGCCCTTCCTCGTCACTGTAACTCCTGCCCGGAGAAGAGTCTGTTTCTCACCCGCTTTGTCCTTGTCCTTTACCCAGCTTTGTTTCTTCTCACACTGAGTACACTGCCTAAAACTTTTCTCTCATTTTCTTGTTGTTCGTTTGCTTTCCCTGTAAAAAGGCAGGGCCTCTGCCCTGTCCATCAGTCTGTCCCCGTGCTCAGCATGATGCCTGGCTGGTGCGCAGCCAATGTCGCTGAATAGAAGATGCCTGTTGGCAGAAATGTTTCTCTTGTCTGAGTGCAGATAGGGCTTACCTGTTAAATATATTGATGTTGTGCTTTTATTCCCTAGAGACCCTGAAATATGGCGTTTGGCCTGCTTGAAAGTTTGGGGCAGAAGCTGTATTAAGCTTGTTCCGTACACCTCCTGGAGAGAGATGTTTTTGGAAAGGCCTCGTGTTCGATTTGATGGTAAGTTGAACTCTTTAGAGTAACAGAGATCTATTGTGCTGATTTTGACAAATACGTAAGTCTTCATTTTCTATACCAGACCTGAGTACTGTCAGCATATTTAGAGGAAACCGCAATAAAAATAAAGCTGGAAATGTGTTACATGATGGTAAAAGTTCTTTATCAAGTTCTTTTAAAAAAATCTGTTTCTTTCTATAGGCGTGTATATCAGTAAAACCACCTATATTCGTCAAGGGGAGCAGTCTCTTGATGGTTTCTATAGAGCCTGGCACCAAGTGGAATATTACAGGTACAACTGTAGTAATTCAGTGAGTGAAAATTTTCTCTCTCCAAGTGTTAGTGAATTAGTTATCAGACATTGAATTCGCGTGGCTTTTGCATTTATAGACAGAATGGCCCTCAGTGTTTTTATCCAGTTTATAACAGGAACTACAGTCAAAGAGCCAACAGGTTAAGATAGATCAGGGAATTCCCCTTGGCCTTCAGATCTAGAGTTACTTTGTATTTTGGAGATCCTCCTTGTCTTCTGATTATCAGAGCTCTTGGGCTGCTATTCAGGCTCATCCTCACTAGATATCCATGTCACCGAGGACCTCTGCTGACTACCGTGGAGCAGACAGCGTTGGGCCTCACTCTTGTATGACATTAGGTAGTGCTTTAAGGAGAAACACGCAGAACTTTAACAGAGCAATCTTTAATCCAATTTATTTCTATTCAGTGAGTGACACTAAAAGTTCCATGGCTCCCTCTAAGGAAAGTAATAAAGGCTTTGTTTCTCTGCTTTTGGCCTCTCGGATCACGTTCGTGTCAGTGATGTTTTGCCAGTCCTTTGGCCCGTGGTATCTCCCTTTTGGTTTCACAGCAGTGCAGAAGTAGGTCTGGGGACCAGGAAATAGGGACATGTTTCATATTCGCATGTGGTGTTTCAGCGTCTGCCTTGTCCCGCAGGTACATAAGGTTCTTCCCGGATGGCCATGTGATGATGCTCACCACCCCCGAGGAGCCCCAGTCCATTGTTCCACGCTTACGAACCAGGAATACCAGGTAGTGGCTCTCTATAGTTTTCTATCCACTTCACATTTTAGGTGGTAGCTTGCAGATGATGTAACTTAATACTGGATGATTAAAGAAGCAATCATCTGGGGCACTTGTGATAAATAACTGATCCTGGGACTTACCTGGCAGTTCTGGGGTTGGGACTTGGTGTTTTCACTGCTGAGGGCCTGTGTTTGATCCCTGGTCAGGGAACTAGGATCCTACAGACTGCACAGTGTAGCTCCCCACCACGGTCTACCCGCACCTCCCAAACAACAACAAATACTAATCCCTGGTCCTCTCCCTAAAGGCACCCTTCATTAAGTCTGGGGCCTTGGAAACTAGGTTTACTCACATCGTACCTGATTGTCCTCAGGCGAATTGAGTGAATACTTCTAACCCATTACTTTCTCAGTTGCTTAAATATACATAACGGATAAATAGACTTAAAGCGTTTTTTGTTTTTACTTTTAGAACTGATGCAATTCTACTGGGTCATTATCGCTTGTCACAAGATACAGACAATCAGACCAAAGTATTTGCTGTGATAACTAAGAAAAAAGAAGAAGTAAGTAGGCAAGGTGCAATTGGCAGTTTTCTTTTAATTTCCTTACCCTGCTCATTCAAGTCGTCTTAAATTTTTTTTCTTAAAGTATAGTTGATTTACAGTGTTGTATTTAATCATTCAAGCATTCTCAATTAGAAAGGATGAAATGTACTCTTTTATAATTTATACTGTTATATAAAATGGGCATTGACTTAACAGCGTATCTCTGAAGAAAACTGGAAGGTTTCTAAAATGTGGTTATTTTTTTATCAGATCAACTTGTTCTCCGAGTTTCCTTTTTTGGCCCAGGTTTTTTACACGTAAAATGTAAAACCAGGATTTCCTATGAAATAACTAGTACAATTATATATGACTGTGTTTTTGGCTTTTCTCATTTTGAATCATAGGAGATTCTCTTTCTAAATTGTCTCGTATGGATAATTCTTTCACAGGGATATTTTTAGTTTCAGTTTCTACTGGAAATAAGCTAAGGTGAGATAATTTCCTTCTTGCAAAAGGAAAAAAATGCCAAGCAAATACAAAGGCAGAATCATGACATTCCGGAGTATTTTAAACTCTCTTATCAGATTAAGGGACTGATTATTTCCAGATTTTCTCCATGTGCATTTTTTTAACCCTGGTTAAAAACCACAATGTGGACCCAAGAAATTGTGAGGTAGTTGGAATAAATATTTCTGCGTTCTTATAATGAATATAGTTTCTGAACAAAGTTTGTCTTTTGTTGAGTCCCACTCCCCACTGCCAGCGACCACATATGGGAATAGTTGTTGTTTTTGTTCGGTTGCTCAGTGTGTCCAACTCTTTGCGACCCCATGGACTACAAGCTTCCCTGTCCTTCACTATCTCCTGGCGTTTGCTCAGACTCATGTCCATTGAGTCAGTGATGCCATCCAACCATCTCATCCTCTGTCACCCCCTTCTCTTCCTGCCCTCAATCTTTCCCAGCATTAGGGTCTTTTCCAGTGAGTCAGCCCTTTGAATCATGTGGCCAAAGTATTGGAGCTTCAGCTTCAGCATCGGTCCTTCCAACGGGAATAGTTAGTCCTTCATCTGTGAGTCCTGTGGGCCTTGGCTGTGGCTTCTCCAGCTCCCTCTGGCTCCTGGAATCAGGGGCTACAATCTGAAGGGCAGAGATTCTTAACTATCACGGTGATCATGGCCTTGAGTTTCTTGAGATCAGAGCTGGGGAATTGTGAGGCCCCCACTGTTAAAATGTTACCTAATAAGAGAGTTTAGGCACTCCCATGCTGATGACCAGTTTTCACTCCAGACTATGACACCGTGAAACCGTATGTAGTGTTGACATTCTTATGTTTTAGCAACATTCACAGAAGTATGGTTCCAGTGAACCTTGTCACATCTATTTCTCCGTAGACTAGTTTTTCGTTATTGCAAAAAATAAGTCATACTCTGTGCTCTTTCTGCCCCACTATTTTCGAGTAGAAGGAAATATTAGGCCTAGAGATGGATGGGAGTTTGAGTTCCCATCTCCGACACTGACCCTGGGCTGCCCATCCTGGGTCCTCATGCCCTCAACCATCACACAGCTACCATGCGGTTACATGTCATTCCTAAGGTCGTCATCCCGATTGAGATAATATGATGGAGACAAAAGCCTTCTGCTTTTAGAGGCGCCCATGTATTTCCAGGCACTCATACACATAAACACTCACACACAAAGGTCTGTCTAGTCAAAGCTATGGTTTTTCCAGTAGCCATGTATGGATGTGAGAGTTGGACCATAANGCCATGTATGGATGTGAGAGTTGGACCATAAGGAATGCTGAGCACCGAAGAATTGATGCTTTTGAGCTGTGGTGTTGGAGAAGACTCCTGAGAGTCCCTTGGACTGCAAGGAGATCCAACCAGTCAATCCTAAAGGAAATCAGTCCTGAATATTCATTGGAAGGGCTGAAGCTGAGGTTCCAATACTTTGGCCACCTGATACGAAGAATTGACTCATTTGAAAAGACCCTGACGCTGGGAAAGATTGAAGGCAGAAGGAGAAGGGGATGACAGAGGATGAGATGGTTGGGTGGTATCACTGACTCGATGGACCTGAGTTTGAGCAAGCTTCGGGAGTTGGTGATGGACAGGAAAACCTGGCATACTGCAGTCTATGGTGTCACAGAGTCAGAAACAACTGAGCGACTGAACTGAACTGATAAACATCGGCAGTTGATAACCAGTATAGCTGTCTATCCTGTGTGCAGATAACTCCATGACTTAACACGTTGCTCAGGTATTTCCGTATAGATGCAGCTCCATCCGTCTCTGTGTCTGTCCACGAAGTGACGCCCCACTGTTGCTCACACATCTCCCCTCTTACAGAAAGCACTTGACCACAAATACCGGTATTTTCGCCGTGCCCCTGTGCAAGAAGCCGATCAGAACTTTCACGTGGGGCTCCAGCTGTGTTCCAGTGGCCACCAGAGCTTCAACAAACTCATCTGGATACACCACTCTTGTCACATTACTTACAAGTAGGTGAATGCCGTAAAACCTCAAGGGTACAGATTCCATGTGCCCCTCCTGTCTAACTGAGAACTCAGGGAGGGTTTGATTCCTCAGAGTTAATGTTCGATCACAAAGGAAAACCCCAGTATAATCTTCTGCAAACCAAAGAAACAGCCAACCTGAAGGAAACTAAAAGTGGGCCAGGTGAAGTGTCCAGAGCTCACACTAAGGGTCATGGACACGTAGGTGGGCACCTCCCCTGTGAGGTTGAGAGCAGCCCCCATGAGTCTGTCGGTGCCTGGCCACTAAGCTACGCGAGTGTGGCTTCAGGCATCTGGCTTTCCAAGGCAGCTGTGAAACACCAGAGCTTCCTTCTTCTCCCATGTTAAACTCTCATCATTTTTCACCTTATTTCCATTCGGTTTATCCCCAGGGATTATACACAGATTTTAAAGTAAATTATAGTTAGGAAAGGAAGTCTGCTGAGATGATCACCAGTGTTTCAAAGCCAAATTAGTGGTTCCTGTTTAAAGCCATTAGTGGTTCCTATGTTACATTTTTTATCCTGTGAATTAGGATTTACTAGGGTGAAACAGTGAGTGAACAGATGAGAATGTGGGAGAAAGGAACAGTACTGAAATGAGTAAGACGTAGGAATTAGGAAAGTGAAATTTCAGTTCANATTTTTTATCCTGTGAATTAGGATTTACTAGGGTGAAACAGTGAGTGAACAGATGAGAATGTGGGAGAAAGGAACAGTACTGAAATGAGTAAGACGTAGGAATTAGGAAAGTGAAATTTCAGTTCATGTAGATACTGATGTTAGCTGTTGTGAGGTTTGAAAGAATATTGGTGTGTGCCTGTGGGTCATTCCATTCCAATTGAGTCCAGAGTTCTTTGAGGCAAGTTGGAGGTCGGTAGCCTTCCATCAGCCTCTCTGACGACCTCAATCAGATTGCTGAAAGCTTCCTCAGTCACGTTTCCACCTTAGGAGTAACTCTTCCCACTCATCTGGGAGGTCTTGACAGAAAAACCATTTTTTCTTGCTTCTCTCCCTTATCTACTGGTCCTCCTGTCTTTTTTCTGCTTCTCTGAATAATTGTGAAGTTCTTTTTTTTTTTTTTTCTTTCCAAAGAAACCAAACCCAGAAGTAGAGCCAAGCAGATGATACTTAAGTCACTGGAATTTTCTGTTTTTGTTTATTTCTCTCTTTTTTTTTTAGGCGAAAAATAAAAGACTGTGGTAATATATCACCTCCTTCCCCCTCAACCTGAAATTATGCTGTTGATTATGCAAATATTAAATCATTAAATTCTCTTCTAGGATTATAATTCTTTCTAAAATACATTTTAACAAGAACCATAAACTATCTAGAGCCTTTTACTCAGAAATTGTTCCTTGGGAATCTTTTCAAAGGGCATAATGAAAGATATCAAAATCATTTACAATTGCCAAACACTGAAAACTAAATCCTCCAGCAAAGGGGGAATTAAGCAAATGTGGTAAAAAGCAAACAGTGAAAGATGCAGCCACAAAAATGGCTTCTGAAGAAGATTTAATGATTTGCGGCAGTGCTTTATGTCATGATGTATAAAGCAGCGAAGTATGACTTCAGCAGTGAAGCTCAGTGTCAAGGTTGAGGCCCTGAGTGGGAATGAGGGATTTTTGTTTCCACTTTTCTAATATGTTTCGAATTTTCCAAAATGCACCTATTTTATTTAGAATTGACTGAGATGAACTAAAAATGACCCCCCCCCCCAAATGTAGACAAGAATTTTAAATGAGCTGAAATCTCCTTGTGATGAGTGACTGTGGGCTCTCTTTCCAGATCTACTGGAGAGACTGCGGTCACAGCATTCGAAATCGACAAGATGTACACGCCGCTGCTGTTCGCCAGGGTGAGGAGCTACACCGCCTTTTCCGAAAGGCCGCTGTAGCCCTCACGTCCGCCCCCACCGCGTTGCATGAGTAAAAGTATATAGAGAAACAGAGCAACCTAAGTTATAAATGTGTGTGTATATATATATATGATATATATATATGGAATTGGAACTTATTTTACATTGTCGGAGTTCTTTCAAGAAGAGTATCGATTATTTTTTTTATTTAAAGGGAAAGTTGATTCTTGGGGTGTTTGTTTTGAAATTAAGTTGAAATTATATTAAGTTTCAGGACACTTATGTTGTGAAGAACCACACGAGGTTTTAAATCATGCCCTTTTTCCAGCAGACCTCAGGGCAGGCTTCTGTCACATAGGCTGTCTCCTGACTGATCAGCCCAGTATTGAAACGCTTCAGGGGGGGCACCCCCATGGGATCAGCATCTATTTCACGCATGACATAGCGTCTTTTAACTAAAAGCTCAAAATGTGAACCCCTGTTCTGAATTTGTTTGAAGCTGTTTGACCAGTGAAGATCATAAATAAAAGGTTTCTTTCAAGAAAATGTATTTGGATAGCCTTTTTCAAACGTCGGAGTAATGAACGGTCCTAAGGCAGCCAGCGAAGGCTCAGATAAAGGAGTCATCTCCGTCTTCATAGGCAGCTACAGTCTGTAGTGCCTGTACCGGGACCTCGTCCAGGCCCCCTGCACGTGTGTGACATTAGGTGAGAAGGGAGGACTCCCTCGAGGCCAAAACTCTGAAAGAGCAGAAAAGGAAGCAAAAGTTGCTCAGCCGTGTCCAGACTCTGCAACCCGTGGACTGTAGCCCACCAGGCTCTATCCATGGAATTCTCCAGGCGAGAATACTGGAGTAGGTAGCCACTTGCTTCTCCAGGGGATCTTCCCAACCCAGGGATCGAACCCAGGTCTCCTGCATTGCAGACAGGTTCTTCACTGTCTGAGGCACCAGGGAAAGAGCAGGAAAGGATCCTATAAACCCAGGCCTAGCTCCTCCAGATCTCAAGCTGAGAAAAGAGCTGGCCTTGACCTGTATGTTAGCACCCTAGCTGCAATGCTGAGTATTTCACTTCAGAGTTTGTGTCTGGCACAGTTCTACCAGGTTCAGATTTGGTTTTGACTCAAATACAGCTCAAGTCTAGCATTGTGTACTTTCAGAAGTTGACACCTGCCACCACGGTTGCTTTCCAAGTTCAGAGTGGCATTAAAAGATTCTTCGTAAGTTCCTACAATTCAGTGTAGGGACAGCCTTTTTAAAAGCTAATGTAGTATTAAACATGGAAACCGGACTTCCCTGCCCATTCAGTGGTTCAGAGACTTCATGCTTCCAATGCAAGTTCAATCCCTGGTCAGGGAACTGAGATGAACATGCTGCAAGGCACAACCGAAAAAAAAAAAAAAAAGATGAAAACCATCCATCTGGTTGTGTTTAGGGAAAAGCATTCCATTTAGGTTGGCTTTCTGCAGCGGTCTGAGAAATGAGGAATGCAGGCACATTGCAAGCTAGTGCAAGCTAGTGAATTCTGTGCCAAGTTCAACCTCCACAGGAATGGGTGAGTCAAGACTGGAGCTGATTAATAGGCTCGGTGCCTTTGTGACACATTCCCTGATTCCACCAGGGAGGGTCCCTTTTTTGTTTTCCCAAAATACCCCATATTCCAACTATCCCAGCAGTTATCACACTGGTTTTTTGTTTGTTTTTTTAACATGTCAGCCTCCCTCCATAACACTGGATTCTTTGAGAACAGAGGGCTATTTCTCTTAAATTCCTGATCCCAAAGCACCCCTGTGCTGTGAATATTAAATAATCCCTAGAAAACGGTACACATTCCAATGGGGCTCTAGATCTTGCAAATGAATGAATGTACTTTTGACACTAGGGGGCGCTCTTGTCCAATTGTTTTGTTAGTTTTTTTTCCTAATCAGGGTGAGGGAGGGAGCTGGTTTACACATTTACAGGAAAACAGGGGCATCCCAAATCCTACTGATTGGCCTCTAAAGCTTCATATGATAGGAGCTAAGACTTAAGGGGTGTGTCCAGAATGAAACTCCATCCTGAGGACAGAGACCTGAGTCCGGCTATGCATAACTCTTCAATCACCAGCCAAGAACCCCCAGTTTTCTTGGCCAGTGTTTATCTGGCAGTTTGTCTTGGCTGTTGGAGGAAACTGAATATTCTATTTGGAATGAATACAAAAAGGATCCTGGGATGAGTCATCTTGGGTCAGGTTAGTGAGGGGTAGGCAAGATGGGAAGGGGCACAGAGTGGCCAGCCTATCCCCATTTCACACATAAAGGGCCTGATTGATAATTATTGTGTACTTGGGAGGCCCTGAGCCCTACTTCCCAAAGTCTTCTGTCCAGTGCATCACCCCTAAATCCGCTCAAAGCTTCCATAGCTGCACCTTCTGCTTCTGACTCCGATAGACATGTGATTGTGGAATTGAGATTCACAAAAGCTAGCAAGACTGATCTAAGATTTGACTGATGCCAGAGTCTGGGTGTGTGTGTGCAGCAGAGTGAGGGGGAGAGTGTGAAGATTTCCTCAACAGTGTAGCCTTCTGTGTGTGTGTGTGTGTGTGTTTAGTGTTTAACGATGTTAATCCCCTAGGTCAGACCTTTGTTATTCTCCTTTATGTTTTGTTTTTTTTTAAATATACATTTATTTTGGTTGCACCACACGGTGTGTGGGGTCTTAGTTATCCGACCAGGGCTCAAACCCATGTCCCCTGCAATGGACGTGTGTAGTCTTAACCACTGGACCATCAGAGGAGTCCCCTAGGCTTCTTGCTAATGAAATGGATTTCTGTGCAGACTAACTTTTATTGCAAGGCTGGAAATACATTCAACCCAGTTAACTGTGCACAGGCCAAAGGGGCAGGAAGTTGAAACCTGCTATGGAAGCAAAGGTAACTATATAGTCATTTTATCGTCAAAATCAGGACACTTTTCAGGGGAAAGGAGAGTGTGTTTTGTAATTACGCTGAGACAACCAGCTAACTCGAGACTGTTCTGGGCAAGTGGGGATGGACGGCCTTTCTACATACCAGGCATTGCCAAGGCTCTTCCACCAGCTTTTCATCAGATTTCACTTGTAATGAGCTTATTTGTCCTTATCTCTTTTTCTTCCTCTTGACAGAAAAGATGCTAATGGTTTCCTAGTATGTGAAGTGACTACTTTGGGCTCTAATAACTTCCCTCAGAATGTCACCAATGCCTGCATTTGATTGATGGTCAGGAATCACTGACCGCATGAAAAAGTGATGAGTTTGTTTGTCCGTTTCTACTTTTCTCACATCTAGGATTCTGTTCGGAATCCCAGGTTACTGCGGACAGTTGCCAAAAGATGTCTTCTTTTTGCCTTGTGACTCGAATTCCCTCCAAGTGTCCGGCTAGAAGCCAGGTTTCCTGCCTTGTCCCTGCCTTCTTCTCCCTTTGTTTCCGTCTGTGCGCACCTACCCTGCATGACCATCAGGAGGAGTGGGCTTATTGGGAGCGCTGTGACATAGTGTGGTACACAGCCCACAGACTGGATGGGGGGCTTGAGCTTAGAGCACCTGGTGCAGAGCCTGAGGCATAGTAGGTGCTTGACAGCCAGCTCCCATCAGACCACCCTCGTCACTGCAGGACCTGGGAGCAGGGCAGGGCAGCCTCTGGCATCTCTACCAGCACCATGTCAGAGGACGAGTTCCCTGCCCAGGGCCCCCAAGTCAAGCCTTCAGGAATAGATGCTTGTACCATTCAGAGCAAGTGATAGTTACAGACACCCAGGCTTCTCTAGATTAAGGGTCTTTTGGTTAAGCATCCTTCAGACTTAGACGATTGCTTTGAGTCCCTGGGGTCTCAACAGGAGGGAAAGGATCTTATTCCATCAAATGAGAAGGCATAACATTTCTCCCTAATCCACATCTTAAAGGAAGAAGTAAGGAAATAGCGTAAGACAGTAGAAATGCCCTGGACTTTGGAGCTGGATAGCTCTGAGTTTGAACATCACTCTTACTAGCACTTATTATCTTAGTCAAAAACACTTAACACCTAGAGCTGTATTTGTAAACTAGGGATAATGGTAACTAACCTGCAGGGTTGCCATGACAACAAAGTACTACACATCTTAAGCCTTGGCACAGAATAGGCTTTTATAAATGGAAACTATTATTACCTAGGATTATCTAAAAGAACAGTAACACTCCAATAGGTGGGCAAAATAACTCTGCGATTGTGAGCCCCCAGAAAGATTCTGAAACCATCAATCTTGAAACAAACAAAGCCCAAAGACTATACTTGTGACCTAACCTCAACTGGGCAGTTTATATTAGAAATCCTCTTATCCTAGGGGAAGTCAGCTTATGACAAATCCATGACTGGACTTGATCAGTTGGTAGGGTTGCCTGGAGCGTGGTCGAGAAAGATTTTGATGCTGAGTCTGAACTCAGGGAAGCATGCCGTGATTGACTGATCTGTGATGCCTGCCCGGGTGCAGGACTGGGGAGCACGTGGTTACCCCCTGTTCTTCACTGACTGATGCATAAAAATGCTCTTAACACTGGCAAGAGTCTGGACATCTAGAGCAGCACTCAGGCTTTGGGCAGCTCAGGGGAGGTAAATGGAAGGCAGTGATGCTCCAGAGGCTGATAGAAAAGGAATGGTATGAAGATCACAGGAAATCCTTGACAGTATGCTGGGCAAATTTTCAGTGGTTTCCTAATTCTACTCAGGAGCAGCCCAAAAGAGGTAGGCAGAAAAGAGCCTGAGAAATGACCTGGGAGAGACAAGAAAAAACAAGTTTAGCGCCCATGATTGTACCAGCCGGCATCACGCAAACTTGCTTGGCTCTCCTCTCTCTGGCAGGGTCCCCAGGAGGGCATGAATGAGCCACGGTGGGCCAGGTGGGCATATAGTGGCTAGCGGGTCTCTGGGTGGCTTGTCTGAAAGGAATCAGCTACTGGACTCCTGCTGACTGTCTCCAAGAGGCCGGAGTTTCCCATGTCTAAAGAATCTGGTTTATTTGTGAAATATCTATACCTTAAAAATTTGGATCAAATTAAAAAGACACACACAAACAAAAACCGTCTGCAGGATGAATGGAAGCAACCAGTATTTGACCTTCGGAGCTAAATCCAAAATCATGAGCCTCGCACTCTAGGCTCAGATGGCTTCATAGTGACCTACCTTTCGAGGAGCCCTTCCTGCTTACATCCTCAGCCAGCCAAGAGTAGCTCTGGTTCCCAGGACACTCGAGGCAGCTCCCTTCCTCTGCATCTTTGCTCTGCTGGCTCTGGAACGTCTTTTCTCCCAGCTCCTGCAGCTCCACCTTGAAAATTGTATTCCTCTTCCTGGAAGTCTTCTCTGATTTGCCTCCAGCCAATGAAAGATTAAATAATTACACACAATCTACTTGTGCTGGATGCTCTCAAAGAGTTATATTTCATCTCTGTTGTAGTTTCTATCATTCAGGCATGAACTACCCATCAGAATGCTTCAGAGAAAAGATTCGATAATTATAAGCAACTTATGGGCAGAGCTCCCTTCTCCAGCTCACCCCTAACCACCACCACCATCATTAAACCCCAAGATCTGCCATGTGGGTGCCAGATGAATGTCAAGGCTTCTTGAGAGCTTCGACTTTGAGGGACTAAATTGAGTTTATCCCATCCAGGCTGAACTTGAACCTGGAAGACCATGGCTGGATCGCCTCACTGGGCAACCCCTCCACCCCATCTCTCTGCCATTCCTCCTCAGTGCTCCACTCTCCCACAGCATGGCCAGCATCTCTGAGCTGTGTCCTTGGTCACTCGGGGGCTCAGGCCAGGGAAGGTGATTGAACAAAGCACCACCCCCCACCTCAGGAAGTAGATCCAGGTGCCAGTCTTGCTGAACTGATGGTGGGACACCAACATCATCGGGAACGGGAAGAGACGCCTGAGGGAGCAGATCCTGGATTCGGTTCATTCAAATTAGTACTGATGCAACCACCTTAAAGCAATTACACCTGGACTTCCGCTGTACCGTGGATAAGAATCTGCCTGCTAACACAGGGGATGTGGGTTCAATCCCTGGCCTGGGAAGATTCCACATCCGCTGGAGCAAGTAAGCTTGTGCACCACAACTACTGAACTTGTGCGCCTAGAGCCTGTTCTCTGCAACAAGAGAAGCGACCACAGTGAGAAGTCTATGCACTACAATGAAGAGTAGCCGCCCCCCGCCCCTTGGCTGCAACTAGAGAGAGCCCGTGGGCAGCAACAAAGATACAGTGCAACCACACACACAAAAATTAGACCCAAGAGGGCCCTGACATTAAGATCAAAGGAAGAAACTGAGGCCCAGAGAAGTGTGGCTTGCCTGAGGAAGGACAAAACAGAGAACGTCTTCAATAGGATCCAGGATGCCTAACTCCAAACTTGAGGACCATTTTCCACTAAGCCAGAGATTTGCCACTAATGTTTGAAATGTTCTGATAAAAACAAAGTGAGATATTTCAAGGCCACATTTTCCAACGAGTCCATTCTGCAGCTGTGCAAAGCTGAGACGCTGACTTGCCTTCTGGCCTTGGTGAATGGAGCGTCTGGAGAGTATCGTGTGCTGTCCCAGCCATCCCCACCCCTGGGCCATCTCCTTACCAGAAGGGATGTGATTGTGGCGTGTCTGCATCCACACGGTCCAAACTCTGAGTCAAACCTTGGTCACAAGAGTGGACAAAATGAGAAAACGCTCCCAAGTATTTTGCTGTGATGAGTCTTGCTCTGCTCTGCATCACATCTTGCCATGTTTCCCTGGGAACATTCAGATAAGGAAGAAGTGTGTTAGTATTAGTTGCTTAGTCATGCCCAACTCTTTGCAACCCCACGTAGCCTGCTAGGCTGCCCTGCACTTGGGATTCTCCAGGGAAGCATACTGGAGTGGCTTGCCATTTCCTTCTCCAGAGGATCTTCCTGACCCAGGGATCGAACCCAGGTCTCCTGCATTGCAGGCAGATTCTTCACCCTCTGAGCCACCAGAGAAGCCCCCATATAAGGACGAGCTTCCATTTAAATCAAGAAAAATTAAACTGTTTCCTTCTCACGACCAACCTGGGAACCTCTGCTGCAGAGTATATCAATGCAGGAAGGGATCTTTGGATGCTAAGACAAGACCTTTATGTTCGTCTTGTTTTAGTTGCTAAGTTGTATTTGATTGTCTGAGACCCCAAAGACCAGATCCTGCCAGACTCCTCTGTCCATGGGATTTCCCAGACAAGAATACTAGAGCGGGTTGCCATTTCCTTCTCCAGGGGATCTTCCTGACCCAGGGATCAAACTCACATCTCCTGCTTTGGCAGGCGGATTCTTTACTGCTGAACCACCTCGGCAGCACTATCATCACCTTACAGACTAGGAAACGGAGAATCAAAGCAGCTGAAAGCCACTCACCCATCAATTAGCGGTCAAACAAATGGGCCAGGCCCCATGCTAGGGTCTGGAGAACAAACAGACCCAGTCCTACCCTCAAATTGCTTCCAGCGTAGCAGGGAAGAGACTGTCAGTAAGTTATAAGAAGCGGAAGGAACACAGACTGTGCCTCCCCAAATATGCCAATTTGACATAAAGATTGCTTTGAGCTGAATGCAGTTGAGAAACAATGGACTGCAGGAAAAGCTCTCTGCCTTCCCCCTGATTACCTAAAAGTTGGGCATAAATTTCCCATGTGAAGGTGCCACCCTCCCCTCCAGCACCAGGAAGAGCCAAATGACTTTTCACCACTGGAGAGAACTCTAGACTCTCATTAGTTCAGCGATGGCATGGAGAGGAATCCACATCACAAAACTTCCTAAAATGATCCTCATCTTCCATGAGTTTTCCTATATGTCTACCACCCCATAATGCACCGCGCCTGGAAGCTCAGAGCCCTTGTCTGTCTCGTCACTTCTCCACAAATGCATTGTTCTTTATATTAACCTCTGGGTCTGACCACCTCTTTGGGATTTTCCTTTCATTCTGTGAGGCCCTCAATATGCATTTGAAATAAGTCACTTTATTCAGTTCAGCTGGCTTCAGCAGTTTTATCTCCAGGCTCCCAGCAAGAGTACTGGAGTGGGTTGCCATTTCCTTCTCCAGGAGATCTTCCCAACCCAGGGATTGAGCCCAGGTCTCCCGCACTGTAGGCAGACGCTTTACCATCTGAGCCACCGGGGAAGCTCAAAGATCTGAGAGGGTAGAGGAAAAAGTTTCCCTCCCCCATGGAATCTCTAACACCCAGTCCTGTGTTCTTTCTACTTCTCCAATACACTGACACCATACTCCTGAGTCAGGAGAATGGGAGTGCCAGATCCGTTACTTAATCTTCAGTCTTTATCTGCTTCTTTCACCTAAAACTGACCTTATCACCACCCCAGATGCTTGCCCAAAACGTGCTTTGTTTCTTGAGGTGAAGATGAAGACCTAGATCTCCATGGCCAGTGTTTCATGGGTTTCCCAGCAGCATCTTTCAGGGCTACTAAGAGCCCCAAACACGCTGCTCCACCTATATCTCATCTATGCCATGATGATGTGACTTGACCAAAGAAACTGGAAGCCGAAGAGAGAGAGAGCTTCAGATTTTGCTTATAAGACAATCATTTAGCCATGCAAACTATGCCAGGCTCTGACGGCTTCTGAGAAATGCCGAGCATTTCTTTAAAAAAAGCTATCATTAAGAGTCATCCTTTTGATCGCTATTCACCTGAAGCATGTTTCCACACCCTGCCCAGAATTCTTCACCTCAACCCATGGAGTGCCTGTCTCTATCCCATGGTTAAGCCCTGGTGGCTTTTGCTACCACAGAACCAATAAAACGCTGCAGGAGGAGCCACAGAGATTCTGATGAAACAGCAGACAGCATGATAGTTGATGTGCAGAGGTGTGTGTCTCTGTGTGGGAACCTCAGGGACACGGAGGAGTACTGTGTGTGGGGGAGTGGTTTTGCCAGGTTCTCATGGCCCTTAATGAACGTCACTGGATGTTGTGAGTATTCAACTGCAGCCCTGAGTCCTCTCAGCACTGAGTGACCAGTGTAGCCCTGATGTGCCTTAAGCTCACCTACTTGGGTATCAGGGATGCTGATCACATTGGCAGTTTGCCCTGAAGTCTACCTCGCCTGCTATGTGCCGCCTCCTCAGAACTTATCCATCCTTTCTCTGCAAGGATGACCAACATCTCCCCGATCCCCCACCCCCCTTGAGAGCTCCTTCTCCTGACTAATGCTTACTCAACACTGTCTCCTGGGTGTCCTTCTAAGTTACAGAACATCTCAGAGCTCAGTTCTCTTGTTTGAGAAATGAAGACAATCACACTTTCTGCATCGTTGTTTAAAGGAATAAATAATGTCTAGAAAGCATTTGGGACAATGTCTGGCACATTCTACATTCTCAAAAAAAAAATCTCAGAGTATTTCTATCAATAGATGAATGGATAAAGAAGATGTTGTTTTTCAGTCACTCAGTCATCGCTGGTGTATATACAAACACACACAATGAAATACTACGCAGCCATAAAAAGGAATGAAGTCTTATCATGTGCAGCGACATGGACTGACTTGGAGGGCATTGTGCTAAGTGAAGTAAGTCAGAAAGGAAAGTACAAATGCTATATATCATTTATATGTGGAATCTAAAAACTACAACAAACCAGTGAACATAACAAAAAAGAAGCAGACTCACACACAATAGAGGACAAAATAGTGGTTACCAGTGGAGGGGGACAGGCAATAGGGGTATGAGACTGGGTGGTACAAACTGTCTGGTGTAAGGTAGCTTCAAGGATATATTGTAAAACATGGGGAACAGAGCCAATATATTGCAGTAACTATAAATGGAATGTAACCTTTAAAATCGTATAGAAAAATAAAAATTATGTTTAAAAGTCTCAGAGTATTTAACCTTCTCTCCTAGCCTTCCTGAAAAGCTTTCAGCATCTTAGGATGGAGTCGGATGGAGTCTGGACAGTTCAGACTTGAGTTCCTCTCAAGGTGGTTTTCCATCTGCCTTATAATCGGAGCAAAACCAAATGGTTCCTAAGAGGTGGGAAAAGGCAGATCCATGGAAGGTCTGCTGCGGGTGTATGAGGAGCCTGAGCTGATAGCATACTAGACACAAGCTCTTTATTCTCTTGGGGAAAAGAGAACAGGATTCTGTTCCATTGTGTGCACAAGAAGAAAATGCTGACGTGAGGTCACACGAAAAGAACACGAAGGAATGAGAACGCCAGGCTGAGCATTCTCAGCCTGCCTCAGCCTGGAAGACTCTGTGTCTCCCGGTTACTGTCCAGTTCTTGTATTTTATTTTGTGCCAGAAGGAGCACAAGCTCTCTGTGACAGCTAGATAAACAACCCCGAAGCTGAGCAAATGATGCTCAGATTTCCACAATAATTTTTTCTTCACAGGGCAACGGAAACTAGGAGAAGAGACCGGTCAGATACGATTCTTCTCTCCTGGTCAAGGGAAAAACTTCCCTGGAGAAAGTGTCCAGATATTTGTGGGATGGGAAGATAAACCACTGAAATCCCCTAGGCCAGTAGCCTCCTCTTCTCATCGGACAACGCTCTCAATTGAGGGAGGGATTCTGGTCAAAATCCCTGTAGACAATGAGTCTTTCTATTTGAACAACAGAATGAAAATTTGAATGTTGGTTCTGGTTTATAATTCATTCCCTCCTCTGCTCCTCAATCTCACATGCAATTATTTATCCTCCATTCCATCTCCTCTAACCCTCCCTATCACCCACTCTTTTAATTGAAATTATAGTAGCTCAGTCACCTGCCAACACAGGAGACCTGGATTCGATCCCTGGGTTGGAAAGATTTCCTGGAGAAGGGAATGGCTACCCACTCCAGTATTCTTGCCTGGGAAAACCCGTGGACAGAGGAGCCTGGTGGGCTACAGTCCAGGGGCTGCCAAAGAGTTAGACGTAACTGAGCTACTCACACTTTCACGTTCATAGTTGATTTACAATGTTGTGCCAGTCTCCATTGTACAGCAAAGTGACTCAGACACACACATACATACTCTTTTTTAAAAATGTTCTTTTCCAGTATGTTTCATTCCAGGAGAGTAAATATCGTTCCATGTGCTATACAGTAGGACCTTGCTGTTTATCCATTCTAAATGTAATGGTTTGCATTTACCGACCCCAAACACCCAGTCCATCCCTCTCCCTCCTCTTTGGCAACCACAAGTCTGATCTCTATGTCCCCCTCACCCACCCCTGAAGAGTCTCCATATCTCACTCATGCCATGAGGTTGGAGGTACCCAATTGGCCACCAAGACAGTCATCTTTCAAACAAGCCCCAATGTCCAGGTCCAGTTTACCTTTGACTTCTACTGGTAGGGCTGGTGGACAAAAGAAAGCAACGTATGGCTGATAAAACATTGTCTGGAGTCAAGGCCACTTAGAGGCAGGCAACACCTAAACCAAATGCCATCAGCTAAAAAACTAAAAGCTATGGGGCTTCCCTGATAGCTCAGTTGGTAAATCATCTCCCTGCAATGCAGGAGACCTGGGTTCGATTCCTGGGTGGGGAAGATCCCCTGGAGAAGGGAAATGGCAACCCACTCCAGTATTCTTGCCTGGAGAATCCCATGGACAGAGGAGCCTGACAGGCTACAGTCCATGGGATCACAACAGTCGGACGTGACTTAGCGACTAAACTACTACCACCACTAAAAAGTGAAGCATGGGGAAAAGACTTGGGATTGGGGCAGGGTGGGTAGGGATGGCTGTGATTTGTAAAAGGTTTTTTGGTCCCATCTGATGTTTCAGGCTCTGTTCTTGTTTTGCTAAATATCCAGATTGTCATTTTCTCGAAGGCAATGGCACCCCACTCCAGTACCCTTGCCTGGAAAATCCCATGGACGGAGGAGCCTAGTAGGCTGCAGTCCATGGGGTCGCCGAGAGTCAGACATGACTGAGCGACTTCACTTTCACTTTTCACTTTCCTGCATTGGAGAGGGAAATGGCAACCCACTCCAGTGTTCTTGCCTGGAGAGTCCTAGGGACCGGGGAGCGTGGTGGGCTGCCGTCTATGGGGTCGCACAGAGTCGGACACGACTGAAGTGACTTAGCAGTAGCAGCAGAGATAAGGTTTGGGGCAGGGGATGGGCAGTGTGCCTAGTCTGGCATGTGTGAACTATCTGAAATATCCAGAAAGCCTTGGGCCAAACAGAAACTAAAGTTCCCACCCAGGTAGGGGCTGTTCCTTGACAATTTCTTGAGGTGCAGGGGGAACCTCCCAGACCGAAGAGTGTCCACCATGCCCATGGCCTCACCCCATACATAGCCTGCTCCACCCTAAGCCTGTTTTTCCTTTTTTGCCTTTTGAATATTCAATGGAGCCTCATTTAAAAGGCCCGTCTTTGTGATAGCTGTGGCTGCCAAACAGTCCCCAGTCTAAAATGTACTTTGGATTCTGTGCAAAAGTTTGAAATTCCATGTGTTGTGGTCAGTGCCTGTGTTAGGTTATTTTGACCACTGCATCACTGTAGTAAGGACTAGCCCTCAGGGCCTTCCCTTGCTTTTGTGAGTTACACAGATTCAGATGTCTCGCTACTTGGGTATATATAGTAGGCTTGTAATATTTTTCAACTGAAGACCTAGTCCTTGTCCTCAGGGAACAGTAAGGCATCCTTGAAATGACCTGAATTCAAAGCACCTGATGAAATTGTGATTCTGATTGTGTTCTAAAGGAAAGAATTTCTCTTCTCTGCAAAGATATAAACACAGGCTGGATAAGCTTCTATTTAAGAAGTTATCAAGTAGATCCATGTCTGTTCAGATACTTGCACAAGCAACCTTTAAACTTTGTTCCAACCCTTGGATCCAATGGTTACATGTCTCTAATTGGTTTTTTACACTCAAGGACCAGGCAGGATGGGGGCCTGCAAACTCCTGGGGCTCTCCAACTAGTGGTGAATTTCATGAGACACTTCCTAGAAGTTTGAGCCAAAATGTTTAGCGAGCAGACACACCTATCTTAGAGCATGGAGGAAAGGCATTTTAGGTGCGAATAAATAAATTTAATGCAGCAATGAATATACCGAAGTTCATCTACACACAATAATATGATAATCCTTCTGGTTTCCCAGCCAGGATGTGAATCACCCCTCTGTCCAGGGGCCTCCACACAGTATATTCTTCCCACCTGTTAGTCACTTCGTGGCCATGTTGGTTATCAGATCAACTGTTATACTATCACCGTCCTTGTGTTCAAATAACCCTTATTTTACTTAATAATGGTCCCAAAGTGTAATAATAATGATGCCAGCAATTCACATATTATCTTACTGAACCTGTTTTATGATTTAAGTTTTGTCATAGGTATGTATGGGTTTCCCTGGTAGCTCAGTTGGTAAAGAATCCACTTGCAATGCAGGAAATCCAAATTCATTCCCTGGGTCAGGAAGGTCCCCTGGAGTAGAAAATGGCAACCCACTCCAGTATTCTTGTCTGGGAAACCCCATGGATAGAGGAGCCTAGCAGACTCCATGGGATCGCAAGAGTCAGACACGACTTAGTGACTAAACCTCCATAGGCATATATGTATAGGAAAAACTTAGTATATATATAGAGTTTAGTACTCTCTGTGATTTCAGGCATCCATTGGGGGTTTTGGAACACACCCACACCATGGATAAGGGAGGATGACTGTATGCAGAAAATATCTCTAATTTTTGGAAAGCAGAGAATAGTTGCCTTAAGAAGGACACTAGGAGTCCAATTTTGTATCACGTGCATTTGTTACTATTCAAATAGAAAAGAGGATTTATTTTGAAAATATTCACTGATTGCATGGTTCTTTCCTGATATCATGTCTGGGCGCATCTTTATTGTAAAGTACTTCAGCAAAAAAACGAACTGGCATTCAAATAAACTGCCTGACCGTGGCCGTGTTAATTATACAAGGACTGTTCTAAGCAAACATTTTCAAGCACATATTTGGAAACTGTGCTGTTCAACACTGTAAAAATAAAGACAAATGGGACAAAACTGGAGCCCTCGTGGAAGGGGAAGACAGGGAGGAGAGAAGAAGGAAAGGAGACTGTTTGGTGCCCCTGGAATGTCTCTTTATGCAGTGTTTTAATTTTGCTGCTCTTTGTCTTTAGGAAATAGGGTTGGGTCTTATCCCTTGCCTTGATGAGTCTTGGAAATCAACTAGGGGACACATCTTATAAACCAACTCTGTATATTTCATACTAGACAAAGTGCTAACTACTTCAGTGGTAGCATCTTCATCTTTCTGCTCCTCTGAAGCTCTTTCACTCTCTCTGGTCCTTCGTTCCATTTCCAAGAAGGCTTAGCTGAGATCCTGGGTAGTTGGCTTTTCATATCTGCTTGGTTTGAGGTCATTTAAAGGACATTGAAAATGGAACAGATAATGCAGCTTAGGTGCTGAGATTCCCAAATATTGTGGGGTGGGGGGGGCGCGGGGATGGAAGGAGCAGAGGAAATTGCCTGCCACAGGTTGGACAAGTTTTCAATCCTCACTGTGGAGCACTCCAGTACTCCTGAGGACTCCCCTAATACTCCAGTACTCCTGAAGACTACTCTAGTACTCCTGAGGACTCCCTTATTACCCCAGTACTCCTGAGGAATCCCTTAGTACTCTAGTACCCTTGAAGTCTCCTCTAATACTCCTATAGTACTAGAGTGGAGAACAGGCCAAGATTTTACTCACATTAAGAAAGAAGTCTTGCCTTCTGCTTGCCATCATGATTCTGACTTATCTGTGGTTGTCTTTTGAAAACTACTTCCTACAGAAATTCTTTCAGCTATCCCCTCCAGTTTTTTAAATGGCTATAAAAGATTTCAGCCATTTTTCTCCCCCAGTTTTATTGAGACATAATTTTATTGATATAATTGACAAATAACATTGTATAAGTTTAAAGTGTACACCATAATGCCCTGATACATGCATATACTGCAAAATGTTTACCACATTAAGAGTGGTTAATATTCATCACCAGACAGTTATATTTTTTCCCTTTGCGATACTTTTTAAGCTCTATTCTCTTAACTTTCAAATATATGGTAGTCTTGTTAACTATGGTACAGACTTGTTAACAGTCATGTTGTACCTCACATCTCCAGAACTTACTTATATTAAAACTGGAAGTTTCTACCTCTTGATCAGTTTCACCCACTTTTCCCACCCCTCACCCTCCGCCTCTGAAAGTCACAAATCTGATCTCTATTTCTTATAAATTTGGGTTTTTTAATATTCCACATGTAAGCGAGATCATACAATATTTGTCTTTCTCTTTCTGGCTTAGCATAATGCCCTCAAGGTCCATCTATATTGTTGCGAATGACCTGATTTCCTTTTTACAGCTCAATGGTATATATACATATTTGTATATATATACATGCCCCACATTTTCTTTACCCATGCACCTGCTTGGGTTGCTTCCATGTCTTGGCTACTATAACTGAGGCTGCAGTGATCACGGTGGTGCAGATGTCTCTTCAGGATAGTGATTTGGTTTCATTCTGTTATTCATCTAGGAGTGGGATTACTGGATCATCTGGTATAGTTCTACATTTAATCTTTTGAGGAAGCTCCATACTGTTTTCCACAGTGGCTGCAAATGACAGTCCCGCCAGCAGTGCACAAGAGTTCTGATTTGGATCATCTTAAAGGACAGAGGTTTAGAAGCATCTCGTTGTTGCAGTGATCCAAACCCAGGCACCCCATTTCTTCATCAAAATCCCATTTGTTGCTCTTGCCAGGCAGGGCATATTGATGATAAGGCTGAGAGGTGTGGGTGAGGAGAAGGGGGTCTTCCTGGGGTGAATGGCATGTGGTGGGAGGGTGGTAGCTGTTAAAATCCACAGGCACCTTCTCTTCATAAAGTTCACCCCCTTGATTTGGCCATATAGGTGGATAGCTGGATTTGACTGCTGGTGGTTCCACTGGAACTGGCTGGTGGAAGGGTTCTGAAGAGCTCTGGGAAGGGGAGAAGTCATAGGGCCAGCTGGTCAGAGGAAATGGGTAACTGGGACAACTATTGTCATTCAGAGGACTTCGTCCCAAAGCCACATTCTTATTCCATGCCTGCAGATCACTGTAATCAGAGAAGACTCCAGAGATGGAGGGCTGGAGCAGATCTCCACTGCTGGAGACCCGACTGTGGGACAAATCCCATTTGTCATAGAGCTGAGGGGGGCCCAGGGTGGGAGTGAGGTTTGCCAGCTCAGAGGTACCCCCCAAACCATAGCTCTCGGGGAAGGATGAGCCATCATTCCATGCCTTCTGCTGGGGAGTGTAACCTATCACATGTCCGCTGTAACTGGGAGGCAGTTGGACAGCTTCCTGGAAAGACCAAGTTAAATTTTCCCAACTCTGTGTTTCACCTGGAAGAGGCTGGAAAGACAAAAGCTCATGTTAATAAGTTAAACTCACCCTACTACCCCAGGCACCCATGAATGATCCTGCACAAGTGCGTGCTCTGTGCATTTTCCTCATTCCCTACATACTCGGAGCACAGACACACACAGGGCTTTGCACAAGCACATGAGGCCTGCAGGAACTCAAGGCTGCTGCCATTTCAAGGCAAGATCTGACCAACCAGGAAGGGCCACATGGGCCTTCTTTTACTCACACGGGAGAATGTTTAGAACATTCCACCTCAAATGCAAATCTGAAACCCTAACTGCCTCTGTGAGAAACTTGTAAGGGGCTATGTAAGAAAAATCAAACCACAGCTTCAGAGTTTTACATTATTCTCAGAAGAATCTCAACTTCCTCCTTGACTTCTCTACTTTTTAGTGGATTCCAAGAGTACATGTTTTGTTTTGTTTTGTTTTTCAAGAAACTCCGAGCTCACTTTGTTCAATCACAGACCTCTGGCATATGATGTGGTCAACTTCTTTTTCTAAATGGAGAAAGTATATCATTCTCCAGTTAATCACAGAAAAGAATCTGCTCGAAGACTAAGTTATCTTCTTGTTTATGTAAAACTATAGACTAATAGGACTTTCCCGGTGGCTCAGTGGTAAAGAATCTGCCCTCCAATGCAGGAGATGCAAGTTTGACCCCTGGGTTGAGAAGATCTCCTGAGAAAGAAATGGCAACCCACTCCAGTAGTCTCTCCTGGAAAACACTATGGACAGAGGAGGCTGGCAGGCTACAGTCCACAGGGTCACAAAAGAGTCGGACCTGACTTAGCAACTATACAACCACAACCATTGAGGAATAAGAGGATGGAGCTGGAAAGACTGACCAGGAAGGGTGAGTGAGAAGAAAGCCCCTGCAACTTCTGCCAGGGTTGGTAGGTGGGGTAAGGGACTGGATGCTGGGATTCAGGGGCTCCTATTTCCCTGAAATTATGACTCAGATTATGACTTTTCCCCCTTAAGGTACATTAGAACCCCCAAGGATGGACTGGCTCAATGTCTGTACTCCTGAAACGTGGACAATTGACCAATAGAAAAAGTATGCTGCAGGCTTGTTCAGTCACTTCAGTCGTGTCCAACTCTTTGTGACCTTATGGACTCTAGCCCACCAGGCTCCTCTGCTCATGGGATTCTCCAGGCAAGAATACTAGAATGAGTTGCCATGCCCTCCTCCAAGGGATCTTCCCCACCCAGGGATTGAATCCGCATCTCTTATGTCTCCTGCATTGGCAGGCGGGTTTTTTACCACTAGCGGCACCTGGGAAGCCCAGGAAAAAGTATAGGAATTAGTGAAACACTGTTAAGCAGACAAACCCTACCTACAGTATGACACCCAGAAAGCCGTGAACATCACAGTGCAGTTTGACTGTGGGAAGAAGTGGGCACCCCCACATCCCCAGATGACCACTGTTTTTCAAAAACTGCCTGGTTACTTCATCTTGGTGAAGTGCACTAAGGAAATCATCGGCTTCGGGGGAGAGTGAAGAAGTATGAGACTCAGATTTTATGCAGATCATTTCTTTTTGGTTCCAGCAGAAATACAGAAAGTGCCAAACACAGGCTAAGTACTAATACAGGTCTCTTTTTAACTATAGTAGGGAAGACGATTCTGAAATTATATGGACTTTATGGTTGAGAGCATGCTACAAAGATGGTAGACATTAAGAGGAGAAGTATTCATATTCACATATTTAGTTTCTTTGCCCGATGCTAGCTCATAGGTGAGCCTGAAGATATATGATTTGGGGTTCTCCTTTGCAGGTTCAAAGACCTGCTAAGAGCATGCTTAATCCATCACAGATAAATTCTGCCTAGGAATTTGTGCTCAGTCGTGTCTGACTTGCAACCCCATGGACTGCACCTTCTAGGCTCTTCTGTCCATGGAATTTTCCAGGTAAGCATATTGGAATGGGTTGCCATTTCCTATTCCAAGCGATCTTCCTGACCCAGGGGTGGAACCCGTATCGCTTGGGTCTCCTGTATTAGCAGACGGATTCTTTACCGCTAGCGGCATGTGGGAAGCCCTCATTTGTAGGTGATGACAGGGAAATCTACTGCTGACACCACAGGGATGGCAAGTCCCCATACATTTTGAAGATGCATGCAACAGGGTTACCTTTATCTCTGGGCTCTGTTTCAGCTTCGAGGAGACTGAGGAAGACGCCGAGTGTGTTTTCTTCACTGCTCTTCTGGCCTCGGCTTCCAATTTGGTTTCTGGCTTTGGATGGTCATGCTCTCCCTTTGACTTAAAGGAAAAGAAGCAGTGAAATAAACAACTAGATGTACTTCATGGTATGTAAAGTCTTATCCTGTTCTCTGCTGTCGGACTGGGTGCTGCTGCAGTTGACTGTTGTCACAAGATCAGAGCAACCTTTTAAGATCCTCCCAGGGTTGGATAGCATCACCGATTCAATGGACATGAGGCTGAGCAAACTCCGGGAGACAGTTAGGGACAGGGAAGCCCGGTATAGTGCAGTCCATGGGGTTGAAAAGAGTCGGACACAACTTAGTGACTGAACAAGAAGCCCACCCACCCGCCGGCCTTTGCTGATGTATGCCTTTTTTGCATGGTGCCTCTCCCCAGCCCTGCCATGTCACATTCATAGTGATAATGAGTAACACTGATTATTCATATTCTTGCATCTTCAGCGCAATGCTGTGAGGGCCACACCATTACCATCACCCTCAGCATACAGAATAGGAGGAGATGGAGGTATGGAGAAATTTACCACCTGGGAAACCTCCTCTAGTAATGTGGGGGAACTGGGATCCAGAGTGTGCCAGAGCCAGCCAGGTGGAGAGCCAACTGTGGACCATTCAGATATGTTGTGAGCTGGTTGTTAAAAATGGCTTGACACTTTGCTGTAGATCTGAAATTAACACAACACTGTAAATCAACTATGGGTGTGCGTGCATGCTCAGTCATGTCCAACTCTTTGTGACCCCATGGACTACTAGGTTTCTCTGTGGGATTTTCTAAGCAAGAATACTGGAGTGGAGTTGCCACTTCCTCCTCCAAGGTACCTTCCTCCAGGAATCAAACCCATGTCTCTTGTGTCTCCTGCGTTGACAAACAGCTTCTCTAACACTAGCACCACCTGGGAAGCCCCCCAAATCAACTATACTCCAACAGAATTAAAATTTTTTTTAATATATTTGTTGGAGATACTGAATGAACAAAGAGGAAAGCAAGGAAAGAAAATTTCAGGTCGTCTTACACAATTCTACCAAAGAGATCTTTCCTGAGAATTTCTGTCAAGCTTAATATCCTCATTTTCTATTACCTTCAATATTAATTTTTAATATGCTTTTGCTATGAAACCCTGTATTCAACCTTATGATCATGTAAGTATTATGAAAAAATGTATACTAAAATAATTAACTTAAAGAAAACCAACTTGAAATCACCCATGATGAGAACAGTTATATTCCAGAAGTTGGCAAACCCTGTACATTCAGAGCATTTTCTTTTCAGAGGCAGGTTTAGCAAGGTCTCAGATCCAAACAGTCCAGCTCTCAGAGTCCACTGTTTCTACCACCTCCCTGGAGAGGGCCCCTTAATACCACATTTTACAAAAAACTGGGGCTTAGGGGAGTAAAGCAATGTGTCCATGTTTACTAAGCTGGTGAAAAGTCAGAGCTGGGTCTGCAGAAGGCCAGTGCACGGGGGCTCATGTTGCTGACAGCGGTCGCCCCCTTGGAGCCTGGGCTCCACCCTTGGCTCCTCTCTCGAGGTTCGGGGTACAGATGTTCGTTTGCCCAGAGGGTTCCCCCAGGGAGGGTGCAGACTCCCCTCCACCCGTGCCTCTCCCGGAGGCACGTCTCCCTCATGCTCTGTGAACAGTTCCTGAAGTAAAGAGAAATGGAATCTCTAACGTAAATCCAACCTGGAAAAATATGAAGCGTCCGTCGTGCCTCCAGAAGTTGGTGACGGGAAAGCCCCCGTGGCCCCGGCAGGGAATGAGCTTCAGGGGCCCGTCGCAGTTGGGACAGCGTTTCCCTACAAAAGAGCAGAGGAAGGTGACCACGCCCGGCAGAGCCCGGCCAGCGGACCCCCGAGTCTGTGCAGCTCGGCCTGTGTCAGACTTGACTCCTGCACAGCAGAGTCCACCCGGGCACAGCGTTACAGACTTTCACCCCCTGGGCATGACTCCTGGGCCTAGGAGACCAGATCACTCAAGCAGCCCAGGTCACTCTCACAGGCGGTAGAGGAAGCAGTCACTCACTGAGTGGAATATTTTACAGGTCAGGGGTGGGCAGGAGGTGGGAGATCTTTTAAGNAGGGTTGGATAGCATCACCGATTCAATGGACATGAGGCTGAGCAAACTCCGGGAGACAGTTAGGGACAGGGAAGCCCGGTATAGTGCAGTCCATGGGGTTGAAAAGAGTCGGACACAACTTAGTGACTGAACAAGAAGCCCACCCACCCGCCGGCCTTTGCTGATGTATGCCTTTTTTGCATGGTGCCTCTCCCCAGCCCTGCCATGTCACATTCATAGTGATAATGAGTAACACTGATTATTCATATTCTTGCATCTTCAGCGCAATGCTGTGAGGGCCACACCATTACCATCACCCTCAGCATACAGAATAGGAGGAGATGGAGGTATGGAGAAATTTACCACCTGGGAAACCTCCTCTAGTAATGTGGGGGAACTGGGATCCAGAGTGTGCCAGAGCCAGCCAGGTGGAGAGCCAACTGTGGACCATTCAGATATGTTGTGAGCTGGTTGTTAAAAATGGCTTGACACTTTGCTGTAGATCTGAAATTAACACAACACTGTAAATCAACTATGGGTGTGCGTGCATGCTCAGTCATGTCCAACTCTTTGTGACCCCATGGACTACTAGGTTTCTCTGTGGGATTTTCTAAGCAAGAATACTGGAGTGGAGTTGCCACTTCCTCCTCCAAGGTACCTTCCTCCAGGAATCAAACCCATGTCTCTTGTGTCTCCTGCGTTGACAAACAGCTTCTCTAACACTAGCACCACCTGGGAAGCCCCCCAAATCAACTATACTCCAACAGAATTAAAATTTTTTTTAATATATTTGTTGGAGATACTGAATGAACAAAGAGGAAAGCAAGGAAAGAAAATTTCAGGTCGTCTTACACAATTCTACCAAAGAGATCTTTCCTGAGAATTTCTGTCAAGCTTAATATCCTCATTTTCTATTACCTTCAATATTAATTTTTAATATGCTTTTGCTATGAAACCCTGTATTCAACCTTATGATCATGTAAGTATTATGAAAAAATGTATACTAAAATAATTAACTTAAAGAAAACCAACTTGAAATCACCCATGATGAGAACAGTTATATTCCAGAAGTTGGCAAACCCTGTACATTCAGAGCATTTTCTTTTCAGAGGCAGGTTTAGCAAGGTCTCAGATCCAAACAGTCCAGCTCTCAGAGTCCACTGTTTCTACCACCTCCCTGGAGAGGGCCCCTTAATACCACATTTTACAAAAAACTGGGGCTTAGGGGAGTAAAGCAATGTGTCCATGTTTACTAAGGTGGTGAAAAGTCAGAGCTGGGTCTGCAGAAGGCCAGTGCACGGGGGCTCATGTTGCTGACAGCGGTCGCCCCCTTGGAGCCTGGGCTCCACCCTTGGCTCCTCTCTCGAGGTTCGGGGTACAGATGTTCGTTTGCCCAGAGGGTTCCCCCAGGGAGGGTGCAGACTCCCCTCCACCCGTGCCTCTCCCGGAGGCACGTCTCCCTCATGCTCTGTGAACAGTTCCTGAAGTAAAGAGAAATGGAATCTCTAACGTAAATCCAACCTGGAAAAATATGAAGCGTCCGTCGTGCCTCCAGAAGTTGGTGACGGGAAAGCCCCCGTGGCCCCGGCAGGGAATGAGCTTCAGGGGCCCGTCGCAGTTGGGACAGCGTTTCCCTACAAAAGAGCAGAGGAAGGTGACCACGCCCGGCAGAGCCCGGCCAGCGGACCCCCGAGTCTGTGCAGCTCGGCCTGTGTCAGACTTGACTCCTGCACAGCAGAGTCCACCCGGGCACAGCGTTACAGACTTTCACCCCCTGGGCATGACTCCTGGGCCTAGGAGACCAGATCACTCAAGCAGTCCAGGTCACTCTCACAGGCGGTAGAGGAAGCAGTCACTCACTGAGTGGAATATTTTACAGGTCAGGGGTGGGCAGGAGGTGGGAGATCTTTTAAACAAAAAAAAAAAAAAAAAAATCCCTCTCTCCTTATTTACCGATACTTCAAATTCTTTGTAAAGAGGAAAAATCCTTTCACTTCACAGTTTGAACTAAGGGTCAAGGAGTAAAACCACAGACAGAGAGAATGCAGCTACTAAATTTCCACTAACGGGTAAATGACTGATACCGCCCTGCCCTGAGAGCAAGTTTGGGAAACAAAGGACAAGGAAAGAACCTGAAGTAACTTGAGGTCTGAAGTGGGCAATGCACAGGGAATGGTGAATGCTTCTATTGCACAATCTGATGAATATGATTAAAAAAAAGAAGAAGAATTAGCATGTGATGATGGCCTGAACCTAAATGGCATGGAATTGAGTCTAACCTCAGATTTAGTCTCGGGTCCCCCTTTGGATCAAAGCACTCACTGAGATCATTTGGGGGACCCCATTCCCCAAGGTGTAGGGTGGAAAGCCTGATGCACAACTTTCTTTTACAGTATTCATATATGTGACTGCGCTGATGAGTTAATGTTTGTCCCCTGAGTGATGCATCCTCCTTTTAATAGAGGCCCCAAATCAGATCTTAACCCCAGGGAGCAGTGTTAGCGGTGGGTGCAGCGGGCACGGCAGATCGATGGGAATACAGGGGCTCAGGGGGCTGGCTGGCTGTCCTTAAAATGATCTCTAGAAACGGCCTTGGTCTCCTCCACCCTCCAGCATGAAGGCTGGGCCCTTGGGAGGAGCGAGAACTTTAAGGCCCCTCCCGGCGGGAGTGCCACTCACTCTGCTGCTTCTGCCGGGCCTTGTCGCAGATGGCTGGCCTCAGGTAGACCTTGCGGCCCTCAGCGACTGAGCAGTCGCGGCCGCACACCACCACGCCCAGGCAGGACTTCTTGAGGATGCGGGAGTTGTGGTTGTTGGTGTTGCGCATGGCCCAACTGCTCAGGTGGCGCTGTGCGTTCCTGTCGTCCGAGCTGTAGATGTGTTTCTCATAGGCGTCGGGCCACTCCTGGAACCAGTCCGTCTTTTTCACGTTCTGGTGAAAACACAAAGGAGATTATGATAGTTCCAGCTGAAGTCACCACTGGGCATAAAGGTGGCCTGGTGCGCCCCTCTTCTGGGCGCTGTATCTCTGGCAAAGACCAAGCTGGATCTTACCACGTGGTCCGAGTGTGCACAGCCCGGCTGCGGCCACGTGACTACTGGGTCCATCCCACATCCGCCCCCTGGACCAGAATGGCTTGTGATGCAGCCCTCTGCGCGAATGATGCTCCTCTAGCATTTGGTGATGAGAGTGAACACCACTCTCACTGAGAACGTTGGAGGGTGAAGCAACACAATGGCACTCTTGCACAGTGGCTATGGACGGCACTGGAGCAGGGGAGTGAGAGAGAGTCGCGCTCCGCGTGGTGGTTAGCTTGTTCAAAGTGGAGGGTTTAATGCAAAACCACCTGAGAGTCGCGGTGGAAGGCTGCAGAGCCGCTCCCTCCTCTGCGGAAACTCTCTCCCCTTTGCTCTACTCTCATGTTCATGCGCCTCAAACAGAGTGGAGGAGTAAGGACGAGTTGAGTCCAATTGAAAACGTTCATGTTCCTGCCCGGGACTGACACAGTTCCCTGCCCATGGTACCTAACTAAACAAAACTCTCCTCTTTAAGTGGGCAGGGACACGGGACACTCAATCCTCATAGCATAAGTTTTTTGACTTTCTTTGCCTCTGTTTCTTCATCTGTATAATAGAAATAACCAGACCTACCTACCTCGAGTGGGTCTGAGAGTTACATAGGATAACATATAAGAAGTATTTCGTACATTACCTAGTATGCAGGGAGCTCTGGCTGAATGTTAGTGAAGTTATGGCTCATGGCCACGTTTAGCCAGTTCTTAGAGTGAGAATCATTAGCAATCTCGGTGGTCAGACTTAAGCAGTGCCCATTCTTGCAGCGTCCAGAGACTTGGTATAAGGAACATTTTTCAACAAGAAGCTCCTGGAAGGTTAGGGTTTAGAGTCTAGAAGCTCCAGAAAAGTGCTTCTCCTTTGCTTCTCACACAAGAAAACACAGCATAGAATATGAGAGAGGAAAAATAAGACGTTTGAGGAGGGAAAGCAAGCATCAGGATGGAAGGAAAGTTCCAGGAGGTCGTGTCTCTCCAAGTTGGAGTTCAAGTGTAGAAGACGCCAAAGAACTTTGTAACATGAGATTCTGGGTAGGCAGCTGTCTCGGAAGACTCGTTTTGTTCTCTTAAATGGGGATATTGATAAAACACTCTTCACAAAAGTACTGGGAAGAGCAGATGTGTTGTGAGCTGTAAGTTTTATATTATTAATGATAGTTGTCATTCGTATGGCATTTCATGGAGATTGAAATGGGTCTGAGGAAATAAAAATGAGAGGTTTTATGTACATGAGAAGTAGTACTAATTAATAGTGAAGAGCTAGGGTCTGCAAGCTAGGACCATGGGCCAAATCCAGTCCAATGCCTGTTTTTTTTAAAATATATATATTTATTTATTTGACTGCATCAAGTCTTAGTTTTGACATGTGAACTGTTAGTTGTAGTATGTGGGATCTCGTTTCCTGACCAGGGATCGAACCCAGGCCCCCTGCTTTGGGAACACGGAATCTTAGCCACTGGACCACCAGGGAAGTCCCCAATGCCTGTTTTTGTAAATAAAGTTTTATTGGAACCCAGCCATGTTCATTCATATGTGTTGTCTGGGAAGGCGTTTATACACCATGACAGAGTCTGGTAGGTGCACTCAAGACTGTATGACCCACAAAACCTAAAATATTTACTATCTGGCCCTTCACAGAGAGCTTGTCAATTGCTAGTAGGAGCACAACTTGTGGAGGCCAGGGTGTGGGCCTTACCCTGAGAGGGTCCCTTCCCGCTCAGGGCTCCACTTTCTGCTCTGTGAGATGGGGGCCATGGGAGTACCTGCCCAACAGAGATGTTTGAAGACTGAACGGGTTAACATACACAAAACATGCAAAGTAGTGCTTGCTACTCACAGCAGCCAAGACATGGAAGCAACCTAAGTGTCCATTGACAGATGACTGGATAAAGAAGTTGTAGTACATACATATCATGGAATATTCAGCCAGGAAAAGGAATGAAATAACACCATTTGCAGCAGCATGGATCGACCTAGAGGTGATCACACTAAGTTAAAGCAAGTCAAAAAAAAAGACAAATATCATATTGCTTATATGTAGAATCTAAAAAAAAAAAAGATACAGGGTTATCTTGTGGTCCAGTTGTTAGGACTTAGTGCTTTCACAGCCGAGGGCCTGGGCTCATTCCCTGGTCAGGAAACTAGGGTCCTGCAAGTTGTGTGTAGCAGGGGGGAGGAAAAAAAAGGGAAAAAAAATTGATACAAATGAATTTGTCTACAAAATAAAAATAAACTCACAGACATAGAAAACAAACTTACGGTTACCAAAGAGGAAAGCAGAGAGGGCTAAATTAGGAGTTTGGAGTTAGCATATGCAAACTATATATGTAAAATATATATGTAAATATATATATAAGGCGATGGCACCCTACTCCAGTACTCTTGCCTGGAAAAACCCATGGACAGAGGAGCCTGGTAGGCTGCGGTCCATGGGGCTGCGAAGAGACTGACACGACTGAGCGACTTCCCTTTCACTTTTCATTTTCATGCCTTGGAGAAGGAAATGGGAACCCACTCCAGTGTTCTTGCCTGGAGAATCCCAGGGACAGGGGAGCCTGGTGGGCTGCCGTCTAGGGTTCACACAGAGTCGGACACGACTGAAGCGACTTAGCAGCAGCAGCANGAAAAAAAATTGATACAAATGAATTTGTCTACAAAATAAAAATAAACTCACAGACATAGAAAACAAACTTATGGTTACCAAAGAGGAAAGCAGAGAGGGCTAAATTAGGAGTTTGGAGTTAGCATATGCAAACTATATATGTAAGTATATATATAAGGCGATGGCACCCTACTCCAGTACTCTTGCCTGGAAAAACCCATGGACAGAGGAGCCTGGTAGGCTGCGGTCCATGGGGCTGCGAAGAGACTGACACGACTGAGCGACTTCCCTTTCACTTTTCATTTTCATGCCTTGGAGAAGGAAATGGGAACCCACTCCAGTGTTCTTGCCTGGAGAATCCCAGGGACAGGGGAGCCTGGTGGGCTGCCGTCTAGGGGGTCACACAGAGTCGGACACGACTGAAGCGACTTAGCAGCAGCAGCATATATGTTAAATATATATATATTTTAAAAGGTCCTACTGTATAGCACAGGGAATTCTATTTGATTTCCTGTAATAAACCGTAATGGAAAGGAATATGGAAAAGAATATATATTGATAAATGTGTAACTGAATCACTTTGCTGTATACCAGAAACTAAAGCAACATGGCAAATCTACTATACATCAATAAAAAACAAAGCCAGTGCCTGGCACACAGCAGATTCCACATCAGTGTTAGCTGTTAGTCTTCTGATCTTGGGCAACACACGACAGCCATTGGGTGTGAGGGCCAGCAGCTTTTAGGAGATGACCCCCAGAGAAGTCACTTGAGACTTTAAACCTGGTTTAGCCAAATGTAAGACAGGAATCCAGGCCCCTCTAAAAGCAAAGTTTCGTGGGCGCAGCTCCTGGTTTTGAGCTTCTCTCTCAGAACCGTGACAACGATAGCTCCGCTGTGCCGTCCAGTGGCGAGGAAAGGGGACGCTGCTCCAGATGGGCAGGGGAAAGGGGGTGGTGTCTCGGGGTGGGGGTCCCCTCTGCTCCAAAGGTGACTGCGTCTAGTTTCTAGGAAAGAGACAGCCGGGCCAAGATGCTGAGAGAGCTGTATTCTCCAGTTCTCTCCCCAACTTCCCTGGTAATTCTGAGTGGTATTAATTCAACACACAGCCTCGGGCAGCCCCCGGAAGCGGCCCCCTCTTCCCCTCTCTGTCTCCTGGTTCCTCCACCCCCCTTTCTCCTCGCTTCCTTCTGATCCAAAGCTCTAAACAGTACTCTCTTCTGCCACAGACATGCCGCCAAAAGCATAATATTTTATCTTCTGAAGTAATAACAAGGTAGGTTAAAATGTTAAAATGTGGACCTCTAACAAGCTGGGCTGCAGAAATCTACTAGTGCATTTGAATTATTCCAATATAAAGCATAGGTGTCAGAGCAGCAGAGACAAGAACAAGGTGATCTTAAAGGAAAGCTGAGATTTCCGTGTTTTAAAGGTGTGGGATGGGACTTCCCTGGCGGTCCAGTGACTAAGACACCAGGCTGTCATTGCAAGCGGTCTGAATTCGAACCCCAGTTGGGGAACTCGATCCTACATACAGCAACTAAGAGGTCCCATGCTGCAATGAAGATGCAACTAAGACCCAGTGCAGCCAAGTAAATACATAAAAAATTTTTTAATAAATAAAATAAAGGTGATGGGCCCCTTCAGTCTGGTCAATGACGTAGACCCCACAGATCAGAAGGAACCTACAGTGTTTGTGAAAGCAATTCAAATGCTCCATTTAAAGCAAGGACTCCCTGCCAGTGGAGCAAGAAATGCTCTGGACTTTCTTTTCTTTCTCTTTTAGTTTACTGTATGTTTTCACTTCCCTATGAAGTTTCCTCTTTGATGAATTAATTAGAAATATATTGTTTAATTTCCGTGTATTTACAGAATTTCCTGTTGTCTTCTGTTATTAATGTCTAGTTTGGATCCACTGTAGTTGAACACATTCTGTGTTTTCGATTATTTTAATATTGTTGAGGTTCGTTCTAAAGCCCACATGGTTTGTTTTGCATTCCACATATGTTAAGCTTTCTTTCCCATCAGCTCCTCCACCAGTACCTTAGTTTTCCAATTCCATTAATAAGCCAGTGATAAGTTTGACAACGTACAACCTCAAGAAAATTACCAGGAGCAAGAGTATTTACATCAAGATATTTTCTTGGCTATTTACATATGACCAATCTTGTGACTTGGAATTTTGTGGGATTTCTGACATTTTTTGACATTGCAAATATGAGAAAACCCAGATTCCAGTGATGCAAAGGAATCCAGGTATCAAATGAATGATAGGGAACTCTGAAAATCTACTAAAATTTAAGGCGTAAATTTTAAAGGAAGAACGATTATTTCTTAATCTTGTTTAACAATTCCTCACAAAACAGTTCCCTCTTTTCAGATCTTCTGTTCATTTCTAAATTTTCATGAGTAACTCTTTGTTTTTCCTCTTGATTAAGAAGTTTATAATTTAAAGGAAATACTCTTAAGGTTTCCAACATATAACAAATTTATATTGTATTGTATCATGGGTAATATCATTGGTGGTTTAATGAATATTTATGTGACTTCTGTATGTAATTTTTGTCCCTAAGAGACTTAGTCTTTTAAGTCACTCAAAACCTTTGAAGCTGTGCAATGATAGCACCTTTCATTCCTCCCTCATTCTCATTTATTTAACTACTTGAAGTTTTAATGGGTATCTTAAGAAATATACACTGTTACATAAAACTAATGCACTAAAATCAAAAATTCTGAAATGAGATATCAAAAATATTGATATTAGCATGCTATTATATTAGAAATGATTTTCCCTTGGGATATAATCCACTCTAGTGTAAAATAATTATCTGCCAGGTTTTCTTTAATAAGAATAGCTTATAAATTCCTCATAAATAAATGTTTCCAAATAAAACAGGATTAGCAAACAGATACATGTTTAAACAAATCAGAGAGGGAAAAATTAGATATTACTTATGGAGCACAGAAAAAAAAAGTTTATCCAGCATTTTGATTTACCTTCAACCTTTTGGGAACTTACCTCTCTGAACCAACTGGAAACCCAACCCCAAATGTTTTCAAAGAGAGAAATTTCAATTTGACGAAATGCTTTTGAGTTAACTTAAGCATTACTGCCTTTGGGTAATCTTGCAATTTCCTACCTTTATTAAAGGTCAAGATGCAGGTCAAAAAGTTCCATATTTGCTCAGACAACACTAAAGTGGGACAGAGTGCCCCAGCTTTCAAATTCTGTCACCCCCTACCTTTTCTTTTCTCCCTTTCCTTTCCAATTCCACCCAGCTAAGCAAGGGACCCGCTGGCAGGCACCCAACGAGAGTCTCTGCTACCAACCCCACCACCCCAGAAGCAGAGGGCAGCAGAAGAATTCTGGCCCCCAAAGTGGGGGGACCCAATGACCATACAGGGTCCACACAGGTGGAGATGGCCCAGGGCATTCAAATGACATTGAGAGCAAGGAGAATGCCAGGCAAAGAGGACAAAGTCACGAGTGTCCCCATCAGACCAACAGCAGGGTGACCTGACCATGCAGTCAGATAATAATTCACCAGAAATGCAGACTCGTATTTACCCCTTAGCTCCCTAGCACCAAGACACATCTGATTACAACTAGCTTGTTCTGATTACATTTATGCACACAAATTCACAGAAGGAGCTCAGAGATTCACTTTTGCCCATAAGACTGAGGCAAAGGAAATTATGCTTGCTAAAACCATGGTCCAGGAATGAACTCATCAGAGACATGCCTCTTTGGGGTTGGTTCTCCAGGCTTCAGGTGGCCCTGTATTTATGGCTAGCCTATGCATACTTTAAGATTTTCTCTACAGAAAGTACATTTAAACCTTGGAATTGTGTGAGTTAATAGCTCCGTGTGGCTTTGGTTGTGGGTTTAATCGGCAAACAGCTCATGTTCAAGGAACAAAATGATTCGGGGTGTTTGTCTGCTGTGGGGCTATTGGAATACCTTGTGTTTCTGCTCAGAGAATCTGGCAGGTGCAGGGAGCATAGCAGCCACTCCCATCTCCCTGTTCAGTGGGTACTATTGAGAAGAAAAAGGAATGGGTTTTCTTCCCGATTTTCAACCAGAAAAAAAAAAAGATTTTTTCATCATTCAAGGCTCTCAAGTATTACAATCAATGTTAATGAGAAGCATCCTTATAATGAACCATGTGTGTACATGCTAAGTCGCTTCAGTCATGTCAGACTTTTCATGACCGTATGGACAGCAGCCCGCCAGGCTTTTCTGTCCATAGGATTCTCCAGGCAAGAATACTGGAGTGGGTTGCCATGCCCTCCTCCAGGAGATCTTCCCAACCCGGGGGTCAAACCTGCGTCTCTTACACCTCCTGCAATTGGAAGGCAGGTTCTTTACGATGAACACCACCTGGGAACCATGTGGTGAGCATTTTTAACAGAGGTAAGACTAACCCAACCCAGATTTTTGCAGCTTGGATCAAGCAATCTCTACAGCAATTATATTTAAACTTCTAAAGTAGTTTAAGGGAATAGAAAGGGAAAGCAAAATTGGTGTATTACATTGGACTGGAATAAAGAGGCATTTATCAATGACGGTTTTGAGTAAGTTAAGTGCCTGCAGTTCTGGGCTGACTCCGTGGAGGCTGGATAAAGTAGAAGTGGTATCAAATTAACCACAGGTTAGACAAGTGATCAGAAATGAGTTCCAAGAAGATTTATAAAGACAAACATGCAGCTGAAAGAAGGGAGGAGGGCACATGAAACAATTCTGCCTCCAAACCACCTTTCAGGCCGCTTGTCTCCCAGATCTCCTTACTGAATGCCTGTGCATGGCTCCCCTGTAGGGAGCCTTTGAACTTCAAAGTGCTCTACTTTGCCTTGTTTGTCTTATCTTCATCTGACCTAATCCTCTCACCTTTTACAATATACTTGTCCAGAGAGAGCCCTTTTGCCAAATGCTCAGCCTTTATCCCCATGCCTGAAAGTAAGTGAAAGTGTTAGTTGCTCAGTTGGGTCAGACTCTTTACGATCCCTGTGGACTGTAGCCCGCCAGGCTCCTCTGTCCATAGGATTTCCCAGGCAAGAATACTGGAGTAGGTTGCCATTTCCTTCTCCAGGAGATCTTTCCAACCCAGGGATCAAGCCTAAGTCTGCTGTATTGGAGGTAGATTCTTTACCATCTGAGCCACCGGGGAAGCCAAAGGCTACAGCACTCAGTATTCCCAGTCAGTTTTCCATCCAAGTACTAACCAGGCCTGACACTGCCTTGCTTCCGAGATCAAATGAGATGGGGCACGTTCAGGGTAATTCGGCCAGAGACATTTCGGAGTCATGCTAAATTATATACACCCTCCTTCAGTGCCTCTGGCATTTTTTTATATGGCATTGATTTTTCTGTTTGGACACTGATCTTGTTCCACTGGCCCAAGTCATCAGTCCTTCCATGAAAGTTAACATGGGTTAACAGCCCCTGCATCCAGTGGTATCTGACACATCCCACTGACATCAAAAATCTCTGATGTCCTGATGAGGATGTCATTGTTCACTATTGCCAAAAATTAACTCATAGATCTTGATCTGTGATATAGAAAGGGCCTTTGGAGTTTCCAGGACCAGAAGATGCAATAAGCACTCAGGTAACCATCTTGAAACTTGAAGCAAGTCAGTGGATTAATAAGAAAGAAATTTATCTACAAGTTGCAGGAATTTGTAGGAACCGTGGCAAGAATATGCAAATATGAAAAATAAACTATAAATTCTTTGTATGGGGGGGGACAGAGAATGAAATTGGGGAAATGTATAATAGTAGTAAACCAGTGCTTGCTATTATAGATGGAATTCTTTGAAACGTAATTTTTTAATGCTCAAACAAATGATCTGAGGACCACTCATTGCCTAAGGGGCTCCATGGAAAAACAGAGAGAGCTTTGTGGTCAAAAATAAGTTAGGGCGACATTGCCAACACAGCCTCCTCTTGGGAGAGCCATAACGCAGTAAGAAAGACACTATGTCTGCAGCAGAGAGATTGGCTTAGGGCATTCTCCAGTGATTAGGACTCTGCATTTCCACTGCAGGGGGCATGTGTTCAAAATTAAGATTCCACATGGCACGGGAAAAAAAGAGAAGAAATTGGCTTAACTTGGTTGAACTTATTCCTTCTTTTCTTCCTCCACAATATCCGTTAAAATTCCTTGTGACTTAACACACTACAGAACACATTTTGAGAACATATCTGTTCTAAACAACTTAGAGATTCAAGCAAGGTATATGAAGAATTACTACTTTACTTTTACAGAGGAGATAATGAAAACAAGAAAACAGATTTGTTTAGTCACCCAGATGATAAGCCATGGACCTACTCATTCATGAATTTTATACTCATTCTTTCTTGTTTAATAAGTGCCGGGCCCTGTGATTGGCACCCAGTCCCTGTTCGAGGGTGCAGGCCACCTTCTGAATCTCAAGTCACCAGACCCTCGATTGGTGGAACTAAAAGAGTCCATAAGAGACTATTTAGGTGCAACAACTTCATTATCAGAAGAGGAAAGGGGACCTCAGAAATGCTAAATCACTCCATGAAGTTCTACAGGTAAAAGGAGGCAAGACTGAATTCAAAGCCTAGGTCTGGTTTCCTAGCCTTGTGCTTCTCATCATACATTGCTCTGCCTTCAGAAACACTCTCAAAATATAAAATCTACTGTGTTTGGCTTCAACACCTTCTATTTTTCACCTCAGCTGGGTCTTGATATGATTCCACAGCCCCATAAATCCGGATGAGGACTATGTCGACTCTGCTCAGAAAATGTGCGTGCGTGCTCGGTCACTTCATTCGTGTCTGACTCTTTGTAGCCCCATGGACTGTGGCCCAGCAGACTCCTCTGTATGTGGGATTCTCCAGGCAAGAACACTGGAGTGGGTTGCCATTTCCTTCTCCAAAATACTAAGGCACCATTTGCTCTTTTAATCATTTCCCTGGCATATTTAACAAACTAAAGGACACTTATCTATTTCCATGAGCAACCAAAGTTTTTCTACAAACTAAAAATGGTACATTTCCAAAATTGAATGTGGACTTTTCTTGTAAATGTCTCTGGTGTCTGAGAAGGCTTAAGTTTTGGAAAATTCATGTTGGAACATGAACCTTTATGAACCCTGAGATCCCCTCCAGGGACGTGGTTCTTTCTTTTGTCTATAGATTTGATGAATGATATGAATCCTCTGCCCTAGAAAAAAATACATGTTAGTACAGTGTTCTTAGACCCCATTAAAGGTCCCGCTCTAGGATGGGAATTTGCGAAATCATCTATATACCTGCTTCCTTCAACTCTTGTTTTTGAAGATGTCCAATTTCTCTATTTGGGACCTGCAATCATGAATTAGGAATATGGGTCTCTGAGACAGGAGTAATTAAAATTTATCTTAAAGTTTCCCCTAAAACAGCTACAACTATTGTAAACCAATTATAAGCAACTCTAAACACAAACCCTTAAGATAGATATTTGCATGATTTAGCTGTGGCATATTTAGCCATCCTTAAATGAATGGCAAGTAGGGCATTTATTTAAGCACTTAGTGCTTCCTAGCTCTTCCAAAACCCACCAGGAGAGAATGGGGGAGGAGGTTTAAGGGAAAACATAAAGAGAAGCCCTTCACTAGAGTGAAATCTGGAATGATCTGGAAGCCTTCTCTAGAGTGAAGTCTGGAATGAGTATAAATCAAAACTGTAGAAAAGGACAACAACAACTGTGGAATCTCCATTCCCTCTCCTCTGCTTGGGATAATTGGAATTTCTCATTCCCCAGAATCAGACCTTCCACTAGATGGTTCTGGCAGTCTCGTCTTAGCTTTCCCAGGCACCTTTCCCAATAACTTCCAGTGAAAACCTTCCTCACTGGAAGAAAGACCAAACCGTGGGGCCAGGGAAATCAGTTTTAAACAACTAATGTTAGAAATTCCCTGGTGGTCGAGTGGTTAAGACTCAATGCTTTCACTGCTGTGACCCGGGATTCAGTTCCCAGTCGGGGAACTAAGATCTCACAAGCCATGTGGCTCAGCAAAAAAAATAAAAAAATAAAACAACTGTTTTCCACCAAATTAAGAGTTTAAAATGTCAATTGCCAGGCCTTCCCTGGTGGCACAGTAGACGGGAATCTGCCTGTCAAAGGAGGGGACATGGGATCAATCCCTGGTCTGGGAAGATTCCACAGGCCGCAGAACAACTAAGCCCGTGTGCCGCAACTACCAAGCCTGTTTACTGCAACTACTGAAGCCTGCGCGCTTGGAGCCGGTGCTCCACAACAAGGGAAGCCACTGTAATGAGAGGCCTGAGCTCTGCAATAAAACGTAGCCCCGGCTTGCAGTAACTAGAGAAAGTCCGCGCAAAGCAAGGTAGACCCAGTGCCAAAAATAAACAGAATAAAAAAACCTCTTAAAATGTCATTGCCAAAGATGAAGGCAAAGAAGACATGAAATGGAAGCCACTCTGTTAGCTGGAGAGTAGCCCCATGTGCGGGGACTGTGTAGTAGTCACAGAAGTTCTAGAAGAGAACTCTCACCGGGACATCCCAAAGACAGATTTAGGTTAAACCCATTACTACCAGCAAATAAGGTTGTATGGGAGCTCGTGTGTTACAGAGAGTCAATCTAGAGACACATTATCATGGATTTCATTCTACTAGTTAGCCAGGCGGGTGGCGCTGGAGCCAAAACAACTTTGAAAGACAGGGGAAGTAACACTTTCTTTGTCTGTAACCAGGGGAGTCTGGTCTGTGAGGGCCTTCTCAAATCATGGGTTTAGGAATCTCCTCTTAAAAGTCCTTGGTCGGAGGCTTCCCTGGTGACTCAGCGTGAAGGATCTGCCTGCCAATGCAGGAGACAGGTTCCATCCCTGGTCCGGGACAATCCCACACGCCACAGAGCAGCTAAGCCTGTGCACCTCAAGCCTGGGAGCTGCAACTACCGAAGCCTGCACGCCCTAAGCCTGTGCTCTGCAACAAGAGAAGGCACCAAAATGAGACACCTGGGCACCGCAACTAGAGAAAAGCCCACGCAGCAACGAAGACCCAGCACAGCCAAAAATAGATACATCCAAGTTATATATATGAAAAAAGTCCTTGGTCGGATGTCCAATCGAAACTCTGTAGGAGAGGCATTTACTCAGCTGGGACCCTCACCAAGTTCCTTCCAGGTCTTAGCAAGTTAACGTTCAAGGCTTCACGGCCAAATGCTGAACACAGCCTGAGAACAAGTACATACCTGCGGCAGCTTCATGTCGTTAATATCCCAGCTTAGTTCTTTGTCTGCAGAATCCGCGTTCTCGGGCTCCATGATGAAGTCAGGTCACCCACAGGTTTCCGTCTATCCAGCTGCTCTAGAAGCACTTGAGAATTTTGCTCTCAAAGGCTCTTACAGTTGGATCAATCCACCCAAGCAGCTTAGACCAGGACACTGCTTTCCAACACTAAAAAATAAATGACAGTGATACTGATCATTAGAGATAAAAATCAGTGCTCTTGGGTGGAGGGGGAGGGGAGGGAGGTTGAAGAGCGAGAGGACATGGGTACACTTGTGGCTGATTCGCATTGTTGTATGGCTAAAACCAGGACAACTCTGTAAAACAGTTATCCTCCAGTTGAAAATGACTTTTAAGAAAAGGAATTCAGAAGAAAATATCTTTAAAAATACCAATGCTTGTCTGCCAGAAAAGACTGTTTCACTGATATTTTGGGAAGCTCCAACATACAAACAAAAACAAAATGTAGGAGCCATTAGTGAGCCTGCTGGAATAAAGCTTGACCATGGGGAAGAACATTACTTGTACCCTCAGATTTGGGTTACCTTCCTGGTTGCTAGCCCCAAGTGCAAAGGCCTCTGTAAGTACCACGGTCACCTGTAGCCAATGGTTAGGACCTTTTCCTCCATGTACCGGGTTGGGGAGGGAGGGATAACTGGCTTGGAGTTGTTTCCATGGATACACCTTCATAAATTAGCTACCCTGTGGGTGTGTTACAACAGAGGAACATCACAGCCAGATGTGTCTAGAAGTCTTTTAAAATTTTAAATTCCCATAGAGATTAATAATCCAGCATATATTTTATATATTGGAGAAGGAAATGGCAACCCACTCCAGTATTCTTGTCTGGAGAACCCCATGGACGGAGGAGTCTGGTAGGCTAAAGTCCATGGGGTCACAAAGAGTCGGACACGACTGAGCGACTTCACTCATATATTTTATATCTTCAAATATTCTCAAAGGATTATCAGATTCCTCTAAAACCTTGGTACTACTGACATTGAAAACCTGTTTGATTATCTTTGTTGTGGGGGTTGGACTGTAAGATATTTAACATCATCCTTTGGTCTCTGCCCATTAGGTGTTGGCAGCAACCCACCCCTCCTTGTTGACCACCAACTGTATCTCCAGACATTGCTAAATGTCTCCAGGAGGGAAAAACTGAGGACTACTGCTCTAAAATAGTGTTTCTCACCTTTGTTTAATCCAAAGCACCCTTCAAGACTTTCTGACTTTAGCAATCTCACTCTTTCCTGCTTGCCACAAGAAAATTCTGCCTGATCTTACTTTCATTAAATTGTATTTTAGAAATAGTAGACATTAAAAAATGTTTGTGCAAACTGTATTCCATCCGTCCCCCCCCCCAAGAAATACTAGTTTCTAATTATAATTGGTTAAAGGGGATTTGTTGTTCGGTGGCTCAGTCGTGTCCAACTCTTTGCAACCCCTTGGACTGTAGCACACCAGGCTCTTCTGTCTTCCATCATCTCCCGAAGTTTGCTCAAATTCATATCTATAAAAGGAACTTACCCTCCCCTCCCCCAAAAAAAGTAAAAAGAAGGAAAGATATTTAAAGTGTTCAACTCTGGGGCGGAGGGGGGGACAATCATTTTGAGATGACATGTGCTTGCTAGTAGAATATGAAGTTAGACATGTTTACATGTGTGACATTTCCATGCCTTGGTGCTCTAGAGCCATAATGATGTTACATAGAGCCACTTAAGGGTCACTCAAACCACAAGTTAGTTCAATAGTCTCAATCTTACAGAGTCCCGTGTACTCTGTTCCTCGGCAATTTAGCTTTATGTAACCCTAATACTTGTCAGTCACTGAGATGTACTGAAGTAAAGTGCATAGATATAGATGACTGTTGACCTGAATGTGTAAATGAAGCTCTTGGACACTAAATAGCAAGTTAATAGGAGTCTTTTCTCTCCCTAACATACCTACCCACACTCACCTACAACCTAGTCATCCAAAAAGATGAAACTTCAGTACCTCCAATTCAAACACTAATGTGCAAGATTAAATATCCATTGAGTTTAAATCAAATTCTGTTTGGGAAAGAAACCCTAAGTTACAGAATAAATGATGCCACAGATTGACTTTAATTCAGACTTTTAAAAAAAGTATATTAGAATAACAAGATTCACATTTCAAAACAGTCGAAGAGATTGCCTTAAGCCTAAGCAATGTCGATACAATTATTTTGTTTTTAAATTAAGGAAAAGGAAATAAAAAATCTTGTGCAGAAAAACTACCTTGCTTTCCCGATTTTTTCTGATATGAATTTTTGCCAAATGAACATGAACCTAATATTTCTCTGAGAGCTAAGGCTAAAACACAAGGAAGAAGAAAAGATGGTTTGCAGCCTTTGAAACATAAACAAGCAAATTCTGTTTTCCTCAGGATTAAAAAACATTTGTCCAGACTCTTTTTTCAAAGCAACTTGGGCCAAAGTGTGTTCATGTCTCGCCATTTCTACAAAAGACCAAGCAGACAAATGAAGACCCAGTAGAAATGTGGTGACCGTTGTCACCGCCCTTACATTTGTCTCTCCTTAGGATTTCTGGCCTTGTTACATTTTGTTTTTATATAAATTGACTTACAATATTATATTAGCCCCAAGTGTAAAACACATTGTCATCACGAAAAGACAAGCTACTATCTGTTACCATACAATTATTACAAAATTATTGACTATATTTTTAATGCTGTATATTATATTCCCATAATTTATTTATCTTCCAACTGAAACTTTATAATGGTTTCCTCACCTCTGACTTCTGGAGATGGAGACAAAACTGCTTCAGAAAAATCTCCTCTCTGATTCAGGTCCCAGCAAGTTCTGGTCATTTTCTACGCAGAGACTGCTGTTCCTTAATCCAGGTCAAGGTACACTATGCTAATGAGCTCTGGCAATAATCCAATCAAAATCTAGATGCTCTCAGCTTGGGATAGGTAAGCGTAACCGGGGAGCCACTTACCCAGCCCAATTCTTCGCAGAATGCCAGCAATGTGATGAATATTCTATGGTACGCTTATGAACATTCCCCTTGTTCATGTCAAAAAGGCGTTTTAACAGAAATGGACATTGCTAAGATTCTCATGAGGAAGTCCAGATGTTTTCTTTCTTGTAATTTCAAAGTTTGGGCCCAAGGCAGACTGAGTAACGGTAGAATTCTAATTCTTTCACCATTTACCTGAGCATGTGTACAAAAGAGAGAAGACAGCCAGCCAGCAAGATAAGTCATAGTGATGGAATTCATTGGAATAGATGTTTAGCAGCTGAACAATGACAAGATGTTGGTTAGCCAACACCTCCCAAGCTACGAAAATCACTAAAATGCCATCCTGCCCCTAACAAGGATGCCCCATGAATTCTGAGTGTTTTAATTGCAAAGAATAATATAATGCTTTCTTCAAAAGTGTCCTAAGCAGTCAGGGTGCAGCCCACATTGGTTCAGCTCACCTGCTGTGTTCCAAGCAGTCTGCTAGTCGCTGGAAATAAGCAAGGAAGTGTTAAAGCCCTGAAGAAGTGTAGAAGTGGAAAAGATGAGCAGACACTGTGCTTAAGATAATATAATGCATGGAAAAGAAGTAGTCTGGAAGGATGTAGAGGAGAAGGTACTAAGCTGGAGGGAGGAGACTCAGGGGAATCTTCTTCCACCAACAGGATGCCTGGTCAGCCTTTTGAAGGACAGACAAACCACTTGAAGATGTCAAGGAATAAGACTTAGCCCTAGATAGTGGCGACACCATGGGCAAAGGTAAAATGGTATGAGAAGTATGTGTGCTCAGCCTGCTGAGAAGTCAGTACCTGGAGGAGGGTCCAGGTCATCGGAGGAAGGAATCAGTAAGCTGGAAGGCAAGATGCTGGGGCAGCCTCACTGGCTGTGTTATGCCCTGGGAGACCTTCGGCAATGTTGGAAGATGTTTCAGTTCATTAAGAAATTCCTCCCCATCTGGAGTTAAGACCCTGCGTGGTTTTCTGGTATTTTATTTGGTTAATCTTGGTGTGCTCTTTGGAGACTCTCTTTGGTCAGGATCTTTCTCCATCCCCCAAACAGCTGTAGCATGACAAAGCCTGGCATTGTGCCAGCTGGCCAAAGAGAAATGTTCTGGGGTCTAGCTCCAGGACCGGGAAGCAGGACAAACAGTGGACGTGGAGCTGAGAGGAAATAAGGTGATAATTGCACATGCCATGGTCCAGTTGCTCAGGGTTCCTCGCTAGGGTGTCTTCTCCCCTCCATACAGCTACCCCCAACCCAAGCCTCAGGAGCTCCTCAAATGCCACCTGCAGGAGCTCCCCAAATGCCACCTGTTATGACATCTTCCTACAACAAATCTAGAACACAGGATTTCTCACATTAGTGGTATTCCAGAACTCTTAACTGGGTTGTAAGCTGTCTCACTTCACTTTAAACCAGCGCTTTCCCCCCTTAGTTACAAAACAGAATCATAATCTCTCTTTTCTCCTATTTTTTGACTGAGCTATGCAGCGTGGGGAATTTTAATTTCCTGACCAGGGACTGAACTCATGCCCCTCCAGTAGAAGCTCAGTGTCTTAACCACTGGACCACCAGGGAAGTCCCAAGTTCATAATCTTAAAAAAACAAAATCACCTCATGTTCTCAAGTTCCTAGAGACTCCCACAGGTTATATGTTGCCCGTGTCCTTTCAGACTATTGTTTTCCTACATACATCACCAAATGCACGATCGTAATACTACTTACTGTACATATTGTTGCTTTAACTGTTCATGAGTGTTGGTTCTGGCTCCCCACTAAGCTGCTAACTCCCTCAAGGTGAAGCTGGTATCTTCTACTCTCTTCCTCTTTACAGAAAGATCTACTGGAATTCCAGCCTCAACAGCAGATCCATCCTTGTCCGCAAAACCAGCCCTACTCTGACACAGGGTGAACTGAGTGAATCAAGGCGCTCCGTCTCCACACTCGGGTTGAGCACTGACCATATGTCCCAGGTAAGTGATGACATTTGTTTTCTTAAGGCCATGCCCCAGTCTTGCCCAAACTCTCCTAATTGGATCTCTGGCATTGTTATTAATAACAACAGTAATCATGACAGCTTTCCTTGACCAAACGCTTACTATATATCAGGGGCCATGCTAAGCACTGGTCCTTAGAGCATCCCTGGGAGGCAGATGTTATTCTGTAATCTTCACAGCTACCTCCTGAAATATAGTATCATTAAGCTATATTGCTAGGAGGAAACAGGCACAGTTATGTTAAGTATCTTGATCTTTATAAGATTGTTAAGTAACCAATCTCTTTGTATCAGCAAACTGACCCTGGTCACAGAAGAAATCAATCAGAGAAGAAGGACATTAAAAAGGCATTCCCTTCCTGACAGAGGAAGCCTGTCTGACACCCCAGCCCCTCCTGGCATCAAGATTCCATGGCTTCTGGGGACTTCAATGATGGGCCAGTGGTTAAGACTCCGTTTCCAAGGCAAGGGCTGAGGGTTCAATCCCTTGTAGGGGAACTCAGAGCCCACGTGCTCCATGGTGTGGCCAAAAAGTTTAAACAATTAAAAAAAAAAAAAAGATTCCACTGCTTCCTTACCTCATCATTTTAAAGAATATTTCTTTCCTCCCCCAAGGCTGTTTATCAGAATTTTCTGTCCCTTCTGGCATGGGACCCAGTCTGACTTTTGCAGTTCTTCCCTGGAATTTTCCAAATCAGAGGTGGACGTATTGTTTTTTCATTTCAGATGCCAAACTGCAAGCCTGACCTCAGAGTTGCTATGGCCGCATCTGCGGCCATATGACAGGCCTGAGAGATGAAACAAACAAGCGAGCAAGAAGCAGAAGAGAGAGGCAGGCAAAGCAATAGGAGAGACCTGGACACAAACAGGCCCGAAGCCAGCTCCAGCCTCTCCTTCCCAATTACGTGATCCTCAAAGACTATCTACTCTCTTTCCCCTTAAAGATGAATGGCTCTAACTTGCAATTATTAGAGATCTACTAACTCCGGGAGATGGTGATGGACAGGGAGGCCTGGCGTGCTGCGATTTATGGGGTTGCGAAGAGTCGGACACGACTGAGCGACTGAACTGAACTGAACTGAACACATCTCCCATCTAAGTAAGCCTGAACTTGGCCCAGACTTCAAAATAAACCACTCTCCTTTTTATTTATGCTTCTAAAGGTGAGCACCCAAAGGCACTTACCTGATACCCCTTAAAGCCAGAAAATGCTTGATAATGTCTCACCTAAGTCAACATGCAGGACATAGAGAACAGCCATCATCCACCCAACGAGAGACACTTAGGTAACACACGAAACTTTCAAGCAGGTAACCGAGCGACCTCTCAGCGACCACTTTCTGTGCTGCGTAAAACTGAACTTTGGGTTTTTCCTTTAGAATTTCTCAACCTTTAAGCCATTTGTGATTCATGGAGAATCTCCCAGTTCTGTCTAAATACCTCAGTTCTAAAAAGAACCTGCATCATCTTAAAGCAGATTCTGAGCTGTATCTCTTCTGAGAAAGAAGAGGCTTAGCATTCTCTCTCCAATCTCTGGGCAGACAAGACAAACATGGTCAGCTGCTTAGAACCATAGTTGTCTGTCTTGGTGGTTTTTGGAAAACATTATGAAATTTTTAAATATTTACCTAACTATGAGACTTGAGAACTGTTTTGCCAATAGAAACAATAACTAACATATATATACATCAAAATCACAAGCACAAACCCAATTTCAATCCCCTCCCAAATAGAAAAAATCAAAACCAAACAAGCTTTCAAATTCATAGTGGTGGATAGTTTCCAATTGCCTATAAATATTTTGTTGCCCTTTTGTCTCAAAGGCAAGAGAAGTAGGATGCCCTACAGGTTGATAACGATGTGGGTAATGACAAGACTGAGGAAACTATTCTGTTTCATCAACAGTTTTGCAAATTAGGAAATTAACACCAACTTAAAAAAAATAATTTAAGAACCACAGATTAAACAAAGCAGGGACATGATTCCACCATTTCCACGAAGGAATGAGGTACCACACTTTTTTCACGAAACATAAAATTTTTATAGTTCTGTTCAGAAAAACATGATTTTAAGTTTATTTTCACAAAAATAAGATTTCTGTTAAAATGTAATGAGTTGTTACTGTTATTTTAGATAAATTAGTAAATATTTCAAAATTATCTCTGCTTTATTAGATTGATGCTCAAGTAATTTCTGTTTTGCATTGCTGAATTTTGCCATTTGATATTGGGATACTTTCTTAAATAAATGTGGTTACATTATATATCATGATAGTGCACACTTCTTGCTTTATGTTTTTTTATAATGAATTATTGTTTGCTATTTATTTTATATGTATTTTAGATTATGAGAATGATGTTAGACAAAAAGCAAATTTGAGAGATTTTCTTATTGGAGTTCAAAGTGGGTCATAACGCAGCAGAGACAACTCGTAACACCAACAATGCATTTGGCCCAGGAACTGCTAATGGACGTACAGTGCACTGGTAATCCAAGAAGTTCTGCAAAGGAGACTAGAGCCTTGAAGACGAGGAGCGCAGTGGCCAGCCATTGGAAGCTGATCCACTTACAACTACACAGGAAGTTTCCCAAGAATTCAGCATCAACCATTCTATGGTTGTTTGGCATTTGAAGCACATTGGAAATGTGAAAAAGCTCAGTGAGTGGCTGTCTCATCAAGTGACCACGAATCGAAAAGATTCTTGCTTTGAAGTGTCATCTTTGCTTATTCTACGTAACAACAATGAACCATTTCTTGATTAGATTGTGTTGGGCAACAAAGACGGATTTTTGATTAGTGATGTCCAGCTCATTGGTTGGATGGAGGCGAAGCTCCAAAGCGCTTCCCAAAGCCAAAACTTGCACCAAAAATAAGAGTCACGGTCACTGTTTGGTGGCCTGCTGCCCCTCTGATCCACTACAGCTTTCTGAATCCCAGAGAAACCGTAACATCTGAGAAGTATGCTCAGCAAATAGATGAGATGCATCAAAAACGGCAAGGCCTAACCGCACATTGCGCAACCAACACTTCAAAAGTTAAACAAATTTTGCTGCAAAGTTTTGCCTCATCTGCTATATTCACCTGACCTCTCACCAACTGACTATCACTTCTTTAAGCATCTCCACAACTTTTGGCAGGGAAACTGCTTCCACAGTCAGCAGGACACAGAAATGATTTCCAAGTGTTTGTCAAATCCCGAAACACAGCTTTTTATGCTACAGGAATAAATAAACATTTCTCATTGGCAAAAATGTATTGATTGCAATGGTTCCTATTTTGATTAATAGAGAAGTATTTGAGCCTATTTATGATTTAAAATTCAGGGTCTGAAACCATAATTACTTTTGCACCAACCTAATAATTTCTAACATGGTAAATATTGACAGATACACATACACATAAGCTCTTTGAGGGTCTCATTAATTTTTAAGAAAAGTGGTCCTGAGACCCAAAAGTCTGATAAGTGTGGCTATAAAATACTAAGCTTTAAAGTTCCGAACCCTGACCACCTCAAGGAAACTGTTTCTGGTGATATTCAGTATTCGCTGTGTAAACTGCCCCATCTCTAACTCTCCAGGGGCTCCTAACTCAGGACTAGGAAGTGCGCAAGAGTTAAAGGGAGAAGATGACAGGACTTTCCCGGCTTTAGTGGTTAAGACTTCCCCTTCCAAGGCAGGGGCTGCAGGTTTGATCCCTGGCTGGGGAGCTAAGATTCTACATGCCTCATAGCCAAAACCCAAAAGCAGTATTTTAAAGCAAAAAAAGTATAAAAAGTAAAAGTATAAAGCAAAAACAGTATTTTAACAAATTCCATAAAGACCTTAAAAATGGTCCACATCAAACCCTCCCCCCCAAAAAAAACTTTTTTAAAAGGAGATGTTGAGGAAAAATATACCTTTAGGAAAACTGCACTCCATCAACTGCCCTTAGGACCTACACTGCTGGAGGAGGGAGGCCTCGCTCACAGCGAGGCTTTTTGGCATCCAGGACCAATTCCAGCACGCTCAGCCCCCCGCTTCTGTGTCCCCAGAGCTCCTGCGTGTATCAGGCAGGGCACCCCGAGAAAATGAAGACACTGGACCCGGAAGGAGGTGGTGGGTTGTGCAGATCTTAGCTGCCCCAGCTCCAATGTGGGCAGAGCAAGAGAGGAAGGATAAGATGGACAAATGATAACCCAANATACCTTTAGGAAAACTGCACTCCATCAACTGCCCTTAGGACCTACACTGCTGGAGGAGGGAGGCCTCGCTCACAGCGAGGCTTTTTGGCATCCAGGACCAATTCCAGCACGCTCAGCCCCCCGCTTCTGTGTCCCCAGAGCTCCTGCGTGTATCAGGCAGGGCACCCCGAGAAAATGAAGACACTGGACCCGGAAGGAGGTGGTGGGTTGTGCAGATCTTAGCTGCCCCAGCTCCAATGTGGGCAGAGCAAGAGAGGAAGGATAAGATGGACAAATGATAACCCAAGAATCAGTAATGAGAACACACAAGACACCCCTTGAAGAAACCAGATGATTGGGGTGGAGTCGAGATCCTGCAGGTGGGTCCGAGGGCCCGCAAAATAACCGCCTAAAACTCTTCGAGCCGCCCAATTTAAACTTTGAAGCCTGGCAAAATCACAGGTTAGATATTCACGATTAGAGGATGAGGAGAAAAGTGCAAAAAAAAAAAAATAAGAAAAGAAATGATAACAGTTCTTTGTATTGTGGAATTATTGATACCGTTTCCTTTTCATATTTATCTATAATTCTCTAAATTTTCCATCAAGGCATGCATCCTTTTTATCATGTGATACATTTTTTTTTCTTTAAAGGCCAATGATATAAAGTGAAAATTCTACTATTTCTACGGGACTTTGTAGTAGTAGTTCTCCAAATTTTCGATCTCAGGACATTTTNGCAAATAGATGAGATGCATCAAAAACGGCAAGGCCTAACCGCACATTGCGCAACCAACACTTCAAAAGTTAAACAAATTTTGCTGCAAAGTTTTGCCTCATCTGCTATATTCACCTGACCTCTCACCAACTGACTATCACTTCTTTAAGCATCTCCACAACTTTTGGCAGGGAAACTGCTTCCACAGTCAGCAGGACACAGAAATGATTTCCAAGTGTTTGTCAAATCCCGAAACACAGCTTTTTATGCTACAGGAATAAATAAACATTTCTCATTGGCAAAAATGTATTGATTGCAATGGTTCCTATTTTGATTAATAGAGAAGTATTTGAGCCTATTTATGATTTAAAATTCAGGGTCTGAAACCATAATTACTTTTGCACCAACCTAATAATTTCTAACATGGTAAATATTGACAGATACACATACACATAAGCTCTTTGAGGGTCTCATTAATTTTTAAGAAAAGTGGTCCTGAGACCCAAAAGTCTGATAAGTGTGGCTATAAAATACTAAGCTTTAAAGTTCCGAACCCTGACCACCTCAAGGAAACTGTTTCTGGTGATATTCAGTATTCGCTGTGTAAACTGCCCCATCTCTAACTCTCCAGGGGCTCCTAACTCAGGACTAGGAAGTGCGCAAGAGTTAAAGGGAGAAGATGACAGGACTTTCCCGGCTTTAGTGGTTAAGACTTCCCCTTCCAAGGCAGGGGCTGCAGGTTTGATCCCTGGCTGGGGAGCTAAGATTCTACATGCCTCATAGCCAAAACCCAAAAGCAGTATTTTAAAGCAAAAAAAGTATAAAAAGTAAAAGTATAAAGCAAAAACAGTATTTTAACAAATTCCATAAAGACCTTAAAAATGGTCCACATCAAACCCTCCCCCCCAAAAAAAACTTTTTTAAAAGGAGATGTTGAGGAAAAATATACCTTTAGGAAAACTGCACTCCATCAACTGCCCTTAGGACCTACACTGCTGGAGGAGGGAGGCCTCGCTCACAGCGAGGCTTTTTGGCATCCAGGACCAATTCCAGCACGCTCAGCCCCCAGCTTCTGTGTCCCCAGAGCTCCTGCGCGTATCAGGCAGGGCACCCCGAGAAAATGAAGACACTGGACCCGGAAGGAGGTGGTGGGTTGTGCAGATCTTAGCTGCCCCAGCTCCAATGTGGGCAGAGCAAGAGAGGAAGGATAAGATGGACAAATGATAACCCAAGAATCAGTAATGAGAACACACAAGACACCCCTTGAAGAAACCAGATGATTGGGGTGGAGTCGAGATCCTGCAGGTGGGTCCGAGGGCCCGCAAAATAACCGCCTAAAACTCTTCGAGCCGCCCAATTTAAACTTTGAAGCCTGGCAAAATCACAGGTTAGATATTCACGATTAGAGGATGAGGAGAAAAGTGCAAAAAAAAAAAAAAATAAGAAAAGAAATGATAACAGTTCTTTGTATTGTGGAATTATTGATACCGTTTCCTTTTCATATTTATCTATAATTCTCTAAATTTTCCATCAAGGCATGCATCCTTTTTATCATGTGATACATTTTTTTTTCTTTAAAGGCCAATGATATAAAGTGAAAATTCTACTATTTCTACGGGACTTTGTAGTAGTAGTTCTCCAAATTTTCTATCTCAGGACATTTTTCATTCTGAAAAATTGAGACCCTCAAAGAGCTTTCGTGCTCAGCTTGGTGCTCTGTGATATCCTAGAGGCGTGGGGTGGGAAGGTACTGGTGGGAAGGAGGTTCAAGAGAGAGGGGATATATATGTATTTATAGCTGATTCATGTTGTCATACAGCAGAAACTAACATTGTAACACTATTATCCTCCAAATGAAATTTAAAAAAATTTTAAAGAGCTTTTGTGTATGTGGCTATGTCTGTCAAATTTACCATATTAAAATTAGAACTGAAAAAAATGTGAAATATTTATTAAATTCATCTCAATTAACAGTAATAACCCATTATGTTGTGTTGTTGTTCAGTTGCCAAGTCATGTTCAACTCTTTGAGACCCCAGGGATTGCAGCAGGCCAGGCTTCCCTGTCCCTCACCATCTCCTGAAGTTTGCCCAAATTCATGTCCATTGAATTGGTAATGTCCATTGAATAACTCATTGTATTTTAACAGAAATAACATTTTAATGAAAATAACTGTATATTAAAAACAAAAAATTGAGGAGAATCACAATCACCAAGTTACCATTTTTGCAAGTGTCTTTACTATCTAACCTAATCGAAGACAGCTGGCCATCTCATTTCTGCTCCCACATTCAGCCTGTTACAAAACCATCTGCCATGTAACCCCTGAGAACCCCACTGAATACTTATGAGAAATTTTCAGTGAAGAAAGGTAAGTAAGAGTTTAGTTTTATCATGAAAATAGTTTTGTTCTTTGAACCCTTCCTGGGAAAACCCCAGGTCTTTCTGGACCACTCTTTGAAAACCCTTTTTCTTTATGTTATAAAAAATACATGCACCAACAAATCCCACTTGACAAAAACACTTTGAATTGAGCATATATTTTAACAGATAAGGAATCAGAGTCAGAGAGGCTAACCAATTCACGCAACATCACAGACTCAGATTCTTGTCTTTAGTCTCTGAATCCAGATAACCATCCACCTTTTCTCAGATAAGCAACAGCCTGGGACACCCAAAGACTTTTTTACACAATAATTAGAAAGTATAGCATTTTCACCTTCCCAGGTAGTCAAACGTTGCAGTAAAGAATCTGCCTACAATGTGGAAGACCTGGGTTCAATCCTTAGGTCCGGAAGGGCCCCTGGAGAAGGGCATGGCAACCCACTCCAGTATTCTTGCCTGGAGAATTCCATGGACAGAGGAGCCTGGTGGGCTACAGTCCATGGGGTCTCAAAGAGTTGGACATGACTGAGTGACTGACACACACACAATATTTTCACTCTAGAATGTGGTGGGCAAACAGAGAAGTTACGTAAAACAGAGCGTGATAGAGCAGAAGCAAGCACAGGTTCAGAAAGACGGGACCCCCGAGTCCCGGACACAGACCACACCCCCACTTTCTGTGTGACTTGACACAAATTTCTTTGCCTCCCTGGGCACAAGGATTGCTACATCTGCAAAATGAGATGATGGTATCTTAGCTGCCTGAAGACACAGACTGGCCCAGACAGTTGCCCAAGGACCTGACGTTTACCGGCCATCCCGGTCATTTAGAAGTCTGGAAACAGGACTTGCTGAAATGGACTCATTTTAAAAGTGAGTCCCTGTAACTCTTTCCTTTTCTCTAATACTTGAAACTTAGTAACTTTGAAAGCTATTTCAGTCATCTTTCTTATAATGCCTTCAAACTTCATCTAGAAATCTCAATCTTGAGAACAATTCACCAAAATCACTTGCAACTTGGTATGCAGAAATTCATGGCAATTCACCAGCCTGACGAGTAGACTGGAATGCCTTCTGTTGTGTGGCAGATGTGTAAGACTATAGAGGCATGAGCATCTGATTTTTTAAAACTTCTTTTCTGATATTTTAAAATAAATTATTTACTTATTTGGCAGCAATGGGTCTTAGCTGCAGCATGAGAGATCTCTGCTGTGGTGCATAAACTCTAGCTGTGGTGCTCAGGCTCAGGGCTCCTTGGCATGTGGGATCTTAGTTCCCTGATCAGGGATCGAACTTGTGTCTTCTGCATTGCAAGGCAGATTTTTAACCACTGGACCACTAGGGAAGTCCCCTCTTCTGATTTCAATTCTGGACATGCTAATGGATTTACACACTTACAATGCAACTGAAGCACCTTTATTTTTCCCATTAAAAAAAAATAGTAAAATATATGTAGCATAACATTTACCATTTTAACCATTTTTGTTGTTGTTGTTGTTATAAAATCAACAACTGCTTTAGTTCAGTTCTCTCTGCGTTAACAAGCCTGCAGTGGGCAGTGGCCTGCCGTACTGCTTGCAATACTGAGCCTGTAATTGCTATCAAAATATACACCTGCATCACCACAGAAAACAGCATTAGCTACCCTTCTTGTCTTACCACAAGTATAAAAATTGTAAATATTTACACCCTTGTTTCACCCTGACATGGAAATTGGAGGCCCAGGTCCCAAGTCGGGTGGGGGGCTGGTGATCAGCAAGGCCCGCGTGAGGGGCGCTTCTTGGACAGGTGGATGCAGGATGAGGCGTGAATATTGGAGAGGAGGGCTATTGCCCCACCTCCTGGGGTCCCAGCATTAGAGGCAGACAAAAACAGAAACAAAACTTTGCTCCAAAATTTGCAGGAAAAAAAGGAACCCTGAAAGTTTAAGAGTGCTTGTCCTGCGGGACGGAGGATAGTGACGGATGAGTGAGCTATCGGGCCATGGACATGCCTCCCCTGCTGGGTCTGCCCTGGAAACTAGATCCTGCCCTGCGACTCAGTGATAAGGAATAAGATAAGTTATACAAGATCATACCGCGAGGAGAAAGTTTAGGTTACACTCATACCATTTTTATCATCTTGCTGTTTAAAAAGTTACTTAAAATGATTTCTTTTGCATATAAATGAAAAAGATGAGACTATTTGGTCAACTGGTTTAACCATGTTTAATCATGCAGTTCAGTGGCCTGAGGTATGTTCACACTTTGCAAACATTGCCACCATCCATCTCCAAAAGACTTTTCATCTTGCAAAATTGAAGCTCCATACCTGTTAAACAATAACTCCGCTTCCCCTCCAGGTCCTGAAAAGTACCATTCTACTTTCTGTCTGTATGAATGGACTAAGCACCTCATGTAACTGGACTCATACAGTGTTTGTCTTTTTGTGACTGGCTTATTTCACTTAGAAGAAAAGCCTCAGGTTCACTTATGTTCTCATGTGTGAGAACTTCTTTTCTTTTTAAGGCTGTATAATATTCCATTGTATGTTTATACCCCACTGGGTTTATCCATCCATCCACCAATGGTCACTTGGGATGTTTTTGCTGCATTTAAGCTTTTCAAGCCTTTGTATACAAGGTAGAGAAACTCAACATCAGCCAAGAAAAGAGCAAAATTGAGTTAACAGCAGCAGACGTGGGTTAGAGAAGTATGCTCTGAATTATTTCTAATTTGAGAAGCAAATTCCAGTGTTTAAAAAAGGTCAGGTTTCTGCCTTTGTTCTTTTCCCTTCTCTAAAGAGATATTACTGAATTGTAAGTTTCATAAGATCAGGGAATGTGCTGAATTTAAAGAAGGATTGAAGGTAACGGCACATTCCACATACTTCATAGCAAAATTCCTAGCAAATTCCATTACCTTATCTTTGAATACAAAATGTAGTGTGCTGTTAATGATCTGTTTTGATCTGAATTACAACATGTGACTTTACAACCATCTTATAAGATGAGCGGGGCGTTTACTTGTGTACTTCTGTAGGTGGAGAAGCTGAGGGCTTCAGCCATCAGCTCACTACCAGGCAACGTGGTACAGGGGACTCTTCCAGAGGTTTTACAGCACCAGCTTCAGGCCTGTCCCTTTGTCCACGTGGCCTGTCGGTAGTCGTGATGAGCGTCTCAAGTCACTTTCTGAGTACAGTTCCACCACGAGGCACAGAAGTATAAGCTAAACAATGTCTTAAGGTTCTTCTAACCTTAATATTTTATGTGACAGTTTTCCATGATAGTGAACCCTATTTTTATTGTTATTTTTTATTTTAAATTTTTTATTGAAGTATAGATGATTTACAATGTTGTATTAATTACTGGTTTATAGCAAAGTGATTCAGTTACACATATATGTATACATAAAAGGATTCCCTGGTGGCTCAGATGGTAAAGAGTCTTCCTGAAATGCTGGAGACCAGGTTTGTTCCCTGAGTCGGGAAGATCCCCTGGAGAAAGAAATGGCAACCCAAACCAGTGATCTTGCTTGGAAAACCCCATGGACAGAAGAGCCTGGTAGGCTACAGTCTGTGGGATCACAAAGAGTCAGACTCGACTGAGTGACTTCACTTTCACTTTCATATGTATACATACCTTCTTTTTTTTTTTACAAAAATATTCTTTTCCATTATGGCTTATCACAGGATAGTGAATATAGTTCTCTTGGCTGTATAGTAGGACCTTGTTGTTTATAGGTGAAAGTGAAAGTCGCTCAGTTGTGTCCAACTCTTTGGGACCCCATGGACTATACAGTCATGGAAATCTCCAGGCCAGAATACTGGAGTGGGTAGCTGTTCCCTTCTCCAGGGGATCTTCCCATCCCAGGGATCAAACCCAGGTCTCCTGCATTGCAGGCAGATTCTTTACCAGCTGAGCCACAAAGGAAGCCCAAGAAAACTGGAATGGGTAACCTATCCCTTCTCCAGGGGATCTTTCTGATCCAGGAATTGAACCGGGGTCTCCTGCATCGCAGGTGGATTCTTTACCAACTGTGAGCGATCAGGGGAGACCCTGTTGTTTGTTTATAACTCCTTTTTAAATATGAAGATAGGTCTGTGAGGTCAGGCCTGCTCACACGTAGATAATAGTGAAATAATGCCAAGTTCTGTTAGAGAAGCTGCAATAATGGGAGGACCTCAGAAAAACGTGACAGAAGAAGGTAGAGTTGAACAGGTTGGGTAGGAAGAGCCTTGCTCTTTGACACTCATGCTTAGCTTAGAAAAGGTTGGCATAAATTTGATCACGGGTATGATGGTTTGGCCCAAGCAGAACTCCCTGGAGCAAAGGTATGAAAACTTCATGTTCACTGCCGCCAAGGGCTCCAGGCTTCTCCGGTCACCTCTCTGCAACGTTTGGATCAGACCTTTCTCAGCTCCACCCACGGGCTCAGTCCCTTTCAAGCCCAGCCCACGTGCCCAACCCTACCAGGCGCCATCTGAGCCCTCTTTCCAGACAATGCCCCATCCTCTGTACTTTTCCCTCTGTCTCTTCAAAACGTGCCCATTTAAAACTTCTGTTTAGAGGACTTCCGGGTGGTGTAGAGGTTAAGAATCTGCCTTCCAATGCAGGAGGCCTGGGTGTGATCCGTGGTCAGGGAATGAGATTGCACACGCTACAGCTAAGAGTTCCCACGCTGCAACTAAAGATCCCATAAGCTTCAAGGAAGACCTGGGGCAATGAAATAAATATTTTTCAAACCCCCCAAACCTTCTCTTTAAAAATGGTCGATGGCCCATAGACACTTACTTCCCCACCTTCCCCAAACTGATTGGTAGCTACAAAAGAATTTTAAATGGAGTTAGAACAAAAATTTGAAAAAAAAAAAGAGGACACAGTAGAAGAGAGATTTCCATGAATTTGGGGGACACAAAATAGACATCAGGGAAACTAACCTAGGAAGCGGGGACATTCCAACCTAAGTGGAAGTGGATCTGGAAGAAAAGAAAGCCAGCTGGTTCACAGGCTCAGGGCCTGGAGACCCTAGGGACCAGGGTAGGCAAGACTGTCAGGAGGGAAAAGCGTTAGCTGAGTGTCTGAGTACTGACCAGCTGGGTCATTGTCGCCCATGCACTCATCAGACAATAATCTCCCCCTGCCACAACCAAGACAGCTGAGATCTATTCTCTTGGGAAACTAAATAACCAAAGCTTTGGATTTGAAGAAGTTTGAAATTTGGAGACATTAAGAACAAGGAAAAACTGGGATGAGCACCAGGCTGAAATTAACACAATTAATGTCTACAAATTAATTGTCAGGATCACAGCCCTTTTCCCACCCTGCCCTCGGAAGTTCAACCACAAAGCCTATGCTTGGATACCACTCTGGCTGTAACAAATGAATGACCCCTTTTTTTTTTCCCTCTAGAAAATCTAACAGCCTCAGAAAAAAGAAGTGCAAATGTTTCAGGGTTCCATAATAAAAATGCCCAGCCCCATAAAAAGAACCCACCAGTCAACAAGTTTAACCCATATGTGTAGAACATCAAATCAGCTTTTTTTAAAGTGGCCTCACTTTTAAATATGATAGTCAAGGATGGCTGCACATTTGGTAAAAGCCCCAAACATGAAAGAAAGATTTCAAACCAACCAATCAACCCTAGTTAAGCCCTGGAGGGAGAAGAGGGCAAGAAAATGAGGCAACTATGACATGAAAGTCCTTGAGGATGAAACAAGCCAAATACCATGGAAAAAAAGAACATCAGAAAGCAAGAAAGGACTCGGAAAAACTGTAAATATAACAATCAAATGAAAAATACATAACAAGGAGGAAAGTAAAATTAGCAAAACCTACTAACCAGAGAGTTAAACCAAAAGTCAAAGAGAACAAAATGAGTAATAGTCTATCTATAAGACAGTGTGCAAGGGAGTAGCCACAATGCAAATTTTTGCATCTAAAGTATTTCTTGCATTGATCTTTCCACAGATACTTGAAATTCAGCGACTAATTGCCTTGGCTCCTGAGGGCTATTGGATATTTAAAGTTGTCTGCTAAGATGGAAACCTTCCCAGGGAAGGCGAGTCCTTTAGTAGGGATTACTTTGCTCTGTACTGAGAATGAGAATGGAAAATGGAGGGGATGACCTGGCCATCCAGGATTAGCCTTTGGTCAGGTCCTTGTTTTCAGTGCCCACCAGGAGAAGGCGATGGCACCCCACTCCAGTGCTCTTGCCTGGAAAATCCCATGGATGGAGGAGCCTGGTAGNGTAGTTGCCCCGAGAATGTGAGTTCTTCCCTGACCAAGGATCGAACCCGTGTCCCTGATTCTTTTTTTTAATCCAGAATATATTTTGAAAACTTTTACACTGATACCAAAGCCAGACAAAGACATTACAAGAAATATCCTTTAGGAATACTGACCTAGAAATCCTGAACAAAATATAAGCAAACCAAAGCAGCATATTATAAGGGTTACACACTATGACCAAGTGGGATTTATTCCTGGAATTTGAGAATGGATCAACAGACAAAAATTAATCAGTGTGATATGTCACCTTAATAGAATGAAGGGAAAAAAAACCCAAATCATCTCAATTGATGCAATAAAAGAACTTGACAAAATTCCACATCCTTTCACAATAAGAACACGTAATGAACTAGAAATAGAAAGAAACTCACTATGATAAAGGCTATATAAGAAAACCTCACTGCTAACAACATATTTGGTGGTAAAAGACCAAAAGCTTTTCCCCTAGAATTAGGAATAATGCCCACTTTTGCCACTTCCAATCAATTATAGGGCAGGTGGATTCTTAACCACTGGACCACCAGGAAGTTCAATATAGATATCTTAACAATATAAAGTTTTATAGCCTTGAATACAGGATGTCTTTCCATTTATTTCTTTTTCAGTTTCTTATAGTTTACAGTATATCCAGTAAGTTAATTTTATAGTACTATAGATCAAAGAATTTTTATGCTCTTGAGAATATAAATATTATTATTTATGTAAGACACTGGAATATGTTTACCCAAAACATTATTTTAAAAAAATTTAAAAGAATTGTCTTTCTAATTTTTAATGTTATGTAAATATTGATCTTTGAAAACACTGGGGCTTAAGTTGCAAATTACACCTCCCTTGGATTAATGACCATCTGCTAATTAATCCTCCACCAGTACATACACGGCTAGAGTGACTGTTTTCAGTGTTATTAGTAAAGTTTTTATATGTCATACAGGGAATAGACTTCTGCTTTCCACAGTGCATGAACTCTACTGAGAGTCTTTTGTAGTTGAAAATAAACAAGGTTGGCACTAGGTAAAGTGAGAAGTACAGAAAGTTCTATGCCTAGTGTTCTGCCCACCCATGGCTCCAGAGCATTGGTTCTCAGTGCCCACTCGGCCACCTGCCCTGGCACATGTTTGCCCTGGAGATATTTTTAGTTCTCATAACTTGGACCAGTGCCTAGCATCTCAGAGGCAGCAGGCCACCCCACAGTAAGTTACCTAAAAGAGGCCAGCAGTGCCAGGTCAATAGGCTGTTAGGGAGTGAATCCCCTGCTGTAGATGGTGTATCCTCCCACCTGCCCTCCCTCACTCTGTCAGGGCCTCTTCCCTCCCACCATACTTAACTGTTCCGCAATAATGAAAGGTCTACATTAAACCACTTTCGGTGGGAGGGACCTTGCCTGTCACATTTGTGGGGTTCCTTCCTCGAAGCTAGAGAGCACAGTGGTCCACGGGACTATCCTCACTTATAATTCCAGCTACAGGCACCTTCAGCATGTGTAATTTTCCGAAAAGACTCAAAGAACTCACTGAAAGCTATTATACTTAACGGTTTATTTCAGGAGAATGATGCAGGTTAAATCTNCTGGTGGGCTGCCGTCTATGGGGTCACACAGAGTCGGACACGACTGAAGTTACTTAGCAGCAGCAGCAGCCCAGGGCAGTGAGAAAATCATTGTAGATGTGGTCTTGGCGTATTTGCAGTAGCAGAAATTTGCCAGGAGGCGGCAGCAGTGTTTCATCTGGTGCCTCGGCAGCCGCAGTTCCCGCCAGGGCCACAGGGAGGCAGTGCAAGAGCACGCCGCCTCACTGGAGAGGCGGGTGAGTTGGCGGTTCTCCGCGCAAAAGCAGTTTTATTAACGTTACTGCTCTGATTACAGAAGCCATTCAGCAAATATTTGTTTGGAAGGGTCAAATCTATGTGTGTGAAGTGTTAGACGCTCAGTCGTGTCCAACTGTTTACGACCCCATGGACTGTAGCCCGCCAGGCTCCTCTGTCCATGGAATCCTCCAGGTCGGAATACTGAAGAGGGTTGGCATTCCCTTCTCCAGGGGATCTTCCTGACCCGGGGATCGAACCCGGGTCTCCTGCACTGCAGGCAAATGCTTTGCCGTATGAGCTCCCAGGGAAGCTCCAGGGAAGCTGGGCAGGTGCCACAGCCTTGGGTGTAGGCTACTTCTGGCCCTTTGCAGTGGAAAGTGGCTAGAGAAAACACTACCGTGCTGACTGGTCTCGCTTTAAACTCACACCCGTCAGTACCATGGGGACCCTTATCAGCCTGTGTTTCCCCAGTGCATTGCCTCTAGCTCTCTCCCGGATGCCTATTTTACACTTTGAACTCACTCTGCAAGACCTCCAGCTTTGATGGGTTTGCTTCCCACTTCACTGACCAAATGAAGCAGCTGCAAGAGACCCTTCATCATGTCCCCACCAGCATCCACATGCTTACAAGTGAAGAGAAACTGCCCTGGTTCCTACAGGCAAGTCTGCCTGTGCCTTGGATGGAATCCCTTCTCATCTCCAGGGAAACCGGAAGCCAGCAGTGGTCCACGTTTATCCTACATCATCAGTTTTCCTCTCTATTGTGTTATTCTCAGTAGCACCCAAACCTGTTGTTATTGACCCCATCATAATTTGGAATCCCTCTCTGGCCCCAAGTACCTGTCAGCTATGCCTCATCTCTCTCCTCCCTTTTCCAGTAAAATTCCTGGAGTTTTCCACGCTTGCTGTGTCCAAAGCCTTTCCTGTCATTCTCAGGCAAACCCACTGCTATCAGGCTTTTGGTCAGACTATTCCAAAAAATCTCTTGGCCTCCATCATTTAAATCCAATGGTCAGCTCTCTGTTCTCAACTCTGCCTCTTGGGGCAAGGGACACACTGATGTCTTTGCTTTCCCTGGAGACACGTTCTTCCTTTTGGCTCCAGGTCACCACCTTCTGCCTCCTCCCTTCTTAGTCCTTTTCTGATTCCGCTTTTTCTCCCCAGTCTCTTATTCTTAAACTCATGGGCATCCTTATAATCTCCTGCTCTGCCCACGGTCTTCCTCACTCAGGCAGTGGCAGCCCCATCCTTCCAGCTTCCACAGGCCAAAATCATTGCTGGCACCTGTGGCTCCTTCTACTGCGTCACATCCCACATCTAATCCTGCAGGAAATCCTGGTAAGTGCTACCTTCAAAATACATCCAGTTCCAACCACATCTCATCACCTCCACTGCTACCCCCGGGCTAAGCTACCAGCATCTCCCCTGTATCGCTGCCATGGCCTCCTAACGGGGCTTCCTCTTCCATGAGTGACCGCCTGCGATTTAATCTCAGTACAGTAGCTAGAGGGAATGCTTTGTAAAAAGCCCGACCATGTCACTCCTCTGCTGTAAGCTCTCCAAGGGATCCTCATTTCAACTGGAATACAAGCCAAAGTTCTTAGAAACCAACCCCATCCAGCAGAAACAGAGTAGGAGTCACATGTGGAGTTTGAGTTCCCTGGAAACTATGATTAAAGTAAAAGGAAACAAGTGACGTGACTGTAGTAGTATATTTTATTTAACACAGTATCTCCACAATATTACCATTTCAACATGGGATCCAAGTAAAAATTGAGAAAGTTCACATTCTTGCTTCCATTCAAAGTCTTTGAAATGGAGTGGGTCGTAGCCACATATCAAGAGCTCAGTAGCCCTGTGTGGTTGGGGCTCCTGCAGCCCTCACCTCCATCTCCATGACAGCATCTCTGGGGTCCCCCTTCTCCCCTAAACTCACCCTGCTCCTGCCTACCACACAGACTGGCCTTGCAGGACTTCACACAGCCTGCCACGCAGGAGTGGTTATCCTGCTTACACTGGAACCACCACACCTTCCATTCAACACTCCTAATTCCTCTTACCTGCTTCCATTTTTTCCCTTAGCACTTATCACTCTTTGAAAGTGAAGTTGCTCAGTCATGCCTGACTCTTTGCGACCCCATGGATAGTAGCCTGTACCAAGCTCCTCTGTCCATGGTATTTTCAAGGCAAGAGTACTGGAGTGGGTTGCCATTTCCTTCTAAAATCTGATATTCCTTATGCGTTCTGTTTTCTCACACAGAAGGTACGAGGGTGACCTGCCTATTTTTTCAGGAGATAGACTTCCAGCACTTACAACAGAGCCCGGCACATAGTAGGCCATCAACAGCTGCTTCCTGACTGAGTTAATCAGAGCAGACATCTATCTTCCCAAAGGGTTTTCAGATCAATGCTTGCAGCTCACTTCTCAGAGGGCAACAGCAGTCCTGATGTCGTAGTGATGGAGACCAGAGCTGTTTCATCTGTTAGATGTCACTGCGAGAAAAGGCAAGGCCAGGTTCAATGCAGTGAACACATCCGGAGTGTCCCTGCACACACAGCTGTGAGAAGCAGTAACAGCGGTCAGAAGGACATGACGCCCTGTCCTTCTGGCTGGCCTGTATTTCCTCCGGAGGCTTCAGAGGTCAGAGCCAGTGGCAAAGCAAGGGTGGGGTGGGGAGGTGGGAATTGCTAGAGACTAATTTTTTGGAAGGAAAAAACTTTGACTAGTTCAAAATGAATTGGACTGTCTTAGGAGGTATTTAACTCTGGCTCCAAATCTAGATTTCACTATTGCTGAGAAGATCTGGGTTCTGCGTGGGAGATGAGACTCCCTCTCGAAGTTTGCCCTTCACGTTCCAAGATACATAAGCCTGAACTTGGGGTTGAAGCCCTGGTCCTTATTTACATGCTGCTGTTTGTCCATTTACATGTCATGTTTTTTCCTAGGATGTTGTCTGTTCCCAGGGATTTTCTGCAGATATTGTGTGTAACTGTCTTCTATATGAATTGACATAAACTAGAAAGTAATTTTTCACCTNTGAAGCCCTGGTCCTTATTTACATGCTGCTGTTTGTCCATTTACATGTCATGTTTTTTCCTAGGATGTTGTCTGTTCCCAGGGATTTTCTGCAGATATTGTGTGTAACTGTCTTCTATATGAATTGACATAAACTAGAAAGTAATTTTTCACCTTTACTTGGATATTTTTCTTCTAAGTTTCAGGAGTTCCCAATTAAAAAAAAAATTTTTTTTTTGGCTGCATCGTGTGGCATGATCTTAGTTCCACACCATGCCCCCTGCAGTGAAAGCTCGGAGTCTTAACGACTGGACCTCCAGAAAAGTCCCAGATTTCCCAAAAATGTAGTTAAAGCACTGGCCCCCTTAAAAAATTTCAAGTTATTTCTAAAATTATGTTCCTACCAGGCAAAGATGATTCCTCACCTCTTTCCTTTTCAGTAACAGCAAGAATCACTACTCCTCAAAGTTCAGTGCTATTGCAAAAGGTGTGGGGCTAGAGGAAACTGAGGCTTAGAGATGCAAATTAATTTGCCCAAGGCCAAAGGCAGCCAAGGAGCTTCTCCAGGTTTTCCTTCCTTGTTCTGTACTCATTTATTGACTCCACAAGTGTTTATTCACCTCGTCTCTGCCAGGAGCTTCTCTGGAAATTGGGGACAGGCCGTGCACAGACCTCCTCTCCCTGCTCCCTGGGAACTTAGCCTCCAGAGGTGGCTTAGAGTTTTAACTATCACCTAGCCTCTCTCCTGTCCTGCTCTGCCCTCCCTGCCAGCCCCAAGGGAGGATTTCTGTAGATGCTGTGGGTTTGCTCCTTCTCCACGGACCCTGTCGTGTTTTCCTGGACTTACTCTATTGTAATCATAAGAACCGAAGCCTTTTTCATTTCTGATTGGATAGCAAGAGCTCACTTCTTCTGAGGTGGCCACACATCTTAGCCAGCATTGCCCGGTGGACTGTATTTTGAAAACTCGAAAGGCCCTCTGTGTCTCCTTGGAGTTGTTTGTTTCCAGATCCTAGTGACAACGTGGATGTTGATGGAGAAGGGGCGTGGGGAGTGCACGCTGAGGTGGGCCAGGGAGGGACGCGATTTTGCAGGAAATGTTTGTGTGCCTCTTCCCTCTTCTGGATGGAGAAGGAAATGGCAACCCACTCCAGTACTCTTGCCTAGAAAATCTCATGGACGGAGGAGCCTGGTGTCCATGGGGTCACAAAGAGTTGGACACGACTGAGCGACTTCACTTTCACTTTCCCTCTTCTGGAAGGTCAGAACTTACACCCGGTTCAGGTCACGACCCTCCTCGCTGGCTCCTCCCAGACTCCTCCTTAAGCCCACCCTGCAGCGCCAGTGCAAGCATCCAGTGCATATTTTAAGGGATCAACCTTTCTCTTTTTATTCAGTCTAATTTTACTCACTTGTTCCAGGCGCCCCCACCCCCGCAAAAAAAAAAAAAAAAAAGTCCTTGAAGTAATTCTAAATTGCTTTCATTTAAAAATAATCAGAAGACTATAAAAGCTTAAAAAAAAAAAAAGCTTCAGCTAACCCAACCCTTATTTACATACCATAACATATGTTTCATGTATTTAAAACACTTTCACATTCAGGTATGTCAAATCAAGTGAGGTGTACTGATTTCATTGATTCACTACTTTTCTTCACACGGAAAGGGAGGCAATGTTAAACCAGCAGTCCTGGGTCTTCCTTGGTTTTCCAGTGGCTAAGACTCTAAGATTTCAATGCAGGGGGACCAGGTATGATCCCTGGTCAGGGAACTAGATCCTACATGCCACAGCTAAGAATTCACATGCCCCCAGTTAAGACCTAGTGCAGCCAAATATATATTTTAAAAATTAAAAAATAAGATAAATGAGTGGTCCTAAGTTTTTAGCATCACATTCAAGGACCCCTCCCTGATATAGCTCTAAATGACTTTTCTAGGTCACCCTGAACTGGAACCCTGACTAATTTTTATTTCATGTCCCCAAACAGTGCTGAACAGATGATGAGTGTGAATTATTTGTCATCCTTGGCACTACTGATACTATCAGTATATTCAATCCCTCTGAGCAGCTAGTTCCTTGAATGGCTTACCGCCAATGATCTCCTCCTCCACTCAGTGGACTCACTTCTCCAGTGGTTGAACCCTAACCCTTGTCGTTGCCAGTGGCTGCCCCTGCTGGGATCTCAAGGGCAGCTGTTTGACTCTGCCTGGTCCTCTCTGGTACCCCTCCCCAAGGTCCGGTCCCAAAGGAGACCTCAATCCATTGATGCCCCAGTTTGCAAAGCTCCCTCGACTGCTTTATAGTCTCTCTCCCTCTCCTAATCACTGGAAAGGCTTACACTAAAAATTATTTGTTGTTTATTTGAAATTCAGATTTAATTGGGTGTCCTGTATTATTGTTTAATAAACCTCTCTTATTTCTACAATCATCATAAACACTCTCTTATGCAATAACTCTCAACCTTGGCCTCCTCCTACCTGACACTTCAATAGCAGAAGCACAGTTTGCTGAGCCCAACTTTGTGACAATTCTGCATCGCGGCTGCGGAGACACTCAGCCCCCTTGAACAGCTCTGACTTCAGATGCAAGACCGCCAGCCTCAAAAGGGGTCAAGGCAGTGGGAAGATGTGTTCTACTTAGATGTTTCAGGTCAATCTGCGCTCTATATTTTATGCCTTTGTCTCCTGAAATCGTTTATATTTGCTCACTCATCCTCATTCTCATGGTGCTACTTCACTGAGAAAATTGAAGCACTCCAGAGAATTCAGATTCCCCTCACCACTTATGTCCAATTTCTCTGTACCCATCTAGGTTACTCTTGCCAGTTATATAGATTAAGGGTCTGCAGATTCTGGCCCGTGGCCCAAATTCAGCCCACTGCCCATTTCTGCACAGCTTGCCATTTGATTTTAAAAGATCAGAATGGGGGGAAATCCAAAGAAGAATATATTTGTGACACATGAAAAGTATATGAAGTTAGAATTTTGATGAGCTGAAACAAAGTTTTATTGGAACACGTCCATGCGCATTCATTTATGTACCACCCACAGTGNCAGCTTGCCATTTGATTTTAAAAGATCAGAATGGGGGGAAATCCAAAGAAGAATATATTTGTGACACATGAAAAGTATATGAAGTTAGAATTTTGATGAGCTGAAACAAAGTTTTATTGGAACACGTCCATGCGCATTCATTTATGTTCCACCCACAGTGGCTTTCCAGCCACAATAGAACAGCTGAGACAGAGACCAGAGGACCCACAAATACTGAAATATTTACTATCTGGTTCTTTCTAGAAAGAATTTTCTGACCCCTCGCCTTCTGTGCTCCAACTCAAAACCACTTAATCCCATCTCTTCTCCAGTACTCAAAATGTTTACCCTATTATTTCTACCCAATTCGACGCCATCAGTTTTTCTGTCTACTAAATCGCTCCCATTTGCACACCAAAAGCCTGTAATTTCTCCAATCCTAGAAAGAATAAAAAGAAAGAAACCTCTTCCTGTCCTTCCTGCTGTTCCCATGAGTAACTGCTCTCATCCGCAGCCAAAATCCTGCCTGAATTATCTGTACTTTAAGGCCATGATTCTTCCCCAGATCTCTCTTAAACCATCCCAAATCACTCCACTAAAAGTGCTCCCACCAGTCACAAACAGCCTCTGTGAAGCTAACCCAGTGACCCATCCCCACCTCATCTTACCTGGTTGCTGCACAGCCTGTGACATGGGGGATGATTCTCAGCCTCAAAGCTCTCCTTTCACTTGGCTTCCAAGACACCACACCCTCAGGATTTTTCTCCTGCCTCTTGGATGCTTCCTTATAGTCTCCTCCCTCGGTTCCTCTTTTCCCATCTTATCGCTGAGTCCCAGGACCTCCTCGCTCTGTTCCTGCCTCTCCGGTCTCAAAGCTTAAAGCTTATTCTCAGGCTTATTCAGTTCAGTTCAGTTCAATCGCTCAGTCATGTCCAACTCTTTGCGACCCCATGGACTGCAGTATGCCAGGATTCCCTTGTCCATCACCAACTCCCAGAGCTTACTCAACTCATGTCCATTGAAATGGTGATGCTATCCAACCATCTCCTCCTCTGTTGTCCCCTTCTCCTCCTGCCTTCAATCTTTCCCAGGATCAGGGTCTTTTCAAGTGAGTCAGTTCTTCGCATCAGGTGGCCAAAGTATTGGAGTTTCAGCTTCAGCATCGGTCCTTCCTTTAGGATGAATTGGTCAGATCTTCTTGCTGTCCAAGAGACTCTCAAGAGTCTTCTTCAACACCACACTCAGCTTAGGCTTATGACTCCCAATAAATACCCCACTCAAGCTCCTCTCCCCTGTGAGCCATGCTTTGTTACCCACTGCCCACCTGGTGTCACCACGGGAGCATCTAAGAGAGTCAACATCCCAGTCCAAGCAGCGGTCCAGAGTGAGATCCAGTCCCTCGCCATCCCCTGCCTGCCCTCCCTCCCTTGGTTACTGTCACCCCATCCTCCCTTTCAGCCTAAATCTTTGCCATTATTTTGATCACCCTCTTATTTCCACCTAGACTTGGTCAGGAGATTCTGTTGGCTTTCCATTTATAACTTTTCTGGTATCTCTGTCCATTTCTCACAGGTGTCACCATCTCATCAGCTTGCCTAGATTATGGCAATACCCTCCTAACAGTTTTCCTCTCTTCCACCCTTATCAGATATTATCTCCACCCATTGGCTAGAAAATTCCTGTTAAATGGAAGTCACAAGAGACCCCTGTGTTGGCTCTGTGTTTCATTCAGAGCCAAAGCCAGCAGTTTTTTATAATAACTATCAATAGAAAGTGAAGGTGAAGTCGCTCAGTCGTGTCTGACTCTTTGTGACCCCGTGGACTGTAGCCTACCAGGCTCCTCCGTCCAGGGGATTCTCCAGGCAAGAATACTTAAGTGGGTTGCCATTTCCTTCTCCAACTATCAATAGTGTATTACCTTTAAAAATTGTGAATCACCATGTTGTATACCTGTAACACAGATTATATCAAGTATGCTTCGGAAGAAAAGCCCCACATGGTGCAGTGGTAAAGAATTTGCAGCTAGCGCCAGAGGTGAGAGAGACCTGGGCTTGATCCCTGGTTTGGGAAGTTCCCCTGCAGTAGGAGATGGCCAACTCACTCCATCATTCTTTTCTGGAAAATTCCATGGAAGAGAAGGCTGGGTGGGCTACAGTCTAGGGGGTTGCAGAGAGTTGGACATGACTGAGCATACGCATACATACTTCAGAGAGAAAGAAAAGCCAGTGTCCCTGAATGGCCTACAAAGCTGTGCTTGCTCTTGCCTCCCCACCCCAACCTCTCTGCTCTCTTCTCTGGTTATCTCCAGCTAACCTGCTCGGCACAAGGCATGGCCTGCTTGCGGCTTCTGAGCCAAGACTGTGCTGCTCCAAACTGTGGCCTTTGCGGTGACTGTTCCCTCAGCCTCAAATGCTTTTCCTTAGACAGCAGCATGGGATCCTCTGTCACCTTCAAATCTGCTTGAACGTCGCCTCTGCAGTGTGTCCTGCCTGGCCTCTTGCTCCCTCAGCCTTGCACTCTTGTATGGCCTTGCCCTGTAACTTGCAACATATTATGGTGGTGGTGGTTCAGTGGCTCAGTCGGGTCCGGCTCTTTGCCACCCCGTGGACTGTAGTTGCCCAGGCTCCTCTGTCCATGGGATTCTCCAGGCAAGAAGACTAGTGAGTGGGCTGCCATTTCCTTCTCCGCAACATATTCTACCATGTACTTATTATGCAGTTACTACAATGCTCACCCCACAAGGCAAGACATCTTTGTTTTGTTCAATTCAGTTATTTAGTTCCAAGTGAAACTAAAATCCTCTCAATGAATGTTTTTTGAATGAATGAACTGAATGTCAATGTGCTAGATATTTCGCCTTCGTTTCAACAACATCGAATGTTATGTGCTATCTCTATTTTACCCACAACATTCATGAAACGTGGAGGGCCTTGGAATGAAGTGGACTGAATAAGGAAACCAAAACCTAAGCCTGAAATGTCTCAGAATCAAAGCCTAAAGGCAAACCATCACTAACAGTCAACAGGGCTGTAAATTGCCGCCAATCCCACAATTTCCTTCTATGCTTTGCACCTTCTCTGTATGTCTTTCCCCTGTTCCTGTCAACAAAGCTGTCCTAACCAAGTCCAGTTTGGTGTGCCTGATTTGAATCAGTTTTTCCTCAAAATAATAATTGGCCTGCAGCGGACAGAAGAGACCTATGTTCAGTCCCTGGATTAGGAAGATGCCTGGAGAAAGAAATGGCAACCCACTCCAGTATTCTTGCCTGGAGAATCCCATGAACAGAGGAGCCTGGTGGGCTGCAGTCCATGGGGTCACAAAGAGTTGGACACGACAGAGCAACTAACACACTTCTGCTCAAATAAACTCTTCAAAATTTTAATATGCCTTGTTTCTATTGTAACGATGCCAGTATTTTAAAAGTGTAAGTAACTTGCACAGGTCATAGGTTCAGTTCAGTTCAGTTGCTCAGTCGTGTCCAACTCTTTGCGACCCCGTGAATTGCAGCACGCCAGGCCTCCCTGTCCATCACCAACTCTCAGAGTTCATTCAGACTCTCGTCCATTGAGTCCGTGATGTCATCCAGCCATCTCATCCTCGGTCGTCCTCTTCTTCTCCTGCCCCCAATCCCTCCCAGCATCGAAGTCTTTTCCAATGAGTCAACTCTTCACATGAGGTAGCCAAAGTACTGGAGTTTCAGCTTTAGCATCATTCCTTCCAAAGAAATCCCAGGGCTGATCTTCTTCAGAATGGACTGGTTGGATCTCCTTGCAGTCCAAGGGACTCTCAAGAGTCTTCTCCAACACCACAGTTCAAAAGCATCAATTCTTCAGTGCTCAGCTTTCTTCACAGTCCAACTCTCACATCCATACATGACCACAGAAAAAACCATAGTCTTGACTAGATGGACCTTAGTCGGCAAAGTAATGTCTCTGCTTTTGAATATGCTATCACAGATTATTAGCTTGAAAAGTGAAATTGAGGACCTCAATCTTTTTTCCCTCCTATAAATAGTGTTGTTCTCAGCTTTCCAAAGGCTGCCTCCCGTGTTCCTGTTCCTCTCATGCTCAAGGCATGACAAAGGTACTCATGTGGTATACAATTTCTCGGAGCCATGAGGAAGGCAAAATTCTGTAAATCAAATCAGAATTTCCCAAAATAATGCAAAGGAAAAGTTAGGAGTAGACACTTGCTCGTAATTATCATTCCACTTGTTCCTAAAATAATCCACACGTTTAAGAAACATAAATGTATTTAAATATTAAATAGGTAGGAGTCTTTTAAGAATACATGAAGGAGTAAACATAAAACTAATCACATTTATAGAGTTTATTATATTTAGACTATACATGCTTACTATTATGTATTAAATAATATGCACATAAGAAGTGGTGGATGCGCTAACTTGTTGGGGGAATATCTTCACAAATAACAAATCATTACTTGGTGCACTTTAATATTTTATTATTTTATTTGTCAATACTACCTCAATATATCTGAAGGATAAAAAGACTTATGAACTCTAGTAGTTAAATCAGTGTGGTCTTTTGGTGCAATGAAAGGAAAATAGACCAATAAAACAGAATAGGGCCCAGAAGCACACATATGAATGGCTAATTTACAATGAAGGTGTTACTGTATATAGTAGAGAAAACAGTCCTTTCAAAGCATGGTGCTAAGTTAACAGGATATTCCAATGGAAAGAAAAAGAATCTGGACCACTACCTTACAACATACACAAAGACCAATTCAATGGCTTGGAGATCTGAAAACGTAAAACAACTGAGCTGATAGGAAACATAGATAAACATCTTGGTGAGTTTACAGAAGGCAAAGATTCCTTAAATAGGAAACAACAAATGGTAACTGTAAAATAATAAAATGTAGGGAATTCCCTGGCTGCCCAGTGACTGAGACTTGGTGCCTCTACTGCAGGAGTCCCATGTTGGATCCCAACGGGAAACTAGGATCCCATCAGGGAACTAGCATCCCGCAGGCTGTGAGGCTTGGTTAAAACAAATTATTACAAATTGGAGTACATTAAAGCTAAGAACCTCTGTACATTCAAAGACACCATTAAAAGGATCAAAAGGAGGCCACAGAGAGGAAAAGTTATTTGCAATACACATAATTAATGAAGGACTCATAGCCAGAAATGTAAAAAACCACTAATCGGTAAAAAAAATAAATGTCCTGTGGATTTTTTTTTTTCCTTTTAATAGCAAAAGACCTGAATATCTCTTCACTAAGAGGCTCATGGTAAGAGCCTCATGGACCATGAGAGTTTGAGGAAATTTTCTTTCTTGTTCTAGGAGGACATAAGTATGTTTGCTTTGAGAAAAAATGTTGAGCTGATCATTTTTCATTTGTGTACATTTTCCTTCAGACATATACTTTAATGGAAAGTTTAGATTTTAAAAGTGGAGTAAGTAAATATTCACACTCATATGCATTGAAGTTCCTAGAGAAATACAGAAGAAACTCTTTTTAGGGAGGAGGTGCTAGGAAAATGGGGACAACTGTGGGAAAGAAACTTTTCATTCTAATTTCTTATTTTTTCAACTATCAGAATGGAAGATGCTTCTAATATTTGAAGAATAAACTTGGGACTTGCCATATGGTCCAGTGGCTAAGACTCCTAGCTCCTGATGCAGGGGGCCCAGGTTTGATTCCTATTCAGGAAACTAGATTCCATGTGCTACAGTCAAACGAAATGAGTAAATATATAAATATATGTATATATTAAAAAAATAAAATTTAGATTAGAAGATGCTGTGTAGCACAGAGTGCCCAGTCTGGCACTCCATGATGAACTGGAGGGATGGGAATGGGGGAGGGGATGTATGTATAATTATGCTGATTTGTGATGTGCAACGGAAACCAACACAACATTGTAAACGTTTTTTTTTTAATTTAAAAATAAAATGTTGAGTTATGAAATGAGAAAATAATGTTTTTCTAAAATTCTAATAGCTTGATTTCTTGATGGTCACCAAAATTCTTATACAAGAGATAAGACTTCATCAACAAATGATAAGATAGTTTATTTTTTGCTAATCAATCAACTTTCAATCGTTCACAAACATACTTTTTTTTAGCAGGAGAATTTCTTTTATTTTTATTAATTTTTTTCTTGAGGTATATTTGAGTTACAATATTATTTAAGTTTTCAGTGTACAACTTTGTGATTCACAAGTTTTAAAAGTTATACTCCCCTGACAATCCGGTGGTTAGGGCTCCATGCTCTCACTCCCAAGAGCCCAGGTTCGATTCCTGGTTGGGGAACTAAGATCCCACAAGCTGCACCAAAAAAAAAAAAAAAAATTACAATCCATTAATAGTTATAAAATGTTGGCTATATTCTCTATGCTGTACAATATATCCTTGTAGCTTATTTATTTTCTTCATAGTAGCTTTTACCTCTTAAAGCAAACATACTTTGATCTCACAAAAATGACAACTCAGTGAAGGATCTAGGACTGTAAAATTTNACTTAATGACTGAAGAACAAAAGAGAAAACATAGGAACTAAGGTGAATTCCAGAATAAAGCAGAGTGTCCTAGAAATAACAAAGAAAAAATATTCAGAACATTTTAACAACTAAACTGCAGGATAACTTCATGCCCCTGGGAAAAAGAAAATCTTCATTTCCTCATAAAAGAATAAAGAACACACACATTCCGAGAACCATAAAAGCTGTAACTAAGGAAAGGCCATCTGGGCAACTAGATTATCTTTACAATACATTCTTCACTATTTTATTTGGTCCTATTTTATGTACCTCAGGAAATTAGGTTCCCATCACTTTCCTTGAAAATTTTCTACCAAACTATTAGATATTATTGCTAAATAGTAACCAATCATCTCCACCAACCAGTTTAAAATTATCTGCCTGCCTTTATCTTACTGATATTTTTACTACTATTTTTTCATTAGGATTGTTTTATCGAATGAATACTTTTTGTGAAGGTTAAACCTCTAATTGGGAAAATACCAGCTGCCAGTGGGTTAGTGGTTAAACTCTGAGACGCCAAGGAGAAAAATAACAACTGTAAGTTTTCCTCTCACTCTTTATTAAATGTAAAACGAACAGGCCCCTAGGAGAGAACGATCCCCCTTTCCTTCATGGGCACACTTTGCAGTAGGGGTCTTTGGGGAATTCAAGCACCCTGGGCTGACTGACACATATATGTATGGATACAATGAGGCAGGGTCCAAGGTAGCCTACTTCCTCTAACTCAGATTTGCAAAGAAAAACTACATCCTTACCAAGCTCCCTCTGAGGTGGCTATCACAGTGGACAGTACTCAGAACAAGAATCAGAAGGTTTGGGGGTCTAGTCTCAGCTCTCGGGGGATCCAGCAGTTTGACTGCAGGCAGGCTCTCTGATGTTCTGAGCTTCAGCATCTTCATTCACACAAGAACTGTATCCAAGTCTCCCCTTCACCCTCAAAAATGCTATGATGCGATGATACTCATCAAAGAAAACAGAGCTAAACAGATAGTCCTTCTACTAAAGATATGCTGATTACTGTTATTATATAATATTGGTTGCTCAAAACATAAATGTTANAAATGGCAACCCACTCCAGTGTTCTTGCCTGGAGAATCCCAGGGATGGGGGAGCCTGGTGGGTTGCCGTCGATGGGATCTCACAGAGTCAGACGTGACTGAAGCGACTTAGCAGCAGCAGCAGCAGCAGGATAGATCTTATTAATCTCACAATTACAAGAAAAAAACAGGTTGAAATATAGATGGTTATGAAAATCATTCAGTCTTTAAAAAACAGGAAATTCTAACACATACTATAGAATGGATGAAACGTAAAGACATTATACTCAGTGAAATAAGCCAGACATTAAAAAATATATATTATATGACTCCTCTTACACGACAATAGAGATAAGGAGACAGGAAATGAAATGGGGGCTGGTGAGATGGGGAAACAGGGAGCTGTTGTTTAATGGGTGTAAAGTTTCAGTTTTGTGAGATGAAAAAAGTTCTGGAGATGGATGGGGGGGTGATTGCACAACAATGTGAAGATACTTAACACTATCAAAATAGGTACTTAAAAATGGTTACGATGGTAAATTTTCCATTTGTATAATTTTCCACAATTAAAAAATATATAGATATTCCAGAATATTCGTATATAGATATACTTAGATGGAATATGTCAGATTTTTCCTCCGTAGTGGAAGAGATAGGAAGTATGAGATTTCTAGGTGATTAATGAGGAATTTGGTGCCCCAAAAGATGGATTTCAAAGACCCAGAGCACTATCTTATCTTGTTTCTTCCGACAGAACTGTATCACATGAGCTACAATGTGATGTTCTAACTATCCCTAAGTATGCATTTTCTATTTTCCTTATCATGGCTTATCCTACTCACCGAACATTTCCCAAAAGCCTGCAATGCATCAGTTCTGCCCCAGGCAGTGAGTATAGGGTGGTTAGTCTAACAGATTCTTGCGATCATTGGCCACAAGGGTCCTGAGGAGGGAGACAGCTCATCACATAGCTAACGTATGATGAATGTCATGAGACAGAAATTCAAGGGGCAAGGAGAGACCATAACAGACTCTGAGGCTTCAGCTGGAAGTCTGGAAAGGCTGCCCTCACTGTGGTAGGTTAAAGGTGGCTGCTAATTCTGTGCCTTTCCCCCACACAGAGAGCAGAGTTACCTACCCTCCCTTTGAATCTGGGCTGGTTCTGTAACTAGTTTTGACAGGCAGAAATACAGCAGACATGAGGCTGCATAACTTCTGAGGCTGGACCTAAGAGATCTGCCGTTCCTGCCTTCGTAGTTTGGAATGTCTTCGCTGGAGGCCAGCCATCAGGGGCTTAGGACTGACTCCCCTAAGACCACCATGTTGTGAGGAAGCTCAAGCTAGGCATGTGGATAGAGAGGCATCACTTGGCAGAGCACCCAGGCACCAGCCACGTGAGTGCAGCCTTCTCAAACCTTCCAGCCCAGCTCAGTCAGCCCAGCCCAGTCATTAGATGGCCCCAGCTGACCCCACAGGCAGCAGAAGCAGTGCACTGAGCTTCCTGAATTCCTCCTTCGTAGAATCATCCACATTGACACTGCTAGTAAGTGACAGCGCTGTGAGCAAATAAAATCCTTGTTTCCAGCCACTATGTGTTGGGTAGTTTGTTACACAGCTGCAGCTAACCACAACATCAAGGAGGTGTCCTTTGAAAAAGAATGGATGTCCATAGGATGGATGTTTCAGTTCTAGCACACGAACAAATTTTCCAATATTGTACCATGGCAGTGGCTTTCAAATTGTGTTTACAAAACCATTTTCAGGGGACATCCTTGGCGGTTCAGTGGTTAAGACTCCACACTTCCAATGAAGAGGGCACAGGTTAAATCCCTGGTTGGGGAACTAAGATCCCACGTGCAGTGGGGCATTCTCTAAATAAATAAATGAAGACCCATTTTCAGATCCATGAGGAAAGAGGAAGGGGCCTGGCAGTTCACAGTAGGGTAGGGTTTAAAGACAAGAAGTGAAGTAGTAGTTACTCAAGCAATGGAGATTTGTTTTTTTCTGAGACCTATGGGTCCAAAGTTGGTGGCCTGAGTTTGCAACATCTGAAAGCAGAAAGATTTGAGAGTTGTTCATAAGGAAATAAAGGTCTCTAATGCTTTCTCTGATTTTGTGTGACCAGGCTGTCTGTAAATTTGTAAGCTTCTCATCCCTTCTGGTACCTCTCCTGGTCTCTGGTACCTCTCCTGGTCTCTGGTGTCCAGCTTTGCAACTTGAATTCTGGGTGTCGCCACGTGGCGGTGGTGGTGGTTGTGGTTTAGTCGCTAAGTCATGTCCAGCTCTTGCGATCCCATGGACTGCAGCAGGCCAGGCTCCTCTGGGATTTCCCAGGCAGGCGTACTGGAGTGGGTTGCCATTTCCTTCTCCAGGGGATATTCCCAACCCAGGGATGGAACCTGGGTCTCCTGCACCGCAGGCAGATACTTTACTGCCACCAGGGAAGCACAGTTGCCATGTGACCACCCTCTGAAAGCCCAGCTGCAGCGGAACACTGCTGTCCACCAAGGGAAGAATTTCCCAGAAGGCCTGATGTCTGCTTCTGCTGGGCCACCAGCCACGGACCTGCAGGGCCCTGGGCCCTCCAGAAGGCAGCCCTGGCTGGCCAGGCCTTGCCTCTCTACCTGCCTCAGGAGCTCCTTTGTGACGCGCTGGGAGTGACAAGGGAAGGGCCTTCTTACCTGTACTGCAAATCTTTCGCTAAGAAAGGCCTACATCCTTCCGACAGCCTCTCTAGTCATGGGCGAACACATTCTTTCAGATAAGGCCTTCCTTTAGCAAGTGGGAGAAAGAAAAAGGGCGGCACTTGAAATGCTGCTGTTTGGGCACAATGGCCTTTTCTGAAATGATCAATCTGTTTGTTGATGGAACTCATCCTTGTGTACATAGCATGTTTTGTGTGTGGTATTGAGCACAGAGGCCTTCATTATGAGTCCAAAGAAGTAAGTTCTCCTTTACATATGAGCTGGAACTCTTGTGACATGCTGCTTCATCAGTCAAAGTTTTCAGAGCTCGGTTTCTGGTTTCTGTCTCCTTCACTGGACTGAGAAGGACCCGAGGGCAGGGAACGTCCCGGTCTTCCTTGTACCTCTAGCATCTAGCACAGGGCCAAGACGATTTGAGGGCAGGAAGACGGAGGAAGGAGGAGAAGAAAGAAGGAGGGGATCTACCATGTAGCACCTGTCACGGGGTCGCCAGGTGGAGTAAGACGGTTCTCGGGGTTTGTAGAAAGGCACAGGGTGGGGCGAGGTGGCAGGTTTTTAGGCGGAAGTGGGGCTGTAGCAGAACTTCTTTTGCATAAAGGGCACAGAAAATAGAATGGACACGGAAAGTCACAGGAATGCCTTGGCAACCCTCCCCTGCTCCTCCCAGAGCAACTGATACCGGAGGGCGGCCGCAGGCAGGATGAGAGAGCGGCGGCCCACGGGGATGGCCGTCTGCTGCGGCTCTGGCCGGCTGCCTCCTTTACAGTTACCTCTGGGGATCACACGAGGCTGAGGGGTCAGAGGAGCTCCCGACACAAGTGTGGATTTGCCACTTCGCTTTTTGTGCCACCAAGCTCACCTGATGGCCGTTCTTCGGTGTCCTCAGTTCTTCTGACCTTCGCAGAGTGAACTCTCGTCTTAGAAAGTGCCCAATTTCAACTGGGAGCGTGAGCTGCAGAGGGCAGAGGAGGAGAGGTAGTAAGCTCTCCCTCCCATCCTGCTTCTTGCCAACAGCTTCGGTTTTGAAGAAGGCATTATTTTTAGAATTCCTTCTTGCTTTCATCTGTACCCTGAGTGATTAACTCCTAGTGACTCCGTAACATTAACCCCTCCTTCCTCTTCCAATTGTTTCTGGGGAAGCAAGAAGCAAAAATGTACTTTCAACCCAAACAGAAATCAGACTTTTTTTTCATCTTTTTCAATCTGCCTCATACCACCCACCCCTAGCTCTCCATCTTCTGCCCCCACCTCCAATCCTGTTACTAAAATCATCTCCATTGGGTTTGCAGAACAGTGGCTTGTTTGGGAGAACCTTGTGAGATAAACATTTGATTATATTTAAAGCCCAGTCATGAAAATGCAGAGGCAGGTGAAGTCAATATTAAATTATAAATCTACAAAATACTTAAAAAAAAAACTAACTTCATTCTGTAGTTTGTTTTTGTTGAATTATCCTTTACTAATTTTTTTTTTTTCTTTGCCTCACCACGAGGCCCACAGGATCCTAGTTCCCAGACAAGGGATCAAACCCGGGCCCTTGGCAGTGAGACTGTATATCCCTAATCACTGTACTGCCAGGAAATTCCCTTTACTAATCTTAAAAAATAAAAATTCTCAGAATGGGAACTAGGATTTTCTGTCATGGAGTTCAAAATCAAAAAAGATCATCTTTCAGATAAATTTTCTTAAGAGAAGACTACACACAAATAGTTACATTTTGGGACTGTTCATACCTACAACATGAAATCACACTCTGTGTGAGTAATGAACAGTTCCTAATATCAACTTACTGGATAAAATGTATTGTTTCTTTATTTTTTTTTTAAAGACTCTGGTGACCAGTAAGAAAACCAAAAATTATATTTGAGGTTGAATGCAACGAAAAATGGATACATTTGGTGATCTTGCTAACATCAGCTGTTGTGTTTTAGAGTTGTACTGAGTCCCGTTATGGTGGTTCTTGATATGTAATGATTAAAATTTTAAATAAACAGAATTTGCCCTTGTATGCACTAAAGCAGAGTTTAAATGAAACCTGAATCTGACAGGAAATCTTACTATTCATCCTTTACAAAGTTCCAAGGAGTCAAGTCAAAAGAGGGATTTCTCAATTTCTTTAGTATGGCTCATGCAAGTGATAACTGGCACCTAAGATGTAAAGAACACAGTGTTAAGCTCTGAAATACAAATGACGTTAGGCAGAAGCACAGATCGGTGGGAAGAAGAGAGACAGAGTTTTTTTTCCCCATGAACATGTTGTCCCCAAAAGCTACCTTTTGTACAGTTTATTTTTAAGGTCATATTGACAGGATGATGGTTAAGACTTTGATGAAAAGAAGTTTGAGGCAGCCAGTGTGAAATGCTGGAATGAAGCGTCAGTGGTGAAACCATACTTGAGACAAATAGAGGTCACTGAACAGAGAAAGGTAAATGTTATATGATTTCATATGTGGAATCTAAAAAACAAAACAAAACCCATGACAAAACAGATCAGATACAGAGAACAAACTAGTGGCTGCCAGAGGGCAAGTGGGTGGGGACCGGAGCAAAATAGGATGAAGAGGTACACACTTCCATTTGTAAAACAAATAGGTCACAGGGATGTAACATACTGTGGGGAACATAGTAACACTGCAGTAACTTTGTGACAGATGGTTACTAAACCTAGCCTGGTGATCAACGCATCATGCATATAGGTGTCAAATTACTATGGTGCACACCCGAAATTATTAATGTACATTATACTGCAATTTAAAAAATAAAAAAGCAGAACTTGAAATTTCAAAAATAAAATGAAATGAATTTTAAAAAGAATGTCATTGAAGTTTGGCATCTCTTCCATTTGCCCTCTCTCTCACAAAACAGTGACTCTGCTCACATGTTAGAGAAGAAGGAAATATTCAGTGCAAGTACATTGATCCTCATGTGCTATGTGAATGAAGGGAATGTTGCAATAGTGTGTTGGCACTTTCCATCTTGGGTACCTTGTGCTGTATTTGTATTTACCAAGTTCAACACACACAGGCAAACACAAATGTCCCTACTCTGCCAGTAAACCCAAAATAAATATATAAACAAATCTAAAATAAATAAATCTTATCTGCTTGAAAGGGTGTCTTCAATAGTTCTCACTGCTGTCAGCATTCAGTCTGGTCTGGTGAGGCACATGCAGCTCTGCAGGAGCCAACCCCTGGACCCCCACACCCATCATCTCCTCTCTCCCCACTCCCACCCATGCCTCCCTGATACTGACTGTCAGGTCCTGGAAACTGCACCCTCCCCCTTACGCCTCCAAGCTTTTATTTTTCCTGCTCCCTTTTCCTTCATGTCTGCCTAACACTGACCCATCCCTCCACCTTTAGCTCAATGTCACCTCCTCCTGAGATTCTTCCTGAACTATCTCTTTGCTCACATCAGGATTGGTACTTCACCAGTATGTTCCCATACATGCTCTGCTACAGTGTTGCTGCTAACTCGCTTCAATTGTGTATAACTCTGTGAGACCCCAGAGACGGCAGCCCACCAGGCTCCCCCTTCCCTGGGATTCTCCTGGCAAGAACACTGGAGTGGGTTGCCATTTCCTTCTCCAATGCATGAAAGTGAAAAGTGAGAGCAAAGCTGCTCAGTCGTGTCTGACTTGCAGTGACCCCCGGGACTGCAACCTATGAGGCTCCTCTGTCCATGGAATTTTCCAGGCAAGGGTACTGGAGTGGGGTGAGGTCAAATAAATCTTACATAGTTTGCTTGATTAAAAATTTTTTCCTGATAGTCATTTGGCAACCTAAAAATTAGTAGGGGAAGTAATGATAGTTATTGACAGACTGCCTTTGTTTATCTGTGAATCATTCATTTAACCTGTGAATTGAATGTTTTAAATTATTCTACTTGGGAGAATAAAACCTAAAACGATGGAGATGCACATTAATTATGGGTGTACACTAAATCTCCTCTTTTGTTCTAATTGCAGCTCCAAAATTTATCTTCTTCTCAACTCTACCTACCCCCAATAAACACACACACACACACACACACACACACATACACAGACACACACATGTTCCCTAGAGCCACCTTACCAGCTTTGGTTTTTATTAGAGTCCCTTATGACAGATGTTACCACAGTTCCAGAGTCATAATGAATTTTGTAAAAGAAAGTTATAGAAAATGATGAAAAAAAGACCCACTCAGTTGGCACATGAAGCTTCCTTTTGACTTCTTCAAACAAGAAACCAAGAGTGAAAATCATCAAAGAAGACAAAACTTGGAATATTCTCCCAACACCATTAAGTCCTTCACACCCAGTTATGTGGATCTGAGTACAAAGTCAGTTCTGCAAGTCAGCTGTTAAGAGAGAAGAGTTATTTTAGAAAGATCATCCCAGGAAGCTTATTTATACTCTCTTTGAAGTAATGAGTCCAATGAACTCTTGAACTGGAGACTTGAAGTCCCTAATTTCGCCTGTTACTTGGAAAAGTATTATTCTCAATAACTTTCTATGTAATTTATTGGAGAGCAACTTAAGTGGATGACAATATTATTAGCTGCACTTTTGACCTGTTTCGGTAAACACCAGATAAAACGCTTTAAGGGTGGCATTTGAAAGTCTAATTAGACAACATTAAAAATCAAGGTCTCAATAGCAAGTATAGTTCTTATTTCCAANTGGAGACTTGAAGTCCCTAATTTCGCCTGTTACTTGGAAAAGTATTATTCTCAATAACTTTCTATGTAATTTATTGGAGAGCAACTTAAGTGGATGACAATATTATTAGCTGCACTTTTGACCTGTTTCGGTAAACACCAGATAAAACGCTTTAAGGGTGGCATTTGAAAGTCTAATTAGACAACATTAAAAATCAAGGTCTCAATAGCAAGTATAGTTCTTATTTCCAAACAGACAGGAAGGACTGTTAGAACATTTTAGCCAACAATTCTGTGTTTCAGAAAATGAGGTTATAGATATGGCATAGTATTCATCAAAGAAATTTTTTCCAGGGGTGTAATAACTGTTATTAGGGACTTCACTGGTGGTCTAGTGGCTAAAACTCCAGACTCCCAGGGAATTAGATCCCCCATGCTGTAACTAAAGATCCTCCGTGCAGCAACTAAGATGCTGTGCAGCTGGTTCCAAGGTGGCTCATATAGAAGATAATGTACCCAAGTCATTCACCACTCCAACCTTTCTGCAACATCTTTCCTGTTGCCAGAACTCTGATTTTGTTCAGGGGTGGCCCAGACCCCAGATAGCTTAGTGAAGGTCTCCAAAGGTCTCTCACCTTCAAGCGGAAACCCTTGAGAGCCAATCACTGCTTCTGCCTCCCTCTGGCCTCCCTGGTGACTGGTTCGGGCATGCACAGGCACTGCAGTTCTCACCCACGGGGGTGGTCGGTTGCGAGCCTTCTGGGAAAGCACATGTTGTCAGGCTTGCATGCAATACTAGGGAGGCCGTGGCGTCTTTTGAAGATGAGAAAGCTGAACTGATGGGCGGAGCGGCTGTATGGATATTTAGACGAGTCATCTGGGTCCTGGGTGATGTAGCTGAGGTGCTTAATCAACCTCGGAACCCTGCTACCTCTTGAATTTTTGCTATGCGAGGTAAAAACGTTTGTCTTATGGTTTGAATCAGAGACCAAAAGTATCTTACTGTAGCTCATGCCTGCCCCCAGGAGAAGCAAGGAGGAAAGCCCCAGCTTTAGAGTCACGAGGACTTGGTTTCCACTCTCACTTCCTATAAGCTGTTACTGAGGAACAAATTATCTCAAAACTTAGTGACTTAAAAACACCAACCCATGTATTATCTTTGGCAAATTTGCAAGTGGCTTGGGTGGACAGCTCTGGTTTAGATTGCCTCCTCTTGTGAGACCACAGGACACATGGACAGGAGTTTTTATTGTAGTTTCCACAAGAAGGAACAGCCAGCTAAGGTAAGCAGGCTTACCTGTGACGTGCCCTACATACCAGTCCTGATTCAGGGTGAGAGAAGACTACACAAAGGTGTGAACACCCAAGAGGCGAGGATCATCTGGACCGTCCTGGAGGCTGGTTAGTCACCACATGTTTCAGAAGTAGATTAGCCTCCGCGTCTCAGTTTCTTCAGCTGAAAAAGATGGTAATGATGTATTAGTCACATTTCTTGGCTGCAAGCGTTAGAAGATGACTCTGCCTTACTTAGGCAAAAGGGGGAATTTATTGGATGAATTTGGGGCAACTCACATAGTAGAAAGGAGGCTCACATATTGAGGCTCACAAAATGCACAGAAATCAAGGGAGGTCTGGGAACAAGAAGCATCAAGCAAAACTAAAGCCTCAGGATATCTTTGGTTGGGAAACTGGGGTTGACATCATCTCCACTGCACCCTGAGCGTTGCTATCAGAGCTGAATTCTCTGCACCACCTCTGCTGCTCTGGGCTTCCCAGGTGGTGCTAATGATAAAGAACCCTCCTACCAATCAGGAGACGTAAGAGATGCAGCTTCCATCCCTGGGTCAGGAAGATCCCTCGGAGGAGAGCATGACACCTATATTCTTGCCTGGAGAATCCCCATGGACAGAGAAGCCTGGCGAGCTATAGTCCATGGGGTTGTAATGAGTCAGATGTGACTGAAGCAACTTAGCCCACTGCCCACTGTTACTCTGAGTAACTCTCAACTGCTTTTGTGTCCAGAAAATTCCACAGTACAGGGACTTCCTGTCCCCTCTGCTTCCAATAATTCAACCAACATCCACCACAAAGATCAGCCTCCCGGGATTCTCATTAAACAAGACTATGCTTCTTTGGGAAACTGAGAGTGATCAGTATTGTTGGTTATTTAACTTAAGGGGGAAAGCAGGCGCAGAATGGGTTTAGAGATTTCAAGTTTAGAGTGATCTCCTCTTAGACACTGAAGCATGTTGGCAACATTTCCAGACACGCTGATTGTTTCTAATCACACCCTCATCCCACCCCTGCTTTCATATATGTATGCAAATTTTTAATTGCTGAGCTTGATGGTGAAGCACAGAGAAGCCTGGCATGCTGCAGTCCTTGGAGTCTCAAAGAGACACAACTGAGCGGCTAAACCACAAGAGCAGTGTGAATCCTATCTGCCCTCCGATCTGATTGCCCTGTGACCGCAGTTGGGGGCAAGAGAACAAACTGACCAGCTGAGGAAAGTAAGGTGAAGGTTTCCGGTCCAGATTGCAGCTGGGCCCCGTGGAGCCTTGACATGAACCACGATTAACCTCTCTGTCAAGTGGTGGTGCTTTCTCTTGTTATTATCTCTGCTTCTGTCTCAGTTTGAGTTGTCAGGGCCTGACAAGACACCTCTTCCCAGAGAGCCTTGTTAGTTGCTGGCCTGGCTCCTCCTGTTCAGACTCAATTCTTCTGTTCAGAGTGTTTCCTGCCTTGGGTCTGAAGGCACTGAGGCTATCATATTTAACTTGTCAGGGACTCTCAAGATCAGCTCACCTGAGAATCACCCAGTGGTGGTGGTTTANTGTAAGAGATGCAGCTTCCATCCCTGGGTCAGGAAGATCCCTCGGAGGAGAGCATGACACCTATATTCTTGCCTGGAGAATCCCCATGGACAGAGAAGCCTGGCGAGCTATAGTCCATGGGGTTGTAATGAGTCAGATGTGACTGAAGCAACTTAGCCCACTGCCCACTGTTACTCTGAGTAACTCTCAACTGCTTTTGTGTCCAGAAAATTCCACAGTACAGGGACTTCCTGTCCCCTCTGCTTCCAATAATTCAACCAACATCCACCACAAAGATCAGCCTCCCGGGATTCTCATTAAACAAGACTATGCTTCTTTGGGAAACTGAGAGTGATCAGTATTGTTGGTTATTTAACTTAAGGGGGAAAGCAGGCGCAGAATGGGTTTAGAGATTTCAAGTTTAGAGTGATCTCCTCTTAGACACTGAAGCATGTTGGCAACATTTCCAGACACGCTGATTGTTTCTAATCACACCCTCATCCCACCCCTGCTTTCATATATGTATGCAAATTTTTAATTGCTGAGCTTGATGGTGAAGCACAGAGAAGCCTGGCATGCTGCAGTCCTTGGAGTCGCAAAGAGACACAACTGAGCGGCTAAACCACAAGAGCAGTGTGAATCCTATCTGCCCTCCGATCTGATTGCCCTGTGACCGCAGTTGGGGGCAAGAGAACAAACTGACCAGCTGAGGAAAGTAAGGTGAAGGTTTCCGGTCCAGATTGCAGCTGGGCCCCGTGGAGCCTTGACATGAACCACGATTAACCTCTCTGTCAAGTGGTGGTGCTTTCTCTTGTTATTATCTCTGCTTCTGTCTCAGTTTGAGTTGTCAGGGCCTGGAAGACACCTCTTCCCAGAGAGCCTTGTTAGTTGCTGGCCTGGCTCCTCCTGTTCAGACTCAATTCTTCTGTTCAGAGTGTTTCCTGCCTTGGGTCTGAAGGCACTGAGGCTATCATATTTAACTTGTCAGGGACTCTCAAGATCAGCTCACCTGAGAATCACCCAGTGGTGGTGGTTTAGTCACTCCGTCATGTCTGACTCTTGTGACCCCATGGACCATAGGCCACCAGGCTCCCCTGTCCCTGGAATTTCCCAGGCAAGACTACTGAACTGGGTTGCCATTTCCTTCTCCAGGTGATTTTCTCAACCCAGGGATCAAATCTGCAGGGTCTCCTGCATTTCAGGTGGATTCTTTACTGACTGAACCACCAGGGAATCATCAAGAAGGCTTGCTAAACATAGACTGCTGGGCCCCGTCCCCAGAGTCTCTGACTCAATAGGCCGAGGGTAGGGCCTAAGAATGTGCATTGTTAGTAAGAGGCCAAGTGGGGCTGATGCAGCCCATCTGGGGCGCACTTTAACGGCTGACTTGGGTGACTTGATGCTGGTGCTGGGCTGCTTTGGAAGCTTCTTATACTCTCCCCAGTAATTAATTGCCTTTCATAAAGAAAGCCAACACAACACTCACAGAGCAAAATCCTATGAGACTCAGAGATAAATATTGAAACCTGATTTCAGTTAGAAAGACATTTGACTACATGGAACAGAAACTTGACCACAGAAGCTTAACCCGGTAGCAGCTTCTTATTTTCTTACATTCTCCAGTAGGCCAGAAGCTGTCCAAAGCTGGTGAGATGATTCCACATGATCAGGGGCTCAGGCTCTTGCTAACTTTCTTTTCTGCCACCCTTGGTAAATGGCTATCGACCTCATGGTCACAAGATGGCTGCTGGAACTCCAGGTATTGCCTCTATATTCTAGGCTGGAAGAAGATGAAAGATTAAAAGGATATGCATGTGGGAGATTTTCTGGCAGTCTCTCTAAGGACTCTGTTCCCATCTCATCGGCTGGAACTGTGTCTATGGTCACACTTAATTTCAAAGGAGCTTGAGAAATCAGATAGTTTTAGTTCAAAACTTGTTGGCCCCAATAAAATGAGGAAAAAACAGTAATCAGCAGTCTGTTTCAGCATTCACTTGCTTGACTCCCAAAGGATCCCACACTGTGTATTCAGGCCGGTTCCACATACTGAGTTAAACCAACTATGCAATAGCTGAAGGGCCAAAGAGGGGTATCCCTACATGAGAATTTCTCACTGTAGGTAAACAGGTGTGCTATGAAAGGGTAAACTGGTTTGATATGAAAGGGTTAGAACTGGTTTCTTTTTACACTTTGTGAAGTTTTATTATGCTTATGTGTATACTGATTTTCCAAGACAAGGCTAAACATATTGGGCTTCCCAAACTATTTGACAATAGAAGCTTTAAACAATTTTCCTGGAGTATCTCCCTGAACTAATTTCCATGGGTCTTTTGCCAGGAAACCGTGATCTATCCAGAATCAATTGTAGGTTTATTTTTAGAGCCCCCCTATGCAGAAGAAAGTGAAGAGGAACTAAAAACCCTCTTGATGAAAGTGAAAGACAAGAGTGAAAAAGTTGGCTCAAAGCTCAACATTCAGAAAACAAAGATCATGGCATCTGGTCCCATCACTTCATGGGAAAAAGATGGGGAAACAGTGTCAGACTTTATTTTGGGGGGCTCTAAAATCACTGCAGATGGTGATTGCAGCCATGAAATTAGAAGACTCTTACTCCTTGGAAGAAAAGTTATGACCAACCTAGACAGCATATTAAAAAGCAGAGACATTATTTTGCCAACAAAGGTCCATCTAGTTAAGGCTATGGTTTTTCCAGTGGTCATGTATGGATGTGAGAGTTGGACCATAAAGAATGCTGATTGCCAAAGAATTGATGCTTTTGTACTATGGTGTTGGAGAAGACTTTTGAGAGTCCTTTGGACTGCAACGAGATTCAACCAGTCCATCCTAAAGGAGATCAGTCCTGGGTGTTCATGGGAAGGACTGATGCCGAAGCTGAAGTTCCAATACTTTGGCCACATGATGTGAAGAGCTGACTCACTGGAAAAGACCCTGATGCGGGGAAAGATTGAGGGCAGGAGGAAAAAGGGACGACAGAGGATGAGATGGTTGGATAGTATCACCGACTCGATGGACATGGGTTTGGGTGGACTCTGGGAGTTGGTGATGGACAGGGAGGCCTGGCATGCTGTGATTCATGGGGTCGCGAAGAGTTGGACACGACTGAGCGACTGAACTGAACTGAACTGAAGCAGAAGAAGCAAGTATGCTCCTCTCGAACCAGTGGAATAGTCTTATTTTTTCTAAGGGGAAGGAAATGAAAATACGAGCAGTTGGTGTGTCAGGACGTGGGATGTAGTGGTCTGGAAACTGCATGAACTTGACAAGGGCTTGCCCTCACTGAAGTTCCTGCTCTTATGTGCAGAATGGGATCTGTAGGCTGTCACTAGGCTGCATCCCAACAAACTAAAAACCTGCAACTTCACAGCTCTTAGAAACATTAGGGAGGGATGTCTCGATAAATCTTTGCTAATGGGAGATGGAGGCTTAAGAAAGAAAAAGGCTTAAGCCAGAAAAGTCTTTTAAAAGTCAAGAATAGTTTTAAGAGAAAAAAAAAAAACACCTTACTGAGTGTGAAGGGTGGCAAGTGTTTCCCACGGCTGCTTAAAAATCACCAGAAACTTCGTGGCTTAAAAAACAACAAGGAGATTCCCTGGTGGCCCAGTAGCTAAGACTCAGCACTCCCCGTGCGGTGGGCCTGGGTTTCATCCCTGGGAAACTGGATCCCACACGCCCAGCTCAGCCAAATAGATACAGTAAATTTAAAAATAATAACAAACTTAATTATCTTCTAGTCCTGGAGGTCATAGCTCTGACATGGGTCTTACAGGACTCAGCAAAGTTGTCAGCAAGATCGTGTCCCTTTCAGGAGGCCCCGGAAGAGAATTCATTTTGTGCATTTTTCAGTTTCTAATGGCTGCCCACATTCCTTGGCTCTTGGCCCCCTTCCTCCATTTTCAAAACCAGCAACACTGCGTCTCAGTGACTAGGCTCTCTGTCACATCTTCCTCTGTGACCACAGGTGGGAGAGGGTCTCCCCTTTTAAAGAGCTGTGTGATTGCTACATGTGTCTAGGTTGGGCCCAGCTAGACACTCCAGGATGACTCCCCCTTCTCAAGGTCCCTAACTTAACCACATCTGCTGAGTCCCCTTTGCCGTGTAAGGTAACGCATTACAAGTTCCAGGGATGAGTGTGTGGACATTTTTGGGAGTGGGGGTGGGGGTGGGCATCATTCTGCCTACCACATGGATGAAATCTATTGTTTAAAGAAGTGTATGGGTTGAGAAACTAAAGGAGGTCACAAAAAATTTTGAAATTAGGCTTAATTTGTGGTGTACAAAGAGGTAGGGAGAATTGACGTGAAAAAAAATCCAAGAAAGAAGATAAGTTACAATATTAATAAAAATAGGGCAATGCTAGTTAACAGTGTTAGAAGCATTGAGCAGAGGGGAGGCTTAGTGTAAGATTACTTTTCCTCTGTTGTGAATCACCCTCTCACAAAACGGAACTAAATATCTAAAACTCACACCATTTACAAAGCAAGCCTGTATTATTAACAGCATTATGTTAGTCTTGCAGAGTCTTGCTTGGCTTTTAGGGGTGGAAGGTCACTGAGGAGGGTCTGAAGTCATCACAGAGCCCCAGACAGCATTTGAAAGAATTCTTAGGAAACCAGGGAGATGAGGGCAGCCTTGACTGTGTTTAGTGGTTTCAGGCTGCGGAATGGAAAGGTACATGGCATTTACTTCCAAGTTGAGAGTGGGCTTATGACTAAGGGTGGCTGACATGTCAGTCCATCAAGGATCGGTAAAATGGGAAGAAGTGAACTCCAATAGAGGGGTCCGAGTGCAGGGTCTACAAGGCAGCTAGCTCAGCCTTGGCACTGCTGGCATTTGGGACTGTGCTGGAGGAAGGTTGGCTGCATCCTTGCATTCTGCCCATCTGATGCTAGCAGCACCCTTTCCTCAGGCTGTCATAACCAAAAATGTCCCCAGCCATTGCCAAATGTCCCTCGGGGGGCAACAGTGCCCTAGTGGAGAACCACTGGCGTAGACGGGGAAAGGGAGAAGTGATAAGCCAGTAGGTGAAGCCCAAGAGCCTGCATATGTACAGTGAAATATTGTTGCTGTTGTTTAGTCGCTCCGTCATGTCCCACTCTTTGAGACCCCCATGGACTACAACCCACCAGGCTCCTCTGTCCTTGTAATTTTCCAGGCAAGAATACTGGAGTGGATTGCTTGTCCTCCTCCAGGGGATCTTCCCAACCCGAGGATCAAATCCACATCCCCTGCATTAGAAGGCAGATTCTTTAACCCTGAGCCACCAGGGAAGCCTACAGTGAAATATTACTCAGCTGTAAAAAAAGAATAAAACAATGCCATTTGTAGCAACGTGAATGGACCTAGAGATTATCATACTCACTGAAGTAAGCCAGACAGAGAAAGACAAATATCATATGACATTACTTACTTATAGAATCTAAAAGAAAGGGTACAAATAAACTTATCTACTAAACAGAAATAGATTTACAGATAGAGAAAATAAACTTACGGTTATCAGAGGGTAAGTGGGGAGTAATAAATTGGAAGATTGGGACTGACATATATACATTACTATATATAAAAGTAGCTAACTAATAAGGACTTACTGTATAGCCCAGGGAACTCTAATCAATACCCTGTAAAGGCCTATATGGGAAAATAATCTAAAAAGTGGATATCTTTATATGCATAACTTATTCACTTTGCTGTATGCCTGTAACACAACATTGGAAATCAACTCTACCCCGAATAAAAGATTAAAAAAAAAAAAAGCATTTAGAGAACTTGGACTGCCAGTACACTCTGTGAGGGAGCCTTTCCCAGGACTTCTGGCTGGAGCTCGTGGGCCGGTAGGAGTCTCCAGGAGCGTGCAGCTGGTGTGCATATTGGTCTCTAAGCTGGCCTCCAGGTCAGGAGAGCTCAGGATCATTTGTTCAGGGGTGGCACTCCAGCTGTTGTTCATTTGTTATGGAAGCACAGGTTTCAAAAGGCAACTCACCCGGGCAGGTGACAGGCTTGTTTGCAGTATAAGCAGCTTGGGAGCTATTATCTTATTTTACTTCATCTAGGCTAAATGCCAACCTCTTCTGACCCCAGGTTTGTAGAGGAGGGAGAGGAGGACAGTGGAGGCTCTAGATGGAAGCCTCCAGATGGGCTGCCTCAAGCCGACACAGATGAGTTTGTCAAGATCAAAAAGAATGTATCCTTGGTGGGTGAATTAGAAAAGAGTGTCCCTCTGGGCTGGTCAGGAGCAGGGCTAGGAGACTAGCTGGTATATGATCTGCAGCCCTGACCCCTCTCAGCGGGGGGCCCAGCCAACAGCTGCCCCATCATGGGGAAGCCGGGCTCCACCTCCCACTCTGCATCCCACATGTCCCAGGAGACTGACCTTCATACGTGAAAGGCTTGGGACTCAGATACGACACTGTGGAGCCTCCAGCTAGGAGAGAGCCTCAACTGTATACCAGCAGAATTAGAATTTCAAACAACACTTGGTCAGAAACTAAGGCAATGATTCTGTAGGAGTGAGTGAAAGGTAGTTTAGAAATAAGGAAAGGGCTAGAAGAGGCTGTATATGAGCCTGTCCATTTATAGGATGTAAGTGATGAGGAGGCTACAGAGGTGAGTGAAAGTGGGGCACTTAAAAAAAATAATTAATTTGTTTTAATTGAAGATGAATTATTTTACAATATTGTGGTAGTTTTTGCCATACATTGACATGAATCAGCCACGGGTGTTCATATGTCCCCCTATCCGATCCTCCCTCTCACCTCCCTTCCCATCCCATCCCTCCCGGCTTTATTGCCCTGTTTCATGCATCAAACTTGGACTGGTCATCTGTTTCACATGTGGTAATATACATGTTTCATTGCTAGTCTCTGAAATCATCCCACCCTCGCCTTCTCCCACAGAGTCCAAAAGGCTGTTCGTTATGTCTCCTTTGTTGTCTTGCATATAGGGTTGTCGTTACCATCTTTCTAAATTCCATATATATGCGTTAATATACTGTATTGGTGTTTTTCTTTCTGACTTACTACACTCTGTATAATGCGGTGCACTTTAAAGAGTGAGGGCAGACCGCTGAGGGTGCTCCTGAGTTTCAAGTTCCGATGGTCAGAGTTTAATAGATGCTGTTCCCCAAAGCTACCCATGGTATGCTGTGTGCATTCTGTGAATTTCCTTCGATGAACCTGGAAAACCAGGAGTGCTAATCCTCTTCTTGGATGAGTGAGGCATCATTCTGACAAAGGTCCGGAGAAGTGAAGTGAAGTGAAGTCGCTCAGTCGTGTCCGATTCTGCGACCCCATGGTCTAGATATTCTAAATCAAGAAAACTCGGTAAGTGCAGAGGCTTCCCCGTGTTATAGATGGAGACTCAGAAGCACAGTCAGGCCAGCTGCCAACACTTGTAGGGCCTGGGGTAAGAGAGGACGAAGGTTCTTTATAAGACAAACAGAGGAGACAGAGGAAGGAGGTGGGGAGGCCAGAGGCGAGAGTGATGCAACCACAAGCCAAGGAAAGCTGGCAGCCATCGGGAGCTGGTTGAGCAGGAAAGAATTCTCCCCTGGAGACAGCAGCAGAGGCAGCCCCGCCCTGCCCATGCCTGACTCCAGACTTCTGACCCCAGCACTGGGAGGGGATGCTTTCTATTGTTTCAAGTCACCACATTTTTGGGGGGAGGGGGCTGACTTTCAATAGATCACTATGAGGGAGCTGCTCTGCTACGGATGAAACCCCGACCCAGAACTCAAGTCAGCACATTTGTAGTAATTTGTCATGACAGCCCCGGGAAATCAGGGCTCATTACAATAATTACTAATCACGTTGAGCATTTCTTTGGTCTGTTATGTGCCAGGCACTCTGCTAAAGAGATATTTTTTTAAACCAGCATTATCTCATTTAAGCCTCATATTGCTACTGCTACTGCTAAGTCGCTTCAGTCGTGTCCGACTCTGTGTGACCCCATAGGCGGCAGCCCACCAGGCTCCCCTGTCCCTGGGATTCTCCAGGCAAGAACACAGGAGTGGGTTGCCATTTCCTTCTCCAATGCATCAAAGTGAAAAGTGAAAAGGAAGTCGCTCAGTCATGTCCGACTCTTCTCGACCCTATGGACCTCAGCATACCAGGCTCCTCTGTCCATGGGATTTTCCAGGCAAGAGTACTGGAGTGGGGTGCCATCGCCTTCTCCGTTAAGCCTCATAAGATATGTGCTTTTATTATNTCAGTCATGTCCGACTCTTCTCGACCCTATGGACCTCAGCATACCAGGCTCCTCTGTCCATGGGATTTTCCAGGCAAGAGTACTGGAGTGGGGTGCCATCGCCTTCTCCGTTAAGCCTCATAAGATATGTGCTTTTATTATCCCCATTTTATAGATGAGGAAAGTGAGGTTCAAACAGGCAAAGTAGCTTGCCAAAGGCTGCATGGCTTATAAGCTAGGTTTGGACCCAGTTCTGACTGACTCTTAAGTCGTCCTTTAAGCATTCGGGGAAGCCTCCTTGCCTGGTTCATCCAGCTGTCCTGGAGACAAGGCCCTCGTCTGGTGGCTCCTGTTGAGTCTCACGTATTCTCCACCTGCCCACCCTGACTCCTTACTTAAAAAGAGCCCTGATTCTTTTAGCGCCCTCTCCCCGAACCCTAACCCTCTCCCGAAACTCTTTGTTGCCACCCCAAAGTGCGGTGTAAATTACAGCCAACTATTATGCTAAATCACGGGAACACCGTTTCCTGTTTTAAACAAACATTTCAGGCACACACGTAGCTCTTTGTACCTCTTTAACTTCTAGATCATTGGGGTTTATTTGCAGATGTGGCCAAGATGAATCAGAGATCTGGAGGAACTAGCTGTCCTTGGAGAAGGACAGCCGATAGGATGGTTTCTTGTTAGTTTCTTATTGTTGATTTTGAATTCATGCGAAGACTATCTGTATGTCCCAGGAGACATAGTTAGTTTAGAGAAGTTTATTTTCTTAAGACTTAAAATATATTCTTTGAGCTCACTATGCTATCAGAACATCAACACTGGACACTGCTGATGGCATGATTTAGAAGGTATTTCTTTCCTTTTCTGCTTTTGTCCTATCTTTTGGGAATTAGAGTTTTTCCCTCTATCAGCTGATGACCCCAATAACTGTGTGTGTGTATGAGTGTGTATATGTGAGTGTATGTGTATATATATGTATGTATGTGTATGTATGTGTGAGTATGTGTCTTAAGTGTGTATGTATGAGTGTGTATATGTGGTGGTGGTGCTTGGGGGAAGGGGATCTGGATGAAGTGGCCATTTTTATTTTGTTGCCTTTTCTTTCTTTTCTTTCACACAAAGCTACCCCATTTTACAGGTGGAAACATTGAATCTTGGTGAACCGAGAGTTTTCTCCCAGATGACACCTCCAGACAGACTTCATTACAAATGCTGTGCTTATCCTCGCAGGAAGACTTCCGTTTAGTGACAATGAGAGCCGTTGTACAATGAGTTTTGAGGTTAATTTTAAAGCAAGTCATGTGCCCCTCCTGGTGCTCTGACCCAAATATGAGGCAGAGACTCTAAGAGGTGCACAGAGGAAACTGCAATCGATCAGGAGGCCCCACAGGAGCAGTTTGCTTGATTATGGGAATGCGAGCCTTGGTCTTAACCTCTGCAAGTCTCCATCCTTTGGGATTCCTGTGGTGTCCAGTTAGGGCCCTGCCTGGGGAACAGTGCAGAGGGGACCCCAGTCCAGAGCCAGGCCCAGAGACTGACCCTGGGTCATTTCTGTACCCAGATACCCAGAGCCATAAAGAAATGCTCGCCTAACCTCTTCTGTCTTCTTGATGCATTTGAGGGCTAAGGGTGAGATGGAAGGACAGAGCCGGGGCTGCCCACAGTCTTTAAGCCGACCANGTGTGTGATGGGGGGTGGGGGTGTGTGGCGTGGGACAGGACCAGGGACGTGAAATGGTCTTTGGCAAAGAAACTGACAGAGGTGGGCCCTTGTTACTCTATATTGGGGGTCACAGCCACAGGTCTTCTGTTTTGCAAATAAAGTTCTACTGGAACATGGCTAGGGCCCACTATTTACATATTATCTGTGTAATTACTTGTGTAATAGGCTGCTTTTGAGCTCTACAAAAGGTGGTTGAGCAGTGTGGTCTGCAAAGCCTAAGACAGGTAGTAGCTGGCTCTTTCCAGAAAAAAATGTGCAGACTTCTGGTCTAGATCTAGGAAAGTAATTCTAACAGCTTGGGGAAAGGAAGAGGGAGGGGAAGGGAGGGAAGAAAAAGGAGTGGGCTCAGAGCTGGGGTCTTCAGTATGGAAACCAGGGAAGGCTTAGAGAAAGGAACTGGGATGCANTTCTGGTCTAGATCTAGGAAAGTAATTCTAACAGCTTGGGGAAAGGAAGAGGGAGGGGAAGGGAGGGAAGAAAAAGGAGTGGGCTCAGAGCTGGGGTCTTCAGTATGGAAACCAGGGAAGGCTTAGAGAAAGGAACTGGGATGCAGCCGCCACCATGCCTAGCAATGTGGGGATCCCTCCTGATGTGAGCTGAGTCACAGTATAACCTTCCAAACTGAATTATTTACATCATTTCTTTGGATGACTTCCTAGATGGTGAAGAAAGCAGGCTGTTCTCCAGTCTTTCAGAATTAGCAGCATATTAACAATGTAAGTCCAAGCACAGGTAATCAAAAATGTTTTAATGATTAATTTTAGACATTATTTAACATTGTGGGTATATCCAGATGAGCTTAAGCACACTTTGACAGCACACTATTGAATGTTATAGTTTTTGTGTTGAAATATGTAAAGACATTCTCAAACTAGTACCTAGGAAGACATACATTTACAAATATACACATTCTAGATTTGATAAGGTAAATGTAAACAGATGCCATGACTCCTTCCAAACAGAAAACCCACAAGACTAATTAAGAGAACCCAACTGGCTCCCTGTAATATGAATGTGCAAAATTAAAGCATGATAAACTGATATTTACATAAATATCAAACCATTCATTTATACATTGTCAATGACCTTCTCAGATGTGTCACGAGTGGTTCAATGAATGTATTTTTCCTCCAGTGGAGAAGGTATTCAGAGGCTAAATTCCAACACTTTAAAATGACACACACACAAAACAGTCTTTTTCTGTTTGACCACTGCTTCTAGGGTATGAGACATGATTTTATGATAAGCAGTCTTACTTTTAAACAAGCATTTCTAAACAAATCTTTAGAGTTGGAGCAGGGAAAAAAAAACCTTACAGGTGCTATTAGACTCACATTAACCAAACCATCTCTACCCAGTTCTCCAGTTTTCTCATGCTGCAGCTATAAATATAATTATGGGCAGCAGAAAGAAAATAAGGTATCTGTGACTACCAAAAGAAAAATACTCAAGCTTTTGAAATGGGTTATGAATCAGTAGGCAGTGAAACTGTCGATTTACTTTTGACTATCACCTTTAAAAAAAATTAGGGGGGACTTCCCTGGTGATCCAGTGGCTAAGACTCCATGCTCCCAATGCAGGGGGCTCAGGTTCATTCCCTGGTCAGGGAAATAGATCCTACATGCTGCAACTAAGGGTTTGCATGCTGCAACTCAGAGCTCATTGCCTCAATTAAGACCCAGCACAGTCAAATAATAAATAAATAAATAAACAAAGAAATATAATTGAAAAAATTNGCTAGGCACATTTTCAAAGGAAGTTTGTGTCAAAACAGATAGATAGCAGTAGAGAAATCAATCCAAATTTGGACCCTGGCAACCAGTCCCCCCACTGCTCATCTATGGGCCTCTGTCAAATGGCTAACTATTCAGTCATGTCTCTTGAAAAGTATATATCTTTTCTAAGTGGAAAGCAAAATGGGCTTTGTTTCCTGTATAAAAACACTTACACTTCTGAAATTTAAAACGGCCTACTCATCCTACACACTTCCTGAAATCTTGAAGACAAAGAATATATATTTAAGTTTCATCAAGACTGCTTTTGCTCCTCCCTCCCTTTTTACATTATTAATAGTGGCACTCAAAATAAAAAAATAAGATCTGTTAAAAAGTTAAACTGACTGTTCCACTAGATCTGAGCCTGCCTGATTTAAAGCCAACATTATAAAAACTGAAGGTGCCGGTTTCACACGGACAAGTCACCTGAAGTCCTGTGTCACACGTTAAGTTTCATAAATCATGGTTGTTGATTTTTCTGAACGGAGCTATTAGAAATGAATAAAAACTTGAAACATACCCTAATTGAACTAATAAGCTTTGGGCCCTGCTTTTTCAATTTTAAGGCATGTGTGTTTCTCTACTGTAACAACATTATACAAATTTACAGTCACATGCATGATCTACAGTTAAAAAAAAAAAGTTTGGATTACAGTGTTATTAAATTGTGAATCACAATTCAGCACCTATCATGTTATAACTAATAAGGCAACAGCAGTGTCGTGTACTACAATACCACGCCCTCCACAGTCTAGCGCAGGGGTCAGTGAGAGCCCAGAAATGTTAAAAAATCTTATGCCTACTTGGATAATCTGTCTACGTTTTCTAGGGGTTTGGAACTGATGGAAGAGGTCCTACGTGAGTCACACTATTGTAGGCTGACTAGTTACAGCAGCTGTTAACGAGCATTGGGCACAACTCAGATGTGCTTACAATCAGACGATGTGGTTCAGAGGCTGCCAACCCTCCGACCTCAGTCCTTCCGCTGCTTCCTCGGCTTCACATTGTTCCCCAGGGAAGAGAAGCTGCTGGTGTGGCCGTTCACGGCAGCCACGGAGCCGTTCTGGTGGTCCTTTTTGTGCTCTCTCCTCCGGGAGATCCCCTTCTTGTTGTAGGTCTGCAACACGTAAGGGCAGATGGGAGCCACGGCGGGGGTGGGGGTGAGGCCCGGCCACATCCCTAATGCCAGGCCTAGAGCCTCTGGGGACCGGTGCTACCGTATTAAGAAGCAATGCCTGTGCTCAAGCAACCTGGAAAATGTTTTTTTTTTGCCACTGGTTTCAATCATTCTTTCATTTTCTGAGGCTCAGCCTGGGTATGTTCCCTGAGTCATGGGCAGAGGTATGGATGTTATTTGACAATTAGACTGAAAATACAACCTAGACTTCACTCGGCTCTGCCCTGCTGTCTCCCGCTGTCACTCACATCCTCGGCCTTCAAAACTGTCTCATGGCTTTAGCAATTGTCTTGGCCCTTTACTTACAAAAGCACTCTGCCATGAATGGCAGTCAAAACAGGTGTGACTTCAGCTTTGTTGGGCCCCACCTTTTCTTTAACCTCTCCTGTATCTGTCATTGCCCTGAACTGCAGCATCAGCTACCAGCCAGGCAGGAGGAAGATGCAACCCCGAGCCGCCACCCCAGATATGTCTGGGAAAAGTTGTCTGTCTGGAGGGGGCGCAGGGAGGCGCAAGTGTGCTGGGCACTCCCCGCCCTGGCGTGGAGGGGGCTTGGTGCTGCTGCATGTGATATGGCTTTCCTGCCTCTGCTCAGGGCCTCTTATTTTGCTCCTGCCCAGCCCCTGTGCCTGCCTGGAGCCAGGCCCAGCTCACAGAGCAGGGAAACATGAGACCCAGGGGTAATGGGAAGTAGGAGAGTCAACAGTGACCACACAAGGTCAGGCTCCCCCAAGGCAGCAGCCCTGAACAGACCCTTCCATGGGCAGAAACCTACACCACATCATGCACTTGGGAATGATCTGAGCCCCCAAGCCTGAGCAGTGGGGAGAGGAAATGTAAGGAAACTGGGAAAAAGGGCTGATTTCTATCTGTAGCTGGGGACTGTAACGGAAAATTCTTCAGATATTTAATTTAGCCCTGGCGTTTAGGGCAGTGGGGCTGAGAGACTGAGACTGAGACTCACCTGTGCCATGTCTGCTGCAGCCCCAGGGAAGCAGAACGGGACAGCTCTGCTTTCCCACAGGGACCTGGAGCTTCTCGGGCCAAAACCCCAGAACTCCAAGGTCTGGCCAGACTTCAGCACCTTCCACAGTGGCAGTGACCCCACCTCCACCCTGCTCCCGCCAAGGCAGGGGGTCCTCAATAAAGGAATGAAAGAGGGCCTTGGCTGCAAGGACCCCAAATCCCAATCACCACAGAAGAGTGAGATTTACCTGAATGTAGAAGTTTGTGAAGAGGGCGATCAGAGAAATCATGTATCCGATCTGGAAATACAACCAACCGAGAGGGAAGGTGCACGGCCAGATGACCCCACAGCTGGTCTGGATGATGGTCAGCACAAACTGAAGCTGGGTGAGGAGGAGAGACAGCTGAATATGCGGCCATGGCCCACAGTCAAGGCGTCTGCCAAATGGGCACTCTACCCTGCACCCCCGAGTGTGGGAATGAACACTTACTAACCTTTCTGTAGGTACAGAGGTCATTTCAAAATCCTGAGACATATGCTAAACGTTATCTCAAACCTCTTATGCATCTGTGTTTGTCTTATGTACACACTCCTCCCTTTCCAACTGCTGCAGTCACCTTCTCTAAAGCTCAGGGAATAGCTAGCAACGCTTTCATTGTATATTTGGAAGTTCTGGGAGTGGATTTACAACATATACACTCAAAATCCTTATGTTGTACACTGCAAACTTATACAGTATTATATGTGAATTAGCTCTCAATGAAGCTGGAAGGAAGGAAAAAAGAGAAGATGTTTTAAAAAACCCAACACACACACACACACACACTTCAGGAATACAGTACAGGAGATGCAATAGTACTTCTTGTTTATTCTTCATAAACGATGGATGGGCATGGAGTGTTTGTTTACAGGGACCAGGAACCTCACTGCAGGACATGCAATCCCATGGGACCCTTTCCCCTTCCTTATCCGTGGACCTTCTGATTTGGTGAAGGCTGGGGTTGGGAGACAGACTTACCCTCTTCCTAGGATATAATGCTAATTCCATAGATTATTTCTGACGGGTACATCTTGAGAAGCAGGGAAACGGTGAGAAGGGGTTAAGATAAGGGACAGCTGCTGGATGGGCACCTTTAAGGAGTGAGTGGAAGACGAGGCTCCGCCCACAGGATTTCGGGCCACCTCTCAGTGTTTCTATATAGGAAACTGTTTTTTGTTGTTGTTGTTGCTGTTTCCTTTTTTAAGGTAAGTATTCTAGACTGAGAAGTGACTATAAGTGGCACATAGAATAAATACAGGGAAACTGGGGGCAATCTTCCACCTCAAAGGGCAGAGGACAACAGGAGACCAGCTCTCCAGCCTGCTCTACATTTGGCTTCAGAAGAACCACACCACGTGCAGCAAGTCACCCCTGGCATCACTTCTCACGTGTAATGAGGAGGCTGAAGAACAGTGACCCTTCCTCACAAGTGGGTGAGGCAACATAAGAAGGATCGTCCAGCAGCCGGTAAAGAGGTGCTAATGAAACACCAGACACAGAAGCAGCTCAGAAGGTCTTCTCAAATTTTTTTTCCCCAGATGGTTATTTTTCCATATTGAAGAATCACAACTGACACAGAGGGATCTAAATCAGCTTGGTTTCTTTAGAAAAGAATGTGTTAAGAAGGCAAGACCAGGGCTAATATTTTAGTGTCTAATGTCAACAAGTCAGCTAGCCCCAGCCTATCGCCTCCGCATCCTCCTCTATAAAGTAGGGATAATAACATAAAACCAGGCTACTGGAACAATCCCTATAAAACTGCTCGCTTGACATGAGCACGTGGTAAGCTCAAGGAATGTCAGCATTTGAACAGTAGTGATAGTATTATTAATCAGTTTATGAAAGAAATCACAAGGGGAAAGGAAAAGGCTCTATAGTATACTGACAACCAAGGAAAGCTTTTACAAGGACAGTGGGAAATAATCATCGAGTGCAAACAGCTGCTGGGACGAGGGCCCAGGAAGGCGGCTGTCACCCTTCCACCATACAGGCTGAGAGGTCGCTCGACACCTGCGTCCTGGGCTCGTCTGCCAGGCTACAGTCCATAGGGTCGCAAAGAGTCGGACATGACTGAAGCGACTTAGCACACCCTGGACTCGCGCTCCTCCCAGCAAATCCTGGCACCCCTGGAAACACAGTAACACAGAATGCACCTTGGATTTGGATTATAATTAGAAAACACGGACACACATGGATGTCCTGTGCACAAACTGAGGAGAAAGGGCTGAACTTAAGAGTCCGAGGATTAGGTTTAGCCTTTGTTCCCCAATGCAACTAGCTGCCTGCCCACGGGCGTGGTGTCTCCGTTGACTGAAATGGACGGAATTCCCAGCTCTGCGCACTTCAAGGTGTTTAACTGGATCGAGAGAGAGGGAGGATGGGAAAAGCACCTCTCAGGAGCTAGTCAACAACACTGAAGCCAGGAAGGTAGCAAGCGCAGCCCCGGAAGGGCTCGGTGTCCCCCAGGTGGCGAGTCCTGGCAGAAAGAGGCTGCATTACTCACCAGCTGCCCCTGCGTGATGTACTTCTTCCACCAGAGGTACGGCCGCATGGACGGGATGGATGACAGGCCATAGTACGAGTACATGAGGACGTGGATGAAACTGTTAAGTGTGGCGCCAAAGTAAGCTGTAGGAAAAGAGGGAATTGGCGAGGAGGATGCATCAGTGTTCTGTATGTGACAGGTAACAAAATCCAAGTTTCTTTTTAAATTCAAAAATGAAAAAAAAAGTTTTTGAACAGGCAAACACTGCAGCAGCAAGCTGGCACTGCACGGGTGTGTGACCAGAAATCAACTGCCATCTGGGCAGGCAGCTGTCAAGAGGCTTTAAGCCCAGGATCAGCTACCAGGTGGGCATCCAACCAGGAGTCAGGACCCACCCACCATGCTCTGGCACCTAAAGGCTTTGCTGCCAGGACCCCACCCACTCCCAGAGGATGCTGCCCAAGTGCCTCCAATACTGCATTGAAGCCTTGGGGAAAGACAGCTGCAAAGGGTGGGAAGCTCAAAGCTGGCCATCTCTACACATTTGCTGAGGTCTGGGGAGGAGGGCCGTATATTCTTATCAGTAGACAGAGTCTAGAGCTCAGTTCCTTAGAGATGAGAGACCCATTATTTACGTCACAATTTGTCATTTCCAGTAGAGTCACCCGGTCTTTTTTCGGACTCTCTGTCCTCTGCCCCCATAGCCAGCAACCAAGCAAAGCAACCAGCTTTCCCCTTCCCCTGTGGTCAGGCTGGGCTATGACAGTAGCTGGGGGTGTGACCTTGGACGAGTCACATCCATTCTCTGGTTGTTTCTCATTTGTCATTCTGAGGGATCTGACATTTAAAGCCTTCTTCCACTGGGGCTTTCCAGGTAGCTCGGATGGTAAAAGAATCTGTCTGCAACGCAGGAGACCCGGGTTCAATCCCTGGGCCAGGAAGATCGCCCTGCGAAAAGGAATGACTACCTGCTAAAGTATTCTTGCCTGGGAAACTCCATGGACAGAGGAACCTGGTAGGCTACAGTCCTTGGGGTTACAAAGAGTTGGATAAAACTGGGTGACTAACATACTTTAAAATGTGGGCAGGTGCCGTTTCTATTAGAAAGTTAAGTCAGATAACCTATAGCCAGGGGGCATGAGTTCTATCAACCCTTCTACTGTCTCAGGGTTCTCCCAAAGTGGAAAGAGCCGTACTGGGAAAGCCCTCGCTGGTTCTAGATTCCTCTGACTGTGTGCACCCTGGTAGGCCAAGTTAATCAAGGGTGGTGCTATCCTGGGGGGGACCCGTGAGCAGACTGAGAGGATCAAGTTTGTTGGTGATGGATATGAGGAACTCTGACTGGGACATGTTTGTTGGTGATGGATATGAGGAACTCTGACTGGGACATATTAGCCCTCCTGGGCTGAACCTCACAGAGATTCTAATCGGGACACTTCCAGACCACAAGCTTTCCACATCCTGCTTAGAGAATTTACTTCAAATGTTGGTGCTTGTCCCAGAAGCTGCTCAGCTAAACACGCTTCAGGAACATGAGGGTCACTACGTCAGAGGATATGCAGACGCCCTGAGGTACTGCAGGGAAAGCTTGCTCCCTGGAGCCCACTCCTTGGTGCGATTCCATCTTCCTGGTCTGTCCCTGCCAGTCAAACACCTCCCAAATGTGTACAGAAACAAGGATGAACAACCTGGAACAGAGAATTCTGTCCAGATTTGTTCAAGTGCCCCAGGCTGGGAATCTGGTCTTTCCCTTATCCTGCCACATCAGCACAGGATGTACCCCAAACCAGAGAAAGGATCTGTTGGCCTGCTGAGTGCACACGCCATGCAGACCGTCATTAAAGGCAATCTGGACACCACGGTCAAAGGCCTGACCGAGAAACCTGCAGAAGCAGCACCTTTCCTCTCTCAGAGCCTTAGTTTCAACTCAGCCTCTCTGCTCACACCTGTCCCCAAAGACGTTCAGACTCACAGTGGCCGCAGGGGACCCAGTTCATCACGAACCACCAGATGTTGAGCATGCTGGCGTGGTGGTACACGTGCAGGACCGTGATCTGGTGGTTGTTCTTGCGGAGGATGAAGAAGAAGGTGTCCATGAACTCGATGAGCTTGGAGAAGTAGTACCACCACAGCACGCGGATGATCTAGGACGAAGGGGCCGTGAGCGTCTCCCGCCGGGTTGTGCGCCCACCCCGGGACCTCACCGCCCCACCGGCCCCGCTGAAGCTGGTCTCTCTGCAGGGCCTCTGACCGGAGAAGCATTAANCACTTCAAGGTGTTTAACTGGATCGAGAGAGAGGGAGGATGGGAAAAGCACCTCTCAGGAGCTAGTCAACAACACTGAAGCCAGGAAGGTAGCAAGCGCAGCCCCGGAAGGGCTCGGTGTCCCCCAGGTGGCGAGTCCTGGCAGAAAGAGGCTGCATTACTCACCAGCTGCCCCTGCGTGATGTACTTCTTCCACCAGAGGTACGGCCGCATGGACGGGATGGATGACAGGCCATAGTACGAGTACATGAGGACGTGGATGAAACTGTTAAGTGTGGCGCCAAAGTAAGCTGTAGGAAAAGAGGGAATTGGCGAGGAGGATGCATCAGTGTTCTGTATGTGACAGGTAACAAAATCCAAGTTTCTTTTTAAATTCAAAAATGAAAAAAAAAGTTTTTGAACAGGCAAACACTGCAGCAGCAAGCTGGCACTGCACGGGTGTGTGACCAGAAATCAACTGCCATCTGGGCAGGCAGCNCAGTGTTCTGTATGTGACAGGTAACAAAATCCAAGTTTCTTTTTAAATTCAAAAATGAAAAAAAAAAGTTTTTGAACAGGCAAACACTGCAGCAGCAAGCTGGCACTGCACGGGTGTGTGACCAGAAATCAACTGCCATCTGGGCAGGCAGCCGTCAAGAGGCTTTAAGCCCAGGGTCAGCTACCAGGTGGGCATCCAACCAGGAGTCAGGAACCACCCACCATGCTCTGGCACCTAAAGGCTTTGCTGCCAGGACCCCACCCACTCCCAGAGGATGCTGCCCAAGTGCCTCCAATACTGCATTGAAGCCTTGGGGAAAGACAGCTGCAAAGGGTGGGAAGCTCAAAGCTGGCCATCTCTACACATTTGCTGAGGTCTGGGGAGGAGGGCCGTATATTCTTATCAGTAGACAGAGTCTAGAGCTCAGTTCCTTAGAGATGAGAGACCCATTATTTACGTCACAATTTGTCATTTCCAGTAGAGTCACCCGGTCTTTTTTCGGACTCTCTGTCCTCTGCCCCCATAGCCAGCAACCAAGCAAAGCAACCAGCTTTCCCCTTCCCCTGTGGTCAGGCTGGGCTATGACAGTAGCTGGGGGTGTGACCTTGGACGAGTCACATCCATTCTCTGGTTGTTTCTCATTTGTCNCAGGCCCCGCGTGGCCACGCTGCCTTTCAGATCCCTCCGTCACAAGCACCTCCCCAGTCCTGAGGCCCGAGGGATCCAAATGTGTGGGCTCCTGCTCTGATCCGATCAGGGTCCTGCCCTGCCACGGCCTCGGGGGAAACCACTGGCTTTCTCAAACCTGAATGCGTAGGCCCAGAATGAAGGTAAGGACACGTCGAAAGGCAGATGGATGGGCATCCAGAAGGTCTGGGGTGGGGCCCAAGAATCCTATTTCTCGCAGGTTCCCAGGTGAGCCTGAGGCTGGTCTAGGGCCCTCAGAGCACTGCTGCCAGCGTGGGGCGACTGAGTCCAGCCTCAGCCTCTTCACTGTTTTCTGTGTCACCTGCAGATCCACGGCTCAGACCTCTGAGAACTGAGCTGTGCCCACAATGCAGAATTCATCTGCGGCAGAGTGGGCACGGCGGTGCCACAGAGAGGACCCTGACGTGGCGGGCAGAGTGCAGGGTCGCCAGCTCTCCGTGGGGGCCTCAGCTGCCACACCAGGTCAACACCTGCTGGGGGAGACCTAAGGACCTGTTCCAGAGGGAAGGTGTGATCTGAGCCGCTGTGCATGTCCACACTGTCTACCCACCATGTCCCAGCCCGCCCGACACCCACGAGATGCGCCTCTTTCTCCACGGAGACTGCAGCTCAGCACCCATTTCCAAAGCTTTGGTGTCCTCAAGTGTTCCTGGTGGCTCTCCCTCTAGGGGTCAGTGGGGTAGGGGAGGAGAAATCAGAGGTGGTCAGCCTCATGCCCGAGCTCATCCGTGGGTCCCACACGAGGAACCCGCCCCTGGGCCTCAGTGTGTGGTTCTTGGCATGTTTCCAGTCCAGATGCACGAGCATCACAAGGGAACTCAAGTGACATGCAAATGCCATGGCCCCAGCTGGACTGTCAGAATCAAAACCCCAGAGAATCTAACACTGTGGTTTATGAAGTGTGGTTCCCACCCAACAGCAACCCCTCCCAGGAGCATCCAGGAATTTGCTCGACATACAGAATCTCGGGCCCAACCCCAGACCCACCAAATCAGACATTGCTGGGCGTGAAGTTCCGTGGTGTAAGAACAGGCTGTTTAGGTGATTTTCGAGGCAACTGATGTTTTATAACTGGCTTTAAACAGTGGTTCCCATCCCAGCTGTATGACATGCTCACTGGGGAAATTTTAAAAGTGACTAATGCCTGGCCTCCTCCAGGCCATTGTGAGGCCTTTCACAACACACTCAAGGCAACTAGAATGTGCAGCTAGGAGCGGGAGCCACTGGTTTCATGCTATCTGATACCAGTAAGAAACAGTTCGCCTACCAGTGCTGTGAGAAAGATGTGCTTGAGACACGAGAACCTCAAGGTTCTCCCACAGAGCATGACTAGGGCCGGGGGAGCTGCATACAGGGAACGTCAGCTGATCGCAAGGGTCTGAGGACAAACAATTCAACTTCCATCCAGTCTGACCTCAGAGACAGAAGCCAGCAGTGGGGGTAGCCACTGCGCTCACTCAACACCCTGCTTCAATCTGACTTTCCTTCTACTGACTTCCTTTCTGTTATTTTTGCTTTGCATTGTCATCTTCTGCACCTGAAAAAAGCATGAGTCATGTGGCCAAAGACAAGCACAATGATTCAGAGCACATCATTTTACAATGAAAATAATCCAGGAGTAGGGAGCAGAATTTAGCAAGTCACCTAAATTTCCCTAGTCCTTGATCATGTTCTACTCTAAGAAGAGGAGGCTGGGTTAAATTATTTTCAACGGTTCTAATTTTTTACAGTACTACATTAAGATGTTTTGAAAACAGGTCACATATAAGCTATATTCTACTATTTTCAAAAAACCAGACCCATAGAGAATTTATTGGAAGGTGTATTATCTTTCTGGTCTTTCCTTTCTAAAGTCATGCCAGTTAAGCATACTGCATACAGACCTATTACAAGTCCCAGCAATCAAGAAATAAAGCCTGAGTCTAAAGGGGATAGAGAGAGAGAGAGAGAGAGAGAGAGAGAGAGAGTGTGCGTGTGCGTGTGCGTGTGTAGCCTTCTCTTAAAAATAGAAACTTGAAGGACTTCCCCGGTGGTCTAGTGGTTAAGACTCCTCCTTCCAAAGCTGGGGATGTGGTTCAATCCCTGGTCCAGGAATTAAGATCCCGCATGCTGTGGCCCTCAAGCCACGTGGAGAGCTCTCCCAACCAAAGACATTTTAAAAAACAATAACAATAAAGGTCACTGCTTGTGCTCAGAGGTGCCTGACTCTTTGCAACCCCAAGGTCTGTAGCCTGCCAGGCTCCTCTGTCCATGGGATTATCCAGGCAAGAATACTGGACTGGGTTGCCATTTCCTCCTCCAGGGGATCTTCCCGACCCAGGGTTCAAACTTGAGTCTCCTGAATTGGCATTCTTTCACTGCACCACCTGGGAAGCCCCCCAAATAAAGGTAGACTTAAAAAAAAAGAAACTTGTAGTTCTTTCATATCACCAATGGCGGGGGTTGGGTGTGTACTTAAATACCATAAAACAGGAAACCAATAAAACTTTTTTTATAAAAACAGACAGCAGCTCTTTAGGTCTTAGTTTCCTCACTCCTCCAATAGGATAAAGACTGTCTCCTGTTCAGATTGCCACGGGAAGTTAATGAGATGAAGTGTGGAAGGATTATCTTGCCCAGCCTGGTAGAAAAGATAACCACAGTAACTGCTGGAAACAACCATTACTTTATCCTTTTCAACTGCAATGCTGTCTCCAGCTCTCAAAATTTTCTCTGTCCTTCAAAGGTCAGCTAAAATTCTATTTTCTTCATGACTGCTCCCTTGAGCACTCCAGGTCAAGCCCGGTCTCCTGCCTCTGGGCCTACCCTACCATGACTTACACCTATCTGCTCATGTGGTCTTTAAGCCCTGTGTCACTGGCTCTGTCTTAAGCTCTGCTGTCTTAAGCTCTTGGCGGCACTCGCTGCAGCTCCCTCAGCCACAAAATCCAATAGAGGGAGGACTCATACACAAGAGAGGCTGAACAAGTATCTGCTCAACTAACCACAGAGTTCAAGGTGCTGCTTCTTGTCCCTTAAATCTAGACCTGCTGTCTTATCTGCAGGGAAAAAAAAAAGTCTTCTGTTCACAAGATGAAAATCAGTCCTCATCAAATGTCCTACTGGGGACATGGAAAGTTTTAATTCTTGAATATCCTTGGCTTCAAAAGAGATAGGATAAAAAAAAGGAGGTGGGGGGCGGGCAGGGAGCAGGATAACTTAACACATGAGAATCGAGCACCGGACTTTGAGTTGATTTATCTAAGCCTCTCTGCCACCTTTTGTAATAGTGGCTGGTATCAGGACCCTGGTCTCTCTGTTCCCATCAGAAGAAAACAGTGTCTGAGTAATGCCCAGAGGCTCTCAGAGCCAAGGCCTGGCCTCCCCTCCAGCCTGCGAGGAGTGCGTCAGAGGAGACAATGCTCTCGCCAGGACTGGCATCCCAAGAGCCACTCTGGTCCATCCCTGAATGTTCAGCACACTGCAGCCTGGGGGAGGACCCAGGGGGCGGGGCCAGCGACGAGGTACGGGAAGTGAGGGCAGCAGGGCTCAACCTTGACTTCTGAGCATCACCTCCAGAGGGCAGGACCGGGCTCCAGTGCATAGTGAGCAGCTGGCCACCACCCTCCCCAGCCCTTGATCCCGCCAGCCACTCCAAGAGCAACCGAGGCACCACCAGGTATCCTACATCTGGCTTTTCCCAAGTAACCAGGACACACACAGCACCACGGCAAAGCACTGCTCCCCTTCTCTGGAGTAAAGCAAACTTCAATCAGGCCAGCAGCACGTGCAGAGCTATAATTAAAGCCCAGCTAGAAGCTTTCTTCTCTCCTTATGAGACAAATTCAATAAGCAAAGGGGGTTTCGTGCATCTTTTCAAAGAAGAAAACTGAGGGGAACATCACTGCTGGGTCTGGATGATGCAGTTCATGGAGAACCATTTCAAGTTGATTTTCTGGGTGAGAGATGACTTTTCTCATCTAATACCACAATTTAACCACAAACAGGCCACATACCCTGTAGTACGATAACCACTTTCACGGCACTTACTGAAATGCTAGCACAGCAGCTCAAGAAAACAAAGTCACCTGAAATACTAAGAAGAAAAATGTCATCCTGTGTGGCCTCTACCAGTCACTCACCCGACATCTCAGAGCAGCAAGATGATCCCTTTTGAAAAGGGGCTAATGGTTTTAGTGATGAGAGGTTCATGAGCTGTGTGGTTAATATCCATTCTAGCAGAAATGGAATGAAAGGTAACAAGAACAGACACCAACCACGCTGAAATTCAACCATCCTAGGACCCGAGGGACTTTGCTAAAATGAGCAACACCACCGGCGGTGTGTGAGGCTGATGTCTTCAGATTTGACTGCCCCTGTGGGTGTGTACAAGTGTGTACTTTTAAGACCTGTGTCAAGTTCATGTTTTTACTAAGGAAACATGAGTAGTGACGTGTGTGGTCCAAAGTCACACAGCTTCTCGATGGCACTGGTGGGACCAGCACCCGAGAAAACCTGACTCTGGGTTCAAATGTAATCTCTAACAGCACTTCCAAGCTCCTCTGACCTTCTTTGTCTGTTCTGAGTCCTTAATAAGAACACAATGAAGATACTCTAACCATGAAGAATTTTACAGAAAAGCAGACCTTTCACTGGATCTTTACCTTCAGCAGATGTTTGGTTTAAAATGAACCATAAGACCTAGAGAAATCTATGCACGTCAGGAAGCAACAGTTAAAACTGGACAGGGAACAACAGACTGGAAAAGGAGTACGTCAAGGCTGTATATTGTCACCCTGCTTATTTAACTTATATGTTGAGTACATCATGAGAAACGCTGCGCTGGAAGAAGCACAAGCTGGAATCAAGATTGCTGGGAGAAATATCAATAACCTCAGATATGCAGATGATACCACCCTTAAGGCAGAAAGTGAAGAGGAGCTAAAAAGCTTCTTGATGAAAGTGAAAGAGGAGAGTGAAAAAGTTGGCTTAAAGCTCAACATTCAGAAAACGAAGATCATGGCATCTGGTCCCATCACTTCATGGGAAATAGATGGGGAAACAGTGTCAGACTTTGCTTTTTTGGGCTCCAAAATCACTGCAGATGGTGACTGCAGCCATGAAATTAAAAGACACTTACTCCTTGGAAGGAAAGTTATGACCAACCTAGATAGCATATTGAAAAGCAGAGACATTACTTTGCCAACAAAAGTCT
>SJYV01026591.1:292731-359555 GCA_006410875.1 Neotragus pygmaeus | reverse complement strand
AGACAGATGCTTTACTGTCTGAGTCACCAGGGAAGTCCAGAAAGTGAAAGTGAAGTCGCTCAGTCATGTCCAACTCTTTGCGACCCCGTGGCCTGCAGCCCACCAGGCTCCTCTGTCCATTGGATTCTCCAGGCCAGAATACTGGAGTGGGTTGCCATTTCCTTCTCCAGGGGATCTTCCAGACCCAGGAATCAAACCCAGGTCTCTCTTGCATTGCGGGCAGACGCAAGCAGATGCTTTAACCTCTGAGCTACCAACAGAAGAGTTGGAAAACAGCGATTGGTTAGTTAATGCATACATATGGGATTTTTCAAATCACACAAATCACAAAATCTCATTGGCTCAGGTTTGAATCAAAATCCCAATTCGGATTGGCTTGTGTTTGGCGCGAGCGAGACTTTTCTAGGGTGGAGTTTCTTAGAATTATGACCTATGTTTACAAGATGACTCATGTTTACAAGAACCTGAAACTTAAGGCCTAGTATAGCCTGTTGAATCTGTCATGGCTCTGGTCTGGCTCTAACAATTCTTCCTTTGACTTGGTCGTTTTATTTTTCGTTTGTTAACTGTACATACCCAAGAGCCTGGATAGGCTTTTCAAGGTCGTTGGTACTGATTCCCTCTGCTGATGTATATGTCACGCTCTTGCTTTTAGTCTCATCCTCAGCTGAGAAGTGAGATGGGAAGGGCTTGTTTATTGATAGATTTTGCTCTAGAGTGAGCAAGAAGGGCGCAGGGCTTGAAATGATAAGATCTCAAGATTCCAGAATGGGGATGGCTTCATTCTGAGAGTCCTTCAGGCAGTTTATTCAGTTTCCTTAGAGTCTACAGTAGCTTGTTAACAGGCTGGTTCTAATGAATCAAATCTCCCGGTGTCTATGCCGCTTTAACGTTGGCTTTGCAGCTCCTCCATCTAAAGATGAAGTCTGTTTTCTGCCTGTTGGACCTGATTTGGCCTCTTGAGTGGCTTTGGCTAATTGATGCCATGAGAGTGATGTTTTGCACATTCTGGGANTGAGTCTGAGTGAACTCCGGGAGTTGGTGATGGACACGGAGGCCTGGTGTGCTGCGATTCATGGGGTTGCAAAGAGTCAGACACGACTGAGCAACTGAACTGAACTGAAGACCTAGAGACTGTCATATTGAGTAAAGTCAGTCAGACAGAAGGAGAAATATCATGACATCCCTTACATGTGGAATCTAAAATGAAATGATACAAATCAACTTAGAATGCAGAAAGAGACTCACAGACTTAGAGAATGAACTTATGGTTGCCAGAGGAGGGAAGGATAGGGGGTAAAGAGATAGTCAAGGAGTTTGGGATGGACATGTACACACTGCTATATTTAAAATGGATAACCACAAAGACNTTAGAATGCAGAAAGAGACTCACAGACTTAGAGAATGAACTTATGGTTGCCAGAGGAGGGAAGGATAGGGGGTAAAGAGATAGTCAAGGAGTTTGGGATGGACATGTACACACTGCTATATTTAAAATGGATAACCACAAAGACCTCCTGTACAGCACAGGGAACTCTGCTCAATGTTATGTGGCATCCTAGATGGAAGCGGAGTTTGGGGAATGGATGCATGTATATGGATGGCTGAGCCCCTTCGCTGTTCACGTGAAACTATCACAATGTTGTTAATCAACTATACCCCAATACAAAAAATCTAAAAGAATTAAAAAAAAAAATAAAATGAACCATGAATACTCCCAAATGAAAAGTACCTTTTCTCTAGGGTTTAGCTGATCAGTCTTAGCAGTGCTATTATGGAACAGGGTCAAGTCAAAGCATGTGGGTTTGAATTTCACATCTCTCCTGTCCAGAGCAGAAGGATGCCCATTAAGATAAGTTCATATCCGTGACCTCCAAATGTGCTTTTTTCCACTTAGGACCAGAACACCCCTGGGTTACAGCTGACTGCAATATTCCTGGTTATGTCACAAGGACAGGCTCTGTGCACTAGACGAGGCTTCCGAATAAAGCAGCAACGAACAGCTTGTCCTCAGGCCAGCCTGACACAGGTATGTCTGGCATTCTCCCCCAGCCTCGGGCCCTGTTCTCTTACACTGCAGTTTTCTTTCTCTCGCTGTTCAGTCTCCTGAGCGGTGGTTTCCGGTAGGCTGCTTCCACACGTCCCACAAAAAACAGTCATTTTGTATTTTATGGGGCTGTTGGTGGCTGCGAGAGAAAACCCAAGCTGAGACAGTGTTCTGAGAAGGTGATGTGCAATGGCCTGAATCTCAGGCTCGAATCCAGGTCCAACCAGGACTTTGCCTCTGCAGGAAGGAGTCAGTAACCATGTGACGAACACGGAGTGAGCAGGACCAGTACCAGGCACAGGCAGGTACTGTATATGTCTTTGCTGTGATTCTGGACAAGTGTCCACTCTTCCTGCCCAAATATTTGAAGGCTCGTGACTAGGTCTGTTCCTGCTGTATACAGAAGCCCCAGCAGAGCATCCTTTGTGTAATTAAAGAGAGATTTCCAGCTTACCTACTGACTCCTGCTTTGCAAACTGAGTCTGCTTTAGCTGAGCATTTGTGGACTGGTACCTTGTTATACTGGGCTTCCCTGCTGGGTCAGCAGTAAAGAATCTGCCTGCAATGCAGGAGATGCGGGTTTGATCCCTGGGTCAGGAAGATCCCTTGGAGAAGGAAATGGCAACCCTGGAGAAGGAAATGACAACCCACTCCAGGATTTATGGAAATCCCATGGACAGAGGAGCCTGCCGGGCTACAGTCCATGGGGTCGTGAGAGTTGGACAACCCAACTGGCGACTCAACGACCCATCACCACCTTGTTAACAGCGCTGCAAGGCCGGGTTAACAAGGTCTGCAGGTCAATGAAGAAGAGTCTAGCCTGGCTCTAGACCAATGCCAAAGCTTCGTCTCTACTGAAAGGCCTTCCCTCCCTGTGCCCTGGGGTCTGTAGCTCAGGCAGAGGCTGTCTGGGCTGCATCTTTCTGAGTGCCCACTGCAGGCGTTCTCTAGGGCAGTGCCAGGTGAATGGATGGGCAAGTAACTGAGGCGATGCTTCCCCTCGAGAGAGGTTTCTTTCTGAGCAAGGAATTTCAGCTGTCAGGGAACTGTAAGAAGTGTTTGAGGCAACAGTCAAGCCTTTCTCGTAAGTATTAACCTCACCAACATTTCAGCCTCTCTTATACTTCTGTTCTATAGGCAAAAGCAGAAGAGTACTAAATGTATTTTGCAAAATATTTTTGTAAACAAAATCATTTTTAAATAAAATGCAATAATTACTCGCCAGGTCTTTCAAGTGTTTTTCCAAATCTGGTTTTTCCCACAATCACCTATCTATTTTAGGAAAGCCTGAAGGGAAAGAAAAACAAGGCTGTTTAGAATATAATGTTTCCAGAGCAACTGCTCTGCAGCTCTACGGAGGACCTTCAAAGCCAGAGGCGGGGAGGCAGTGCTGCAGGTGCCTGGGGAGACGTGTAGACAGCACTGACTCCACAATTACAGAGAGGCTGGAAAATAAAACACCTGTCCCGTCAAATGCTCGATGTCTTTTATCTTCCCTATAAAGAAGTCCTGGACGTGTTGATGAGAAGGTTCAAATGAAAAAATGACTTCTGTTCTCACAGTGCAGCCAACCGGACTAAAGCATAACCATCGCCCCCACTGTTAACACAATGCACAGATGCTACAGGGCCCAGCAAGAGAGCTCCAGCACCACTGACGCCTAACTGTAAGGGGAGTATCGTGTTAACTGCTCAGTCGTGTCTGACTCTTTGTGACCCCATGGACTACAACCCACCAGGCTCCTCTGTCCATGGAATTCTCCAGTCAAGAATACTGGAGTGAGTAGCCATTCCCTTCTCCAGGGGATCTTTCCAATTCAAGGATCAAACCTGCATCTCCCACATTGCAGGCAGATTCTTTACCATCTGAGCCACCAGGGAAGCCCTGATATAAGGTGCTGCTTCCCTGAGAAAGAACTCAGAAAAGAGGAAGTGAGCTTATATTCAAGTCCTTTAAAAAAAAAATCTCTCTTCTCTGGGGCAGACACATTTACCTGAGATGACCCCACCGATACCAGCTTCAGATGCTTACATGGGACACCCAACAAACCGTCCAGTTTTTGTTTTTAAAAAGAAGGTTAACATAGATATAATAATTATCCCAGATGCATGACCCCACAGATACAGCTGAAAGAACACTTTTTAAAGACTATTTTAAAAAGCAGTACAGCAAATCGTTAAGTTTGAGACCCAGTCATCTCCAACCACGGGTGAAAAAAAAAGTTTCCAGGTTAGGAGTGGAAAAAAGAACAAGCAGTGAATTTTTAGAGATATAAGATGCATAGTAACTGAAGCTAGAAATGGATGAAATAGCAGATTAGACACAACTGAGGGTACAAGTGAATTAGAGGAATGCAGAAGAGAAAGAAAGATGCAAAAACCTTGAGAGAGAGTACTCAGGTATGAGAATGTTCAGCACACGTCTAACTGGAGTTCCAGACAGAGCTGATGGAGGAGGAGGAAGTGTGGAGAAGACAACACCTGAGGACTTTCCAAAACTAAGAAATACATGATGAATCCTTGGCTTGGATGCATACAATCCTGAGACAAGAGTGAACTACTATTTAGGTACATTTTGTTTTTATTCTTAAACACAAGTTTAGAAACATCTTGAAAGAAAAAGGTTACCTACAAGACAAACAAAAATGGGACTGCAGCAGACTTCTCTGGAATAAATCTGCAACGTGCTGGGGGAAAATAACTGCTAATTTAGAATTCTATGCCCTGCTAAAATATGTTCAAGCATACAACTACTTCAGGAGAAAGCTGAAGCTCAAAGCAAAGAATGGGTTTCACAGATGAACAGTGTACAAACAAACAAACAAACAAAAAACCCCCAGTAAGCATGGACTGTAATGATAACTGTTTAGGGTCTCAGAAAGAGGCGGAATGACCCTGACAACAATATCATGGATGATGGGGGCTCAAAGCCCAAATCATCTATGATCCTTGCAATGTTCAGGAGTAGAAACAGCAATTCACTTTAGAATTTATTAAGTCAAAGGTGCATGTTGAAAACTTACAAGTAACTACTAAATAATATAATAAGTAGCTTTTAAATCAGCAAAATGAAAAAAAAAGTTCAACAGAAAGCAGGAAGGAAAGAAAAAGAGCAAAGAAAACTTACACACAAAAGGTGATAGAAATCATTCTAAAATAATAATGAGCATACTAAGTGAAAATGGATTAAAATTTCCCCATTAAAAGTGTCAAGATTCAATCATTAACTCCTAACTGTATGCCTGGCGAAAATCACTCACTCACTCACATGGGCACAGGGGACACATCCAAGAACATTCAATGCAGCACTGTTTTTTGTTTTTGGGGGAGGTTTCTGATCAGAGAGAAAAAAAAGTACTTTTTAATTCCTTCTTAACTGCAAAAGCCCTTTACCTCAAATGCCAACATATACATTTATTTCTACCTAGTAAAGCACATGAGAACCACAGCCTGGGAGAATAAATAGGAAAATAACAAAACTGTGCTTATGTACTCTATCAAAAAAATACAAAATGCAAAACAAGAAGGAAGTTTCTGTGAAGGAGAAAGATAGTGTTGGGAGATAATTCTTCAAGGATCTCAACACTGTTAAATTGGAAACAACGTACACGTCCACCCAAAGAAAAATGGGTCAAGTGACGTAAGAAATTCTAACAGTTAAGTAATAAAGAGGAGTTAAAACTAATGAATGAAATCCCTAAGATTCAAAGTATCAAAGTATCTTCTCAAAACATAATGCTGACTGAAAAAAGCTACTTGAAAAAGTATATATAAGCCATACACCATTCATGTAAGTTTAAAAAAATAAACCTGTCTTCAAATAGCCTGTAAGTTGTCACATATATACATACACATGTGGAAAATGTATAGAAACATAGCCGGGAAAGGAACATGTCCTTCAGAAGAAAGTTACATCTGTGAAGGGGCTACACTTCTGATACCTTTTTGTCATGTTTTCTTTTTAAACAAAAAATTCAAACCAGTGATGTCAGTATTTGTTAGGTACCTAGAGAAATATTTGTGATTTTATTTTCCATATTCTGAAGTAGCTTCAAACTTACAATTCTAAGTAAAAATTGAAAAGGGAAAGAAAAAAAATAAGTTCTGAATCTATGCCAATTCAGAGCACCGATCCAGTTGGCAACCAATCATTTTCTAAAATTACATTTTAAATGTTCTGAATCTTTGCTGCATGTTATTGAATTTTCTCACACTACTTTACCAACACACAGTTCTCACTGCAAGGGAATCAACAAACTAACACTCAAAAAACAATCGTGCTTTTAGTCTGTGATTTATCTTTGTTAAAGTATTGATAAAACATGGTTCCAACATTTGCTTTTTTCTGCCTTGATGCTGGAGCCATGCTAACAACAGGACAAAACCAGATGTGGAAGGAACTTTGTAACCACAGCCAGTGAGGTGCCGTGAGGGACACAGGCTGGAGGGCACACTGCCAGGACCCCGTGACGGGGGAGAAGGCATCAGGCTCCTCGGGACCACGAGGAGGCAGGAGAGGCTAGGGTCACTGCTTCAGAGCCAAGCCCTCCAGAGGACACAGAGGAACTGACCTTGAGACAGGTCCTCAGACATGAGACAGGGACTGTCAAACTGAGGTGGGTTTGGGTTTGAAGAAATTGGGAGTTTCCAGGGGGCAGATCCCCAAAGAAAGGAAGAACCTGGTCTTGGGGGTTTGAGTGGACAGGGCACAGGAAGGCAGCCAGCAGTTCTCTTCATTCAAGTTCAAGGTCTACCTGCTGACTCTGCTTCCCGCTGCTAGTGCTGAGTCCTACGATTTCTGCCCGGGACGCTCCCCTCTGGACTGCGACAAACCAAGCAATGAGATCCTCCTTGCCAGGAGAGCAAGGCAGATACACCAGAAAAGTCCCAGGTCAGGACAGAGCAGCCACCTGAGTGTGTGAGATGTTAACTAAGGAGTTATTCTACTGGCTGAAACCCGAATCCAGTGCAGCCCTGAATAAGGAGGGAAAAGTCCCGATCTGGCACTGGTGGGTGGGGATTCTCTGACCTTGGGGATGAGGCAGGGGAAAGGCATATGGATGATCTGAAAACACAGTGGGGCTTCCATTCAGATGAAACATGCCCTGCCCCTTGGGGGCAGGGTGGGTAGAAAGGCTTGCAAGATTTTTATGTCTACTGTGAGCACAGTTTTACAAAGCTGAGTAAGTAATACAAAATTAGTTGTTTCTCTTTTATAACTTGACACTTTCTTTTCAAGCCTCTACCACTGACTGTGATCTCAGACAATACCTAATCCCAATCTAAAACAAAGTGAAAGTGAAGTCGCTCAGCCGTGTTCGACTCTTTGCGACCCCATAGACTGTAGCCTACCAGGCTCCTCTATCCATGGGATTTTCCAAGCAATGGTACTGGAGTGGATTGCCATTTCTGTTGTTCACACATATAAAACTTCTAATTCAGAGATCTGTGACCTTTTCCCCAGAAATAAACATCAAGTTCCTGAGGTAATTAGAAGTAAAGCCATAGGTATACCTATGGCTGATTCATGTTGATGTTTGGCAGAAACAAACACAATTAGCCTTCAATTAAAAATAAACAAATTTAATTATTAAAAAAAAGTTAAGCCATGTCTCTCCTTTTGATTTTCTTTCTACCAAATGCATAAGGTATACCTTAAACTGAATTCCACAGTTTTAAGATAGTCATTTGGTTATTTTCCTTCTTCGGGTCATTTTAAATGGCTCTAACTCTTGGCACATTTCTCTGAAGTGAGGGGCCCAGCTGGGCTCCAGGATCCCTTTAATTTATTCGGTTATAAAACTCCATAATTGTCCTGTGTTTTAGTATTCACTGGACTATAAGTGCTAAGAAAAGAAAAAAGGGAAAAACCAGTAGCTACAATGAAATTTAAAAGTTGACAAAAGATACGCTATCAGGATACTCCTGAAGGGTTTATGTAAGTACAGGAAAAAAAAAAAGTCAGACAAAATCCAAAGTAAATATCATCTAATGTGGATACTAGGGTTAATTTTCAACTTGAGAATATCTGCTCTGGCTCTATTTTTATAAACTTGATTTAAGGATTATTGTACCCTTATCCATTACTTCTCTAAGTTTTGAGTTAAACATATGTAACCTCCTTTGTATATTTCCTACATCTCTATATTCAGGGCTTACTTAGATACTGCTCAACATTTTCTAATGTTTCCACCAAGCTGTCTCGGAGGAAAAATTGGTACTTCCTATTACAACGCTCTTATTAATAGATTCCCCCAAATTCAGTCACATGCAGTTGGCAGCAATTTACCCAGCACTTTCTTCCCCTCTTTACCAGTGAATTAGCTGTTTGAGAGGTTAAATTATGAAGTTTTGATTATATCTCTAGGGCTTGAGAAATATATGGCAGATAACGTAAGTTCTGTAAGATTTAATAGTCTTAAATACTTTTTTCTCTAGAATATTGCTATGTGTAATAATTAACTCTATAAGAGCCTTTGTAAGGAAAAGGCTCTCTTATCTATCAAGTATGGGACAGTATGCGGTTCACTCTGAGGCACCTGACAGCTCACTGCGGCTTTGTCCCTGGAACACAGAGATGAGCACAGGGCTGGGCCCAGGCCTGTCACTGCCCCTGCCTCCAGGCCCGCAGTCTCCATCTCGGAGGCTAATTAAACTGCTTTCGCTCTAGAACAGGACAGAAAAGAAGCAAAAAAAGGAGTTGTAAGCATTTCACAGACTGTTGGCATAAAAGCAATGAGAACAGCATCTATAAACTCTTAATCATAAAACCTTTACCCTGCTTTATGAGATTTACGAGGGGGAACTTGACCCAGGCCTCCCTCTATGGCTGTGTCTCTGACCATCAGACACAGTGCTTCCCACCAACTCCTGCATCACAGACCCCCGCACATACCCACACAGTCAGACCCCCAGCACAGTTCGAGGCTGGTGGGGAAATCACTGTTAAGAGTCATATTAATTTCTCTCCTTTTCCTCTCCTTGGAGAATTAAAGTCACAATGAAAGGTTAACAATCTAAACAGGAGAATTTGAAAGTGTTTGTTTTATGTATGGCGTCATTCTCCGCCCCAGAGATTTAGGAGGAGTTTTATGCTATAAACCTCAACAGTGTAGTTCTGCTCCTAAAACGTATATAAATCGTGCTCATCCCAGAGAGAGCTTTCCTCTCCTACTTTAAAGCCTGACTGTACTGTCAAAACAGGAGGCTTACGTGCCAATCTGATGTTATCTTTCACTCTTACTTAAGCCTTTAAGATCATCAAATTTGGTTTTCAGCATCTTTGTTTTATAGCAGAAACAATCTGGCCTGAACTTACACAGACCATTCAAACCCTAAACACTAACCTATCTACTCTTCTCAGCTTTTTATAAAAATAACTTGTTCAATCTCCAAGCTGTTGACAGTGATCAGATCAAGATGGAGAGAGGCTGGCTGACCACAAATACACCAGACACAGACTCTGCCCACTTCCTCCCCCAACCGCCTCCCAACAAGAATCAGGCATTTATTAAACGTTTCCTAATAAAATGCTCACAGACCTGGTTTTTTTTTTCGCATTTTGTTCAATTTCTATACTGTATTTTGCTTGCATGAGAGCATTTCTGAAAATGTTTAATTCTGAGTGTAACACAAAACATACATAACAAAAGAATCAATAGCAAAGGCTTCTATTTTAGATATTCCAGAAGGCACATTTGTACAAATAACTCTAGTGTTTTGAAAAATCGACTTTAGAACATCCTCAAAACACATTCCTGTACCTGTCCTCCCCTCCCCCACCCCTCTGCTGGCCTTCTCCACTTAGGCCTGAGATTCAGGACAGTGACACAAGTACCCTGAAGCAAGAGGAAGCCGTGTCAGCCTGACTTACCTCACAGAACATATAGAGAGACAGCAGAGTGAGTCCGAGGTTGTACACCACTAGAATCCCCCGGCAGGAGAACGGTTGCCTAGTCTTCATGTATTTCGGTCCCAGCCACACGATTAGCAAGTACAGGATGGAGCAGACCAAGGTGGGGACGTAATTGTCCAGAAGAAACCATCCTTCTACTCGAGTATCTGGAAAATTGTAAGAGAAAAAACATTCAGTGATAATAAAGTAGATATAAACATAATAACAATGTGCTTCGAACATGAAAACATTTTCTCTAACCACAGTGTTCCCAAGCCAGAAAAACAACTCCAAGAGGAACTGTGAGTCTTCAATACATGGGCTCAAGGCGAGGCTCGCATTCACGTTCTAAACAATAATGTGCACATTATTATGCATAGCCTGGAGCTTCAGCAGCCAATCTGCAACCACAAAAGACGGGGGCGGCGGGGGGGACCTGATCTGAGCACAGAGCTGCTGACACACTGAAGATGTAAGGTAGGAAATGACAAGAACAGGGTCCTTGGGTAACAGCATAGAGCCCCTAGAATAACTCAGATCTCATTTGCTAAATGACTTATATAAAATCTGTTCTTAAGAATCTTAAAGAAAACAAGGAGAAAGCTCAATTGTTCACTAACTGGATTGATTAACCAGGCTTGCTGAATTATGCATGGGTCAAGGAAACCCTACAAGTGGCAATATTTGAGCTCCGAAGCTCTCCATGTCAGCCCAGTGTCAGCCAGTCTGTCTGGCATGTGCAGACTCAGAAAACGTGCCACTCGGCCAGCTCAGAGATCGTCTCTGATTCAACAGGCCTCGTCTGCGGAGTGCCCTGGTCAACAGCAGCAGAGGCGATAACTTTTTAAAAAGTGAGAGTGAAGCGGCAACAACCGGAGAAGAGAAGAGCAGAAGCATGAGAGAAGACCTACATTACTGATTCAAGGACATTACTGATGCAGGAAGGACCTCCTGCCTCCCCTCCCCTCCCCTCGGCAGGAAGGAGGAAAGGGACAATGGACCAGCCCCTTCTTTGACCTCCTGGCTCAGCTATCTTGCTACTCTCTCTCCAGGGCCCTCTCCCTTGACCTTGCAGGACAAGCACAGCTTAAGGAGAACAGACGTCCACTTGGGGAACCACTGTCAGTCTCCTTTCTGGCAGACACCCTAAATTCTCCCCGTGTCTCTTTTTCTTGGCTTCAGAGGGAGACTCCCTCCATCCTCTGCCCACTGATGTAGGGTGGTGGTGATCGTGGTTTCACTGATCTGTGCTTCTCAGAAGCCCTTTAGGGAAGTGGCTGCCCCAGCAAACTTATTAGTAACAAGAGGATTCTTAACGCCTAATGTTCTCAGCTCTGGGCCTGAGGCTGTCAATTCTGAGAACACAAGTTCCCATTTAGCAACTAACATCAGACCGTTATGTATGTTTATGTGTACATCACAACACAAACACAATGATTGCACCTACGAAAACCTCCCCTTTCCTTTTATTTAAAGCTGTTTTGCATCTTGCAAATTTAATTAAATTTAATTTTCTAACAGATCTTCATTTTCCTGTGTCACCAAGTATCCAATTATTTCCTAAGTGGCCGGCCCCAACTTCAGGTGGTAAATCCTTAGGGAGCTGGTCAATCATGAAGCCCTAACCCACCAGGGGACTGGTTCAGATAAGAGCATGTAGAGTAACTGTGGCCACTGAGCTCTGAGGAGACGACAGTTTGTGAAGTGCTCTGGGGAAGGGTTTTCTGGTTCTTAAAACCATGCAAAAGATCAGACTTTTTTCTCCTCCTCTGGAGGTGCAGCCTGGAGCTTCAGCAGCCACTCTGCAACCACAAAAGATGGGGGGACCTGACCTGAGCACAGAGCTGCTGACACACTGAAGATGTAAGGTAGGAAATGACAAGAACAGGGTCCTTGGGTAACAGCACAGAGCCCCTAGAATAACTCAGATCTCATGATGTTACTATTGCTGTTGTTCAGTCGCTAAGTTGTGTCTGACTCTCTGTGACCCCATGGACTGCAGTGTGCCAGGTTTCCCTGTCCTTACAACAGGTCAAACTCACGTCCACTGAGTCACTGATGTCATCCAACCATCTCATCTTGTCATCCCCTTCTCCTCCTGCCCTCAATCATTCTCAGCATCAGGGTCTTTTCCAATGAGTTGGCTCTCTGCATCAGGTGGTCAAAGTATTGGAGCTTCAGTCCTTCCAATGTAGGCTAATAATTTTTATTACTGTTTCAGCCATTTAAAATTAGAGTTTTGATCCCACAACACTGAAAGAAGGCATCACCCCAACATGAGCACAGACAGATGGATCTGGTTTGTTCTTTTCCAGGGCCACACAGTAATTTAGCTTGTTCCCCATGGAACAAGTTTTGACAAGCAGTGCCACTAAGCAGCATCCTTATACGCATCTCTGCTGAGTCAAAGGGCACGTGCGTTTTAATTTCAACAGAAAACACAACTGCCCTTCAGAGAGGTTACCCTGTTAAGACTTTCTCCACTTATTATCACAGATGGCATAAGCCTTACTGCATCTCAGCCTTACTAACAGATGATGTTCCTTTTATTGTTTTCTTTGTATTTTAAAAACCATGAGTCAAATGGAGATTCTATCTGTTTAAAAGCCTCTGGGAGATTTCCTATGAATTGTTCTGTGAACCTCCCAAGTTCCCTCTTTACAGGTGAGATGTTAGAGATGACATTAGAAGAAGGTGTACTATTTGGAGCTGACTTACTTGCCCTGCAGGACAATGAAAGATGAGGGTAAGAAGCAAGCTCAGGCACATATACTTATCCAGTGATGTGACACATCACAAAAAGACATTAGAAAGCCCTTAAAACTGTAAAAGGGAAGGGTTTTAAACCCCTATTGCAGCAGTGTATTTCGAAATTCAGAATCAGCTGGAGACTCACAAGAACTGAGCAACCCGTGCCACCAACAGTGGTGAAATCTGTGGCATGCTCAGGCTGTAAGCTTGCAACATAATCCGATCTCCACTAAAGTCAGCAGAGGTTCCCAGCACCTGTGTCTCTGGCCCAGCAGTCAGGGGACCTTGCACCTGTTCACAACTTCAGGACTCCAAGCCCCTGGTATCTAATCACTGGAAAATGAGCATGGTTTCTAGACTGTCTTCATGCAATATTCACAAGTTGCCTATATCAAGGAGTGGCAGGAAGGATGGCAGGGCAAGACTCAAAACCACCTTACCTCGGGGGCCGAGCCATGCCCGGAAATAGGTGCTAAGCGATGCATCGAAGTGCTCCATTTTAAAGCCTATTAACAAAAGAGACATTGATTAATCTCTACTCAAAATGCTTTCTGTAGTTTTTTTTTTTTTTTTCCCATAAAACAAGAACAAATTCTTTTCAGAGAAGACACTCTGGACAAGGTTAAGTTCCTCATGTTCCAACAAGTTCTTTTTTAAACCCACAAAAGTAACTTACGTGCTAAGTTCTCATTTGAAAAGCAAAAGGAAAGACACAATCCCGTGTATTCATAAATAAGTGGAGTGCCAGTTTTCTGTGCTTCTTTTCTCAGCTCCATAAAAATTCTCTCTGTGAAGCTGAAATCTCAGAGGGGAGAAGGACAGAATCGCATAGAAAGCGGGCAGGAGGAAAGTCCATCAGGGCAAACAGGACTGCCATGGGGAGAAAACGGTTCCTCTGCTGGTGTTTTTATTAATTACTGTCCTAACATACTTCCGGAGAAGGCGATGGCACCCCACTCCAGGACTCTTGCCTGGAAAATCCCATGGACGGAGGAGCTTGGTAGGCTGCAGTCCATGGGGTCGCGAAGAGTCGGACACAACTGAGCGACTTCACTTTCACTTTTCACTTTGATGCATTGGAGAAGGAAATGGCAACCCACTCCAGTGTTCTTGCCTGGAGAATCCCAGGGATGGGGGAGCCTGGCGGGCTGCCATCTATGGGGCCACACAGAGTCGGACACGACTGACGTGACTTAGCAGCAGCTGCAGCAGCAACATACTTCACATCCACAGCAAAAAATTCAAACATTTAAAATGAAAAGAGGCAGTAAGAAAAACCCCATCATTCTGCTCCAACACAATCCCTCAGACCCACTGTCAGAAGGAGCTTACTGGTACCATTTCTTGGGCATACTCCTGGAGGTTTCTCTCCTCTAAGCACAAAAGATGACATATGCTGAATGAGAGTTTCTGTAACTGTCGGCCGCAACCCATTAATATCAGTACATGATCAAGTCAACTTTGCATTAAAAAGAACAAACTAATCATCATAATCAGAATGCTCTGTCCTTAGGTAGAATGAATGAACACTGCCATGAATCTTCAGTGCTACTGTACCATTATTTATGAGTGTGATGTAAACTACATTCTTGCTGAGGTAGGCACAAAAAGAAAAAAGTTGGGAAACATGTATGCTGAGTACTGCGTGTATTACGACATCTTGGAGACTGTCTCATAACAGTCCGACCTCCATCTTCAGAGATTTTACAACTCACTACTTTCCCCCCCCATTTGAAATTTACAAGTTAGCGGAGCACCTTTTCATCTGTGCATTTATTTACTATATGTCCTATATGAAAGTCAGGAGGCACATTTTTAACTGCCTTGGTCGTTACTATTACAGAAATAACCACAAGTATTTTTCCTTCCAAGGGCAAAGGCAAAATTGGTTTCATTGACTAGCAGTTTAATGCAGCGTCTCTCCCTTGGCTGGCCATGCTGAAGCCTATGTCTTATCCTTTGTCTAATTTCATGGATAACTACCTTACAGCAGTTTGGAATTACCCTAAGGATTCTAGTAGTTACAACAACTGAGTCACCTCAGCCTGGTTGTGGGATGGCACGGGTATAGCCATCAATGACATCTTGAAAGCCACAGCTACTAGGGCTCTGTGCCAACATCTGTCCTTCCCTGGGGGTGACTCAGGAGGTCACCTGGTGGACTCCCTTCAGCCAAGAAGCCACCAGCTCCCCACACACCCAAATGCCAACAACTAGACAGGCCACCTTTGCCCCCAGCAGTTACACAAACAGAGAAGCACGACAGGCTGGCAGGGGGTTAAGTGGTTGCAAGTGGCCTCTTTATCAGACAATCTGGGTTTGAAACCTGTTTTCTCCACTTACCAGTAACATGACCTTGGACCATAGGAGTTATTTAACCTCCTACCTGCTGCTGTTGCTGTTTAGTCGCTCAGTTCTGTCTAACTCGCTTGCAACCCCACAGACCTCCAGGCTCCTCTGTCCATGGAATTCTCCAGGCAAGAATACTGGGGTGGGTTGCCATTTCCTTCTCCAGGGGATCTTCCTGACCCAAAGACTGAACTCGCATCTCCTCCGCTGGCAGGAGGATTCTTTCCTGCCGGGCCACCATGGAAGTCCCTCCCACGTTCCTACCCGCAACATGTGGGAAATAATAATTGCCCCTTGTGGGCAAAAATTCCAGGCTGGGGCAGGAACACACACGTGTAAAATATATAAAGTAAATGTTGGTATGAAAAAATAAAGCACGGTAAAGGGGATGGGATTGTAGAGCAAAAATTTCCTTTGGAAAATGAAGTTGCCACTCGCAGAAGGTAACCACAGAGCAAAGAGAAAGGGCACTCCAGTTCAAGGGCCGGCGGGGGTCAGTGGCCCGGCGATATCTGTCCCCCCCGCCTCCCGTCCACCAGGTTCACAGAAATCAACCCCAAGGCGTGGGGAGCATGTGGCCACAGGCTGGCAGGAAAGGCGGCACCTTAGCTGTGCTCACAGCCTGTCCCCACATCCCCTTTGCAGCTAGCTCCCCAGCTGCCCAGCCACTGCAGAACGGGACAAAAGGTCCCAGCAAGTGAACTCCTCCCGCTGGGCGGCCCGCCCCGCTGGATGAACTGGGCACTTGCTGAGTGGCCTGTGGGCTGAGCTGTACTCTTTTGTACTTTTCTAAAAGAACAGGAGAGGCACGGGCCCCTGCCAAGCCCTTGACACTCTGCCTGGTGATCGGGGATCATGGGAACGGCACGACCCACTTTGCACAATCCAAGTGCACGGCCAGGTCTGCGGTCTGCCCACCTACGGCAGATTCTCATCTTCTGAGCCACCCGTGGGCCGGGAATGTCACTTCACCACCAGAGTCATCCTACTGGCGGCTCCGGGCGAGCTGAGCCATGCAGGCACACAGCTGCTCTGGACAATAATCGTACTGGCAGGGACCAAGCCCAGGCGCTGGGCCCACGCGAGAGGAGCGCTGGTCCTGAGCTCAGCAAAGAATAAGCCATTCTTTGATGTGACTGGTTCCCCATACTGAGACGGGAAAAGGGCATGTCAGTCCTCCCAGGAGGCGGACCATGCTGACACCAAGCCAAGCATCACCTCCCCACCCTCTGTAACCAGGAGTCCCTGGCACCCACACAATCTACAGGGGCTTCCAGAACCACAGGTCATGACGGGGAGGGGTCGGATCCATTAAAGGAAAAAAAAAAAAAAATCTAACCACAGCAGTATCCAAAAGTTCTTCACCAGGTCAAGGGCCACACATACAAAATGATGATAAGGAAAACACGCTAAGGGTTGATAACAGAGGCGGGTACATTAGAACAGATTTTGAAGAATCCCTCTTTTACGCACATTTTCCAAAAGACACTGTTGAACATTACTTCCCACTACCAAATTCTAGACTGTTTCTGGTAACCATGTCGCTGTATTACAATTGTGTCTCACTGTACATGCCTCACTAAGAAAAGAAATTACTAACTGGGGCTAGGAATTACTCTGTATTAAAAACATGATGCGACAGAGTTCAGTGCATCTTCACCTAAATCGAGCATTAATCCTGTGACCCTGGGCAAGTTTCTGGCACACCTACTACGTATTTCAGGATTGAGGTTAGCCTCAACCCTAACTGGAGAAGGCAATGGCATCCCACTCCAGTACTCTTGCCTGGAAAATCCCATGGACGGAGGAGCCTGGTAGGCTGCAGTCCATGGGGTCGCCAAGAGTCAGACACAACTGAGCGATTTCACTTTTCACTTTCATACATTGGAGAAGGAAATGGCAGCCCACTCCAGTGTTCTTGCTTGGAGATTCCCAGGGACGGGGGAGCCTGGTGGGTTGCCGTCTATGGGGTCGCACAGTTGGACACGACTGAAGTGACTTAGCAGTAGCTTAGCAGTCAGGCCTAACTTCAGAGAAGTGTCAAAACTGCCAGAGCTCAGAAAATAAAAAACCTGGAAATAGCAGAGTACAAAAGGCCAAAATCCGAACCCCCTAAAGAGAGCCGGGCGGGCTCCTGTGGACGATTCATTTGTCCAGGAGTCAGCTCTGCCCAGGAGAAGTGCCAGGTGAGTCACCTGCGTGAGGCTAAACAAGCATTCTTTTTTCACTGTGATCCAGAATCACACAGAATTTGCTGGAGGCTTGAAATAAGATACCATAACAACTTTCCCAGCAAACCAGTCCCCCCTCTCGCTTTCCACTTGGCCCTGGAGAGGGACAACAAGCTGTAGGCAAACAAGGCCGAGGGGGTGGCCACAAGCAAAGCTGGCCGGGCTTAAAGAGAGCTGCTCCCGTCATGGTTCTTGAGATGCAGTTGTGAGTCTCAGTTAGAGCGCAGATGCTAACCATCTTGGCCATTTACACCTGGAGCAGGAGAAAGTGAGAGAGCTGCTGAGCACATGAAAAGCACCAGGATCTTAAGGCAAATCTGCTTCAAAAGACAACCAAGATTTTTAAAAATTACTATAGTAAAGGAGGTTAATTTTCATAAACCCACAACGAGGCTTCTTGGTGACTCTAAAGCTTAGCAGTGAAGATTTATTTTCAGGCTCAGGCCTTGGTTTCTCTTGCTGCCAAGGCAGTGGTACCAGGGAGCAGCTAGTCTGCTTTGAAAGCTCCCTTTCCTGTAAAAAAAATCAGTCAAGTCACACTGCTCTCGGTTTAAAAATGTGTTTATGGCAGACACTTAACTACTGGTAACTTCCTCATCATGCCTGGTTCTACTTGTTTACTCATTTAGAATCTCACAGTCCGGCTAAAAATGAGTCAGCTAAGCCAAGCTTCCAGCTCCCCGGGGTCAGGAGGAAGTCTCCCTCCGCTTTCTGTTCTCCGACCCATTCACCCCCTTAACAGTCCACTCCTGTTAAGCAGGCAGGGAAATGCTGTTCAGGTCGCTGCCAACAATACAAAACATTAAATGGTACTTTAATTTGGTAGTCACAACACTGTTTCTTGAATTTACAAAGGTTTTTCTCAGCTGGAGAAAATCAGCTCAGGAGAGGAGGAAGCTAACCACACCTGCTCAGAAATGTTCCAATATAAAACTATCCTAAAGATCCTCAAGGGGAAAAACATCCAAGTACTTCCAGATAGGAAAGCAAGTTGAGGAGAGAATCCCTTCAGAAAGCCGGCACTTAAATAGATGTTAACTCCAGATTACATCTTGGCTTGGAAGAAATTATCTGCCACATCGACAGTGGCCTCCTCACTCCGACAACTCAGCAATCTGTGCCTTTTCTCCTTCCCCCACAAGGTTCTCATACTTTCTTACCCTCGTTCTAAGGGCATGTCCAACTCCTGTTAATGTTCTGATGGAGTCGTTTTCTCTGGCTGTGCGCTGAGAAAGGACATGGCTCTGTCTGGGCTTCAGACAAGTCACTGCAAAGCTGGGGCACCACCAATTCCGGCTGCAGGCCAGCAGCGTGGTTGAAGGCCGAGGCCCTCGTTCTGGTGCAATGGGCAATCGAGGGGAAGCTAAGTGCTGCCACATTCAAGTATTCCCTTATACAAAAATTAGACAGGTTAGGGACTTCCCTGGTAGTCCAGTGGTTAAGAATCTGCCTTCCAATGCTAGGGCCATGGGTTCGATTCCTGGTCAAGGAACTAAAATCCCACATGCCACGGGGCAGCTAGAGAAGCCTGCACACCACAAAGAAAAATCCCGACTGTGGCAACTAAGACCCATCTAAATCAGATAAGTAAATAACTATAAAGCTTTTTTTAAAATTAAAAAAAAAATTAGGTTAAAAGGGAAGCCCCCTCCATTGTCTCCAGCTCCTTGACTGGCCACCAGTTAACCGAAAAGCACTATTCTAACCATTGCTGGAGAAGGACATTCCATTCTTTTAAAGCGATGGAGGATCACCCAGGGGCTCTGTTCTTAAATGAATCATCTGTGGTCCTTCCTCCCCATTCTGTCTTTATGCTCTTTCCAAGGTCCAGGTTAGATGTCAAATGACTCCCCCTTGACCTCTGGTAGCTTCCAGGGGGTATTCTTATTCACAACTAAAGAATACAACATATCATCAAAGTTCTTCTCCTACTAGAGACCCCACACACCAACCCATTTACCCCACAAGCATCTGGAGAAGGGTTCACTGTAGAAAATTACTCTTGGATGACTTAATTTTCATTTGAAATCAGGAGAAAAAGACAGATGACATTTGGCTTGGGTTGAAGCACACAGTCATTTAGAAGAAGACAAAGCAAATCTAGATACAGAAAACCCCCTGCTGGTGGATACAGACCGGACTGCTGCGGATGGATGGAGAGCTCCACTCCCCTAAAGAGCGTAGATAACAGAAACTCATCAATCCGCACAAGGCTGCGGGGAGACAAGGCAAAAGGTCAAGGGTCAGGACCAGGTCATCTGGTGACTGATTTTATTTCTGTGTTCCCGGTGATGCTGAGAATGACTGCCCTTCATGCCACCAGTCACTGAAAAGGCAGCTGACTCACTAAGTTAACAAATATTTAACAAGCACCTACTGTGTGCTAAGCAGTGTATGCTTGCTAGGAAAACGGCAAAGATGGACATCCCTCTGCCCTCCTGAAACAAAGTGGTAAGCAGTGTATTCACCCATGATGCTTGGATAAGAGACCCTAGAAACTTCTGGTGGCTCAGACGATAAACGAATCTGCCCGCCAATGCAAGAGACCTCGGTTTGATCCCTAGGCTGGGAAGATCCCCTGGAGAAGGGAATAGCAACCCACTCCAGCATTCATGCCTGGAGAATTCCACGGACAGAGGACCCTAGAGGGCTAGTCCATGGGGTTGCAAAGAGTTGGACACAACTGAGCGACTAAGATACAAGGCCTATTTGGGAAGTCAGTGGGAAAATGGTGGCAACTCACCTTGGCCTCATCTTCAAATGCCCATCATTACTTTCACTATCTTAATCAGTGATAAAATTACAGGCTTACGGTTAAAGTGCTGTGACTGTCAGTCACGCTGTAATTATGTGCTTATTTGTTCACAATCCCCATTAAACTCCAAGCTCTTCAAGGGCAGAACCTCTGGCCTTCTCATTTGTATCTTTAGAGCCTGGAGCTATGCCTGACACTGCTAATTCCTGGCTGAAAACATGAATGAATAAACCCACATCTCAGAATCACCTAGAAGCTTTAAAAAACAAATTTGGGGGGGACCCACTTCTAGAAAATGATTTAGTAGTCAAGGGACTGAGAAATTTTTTTTTTTTAAGTTCCTTGGGTAATTTTGATGAGTAACCTTCTCCGGGAACCACTTCTGTGTATATAAACTGGACTTTTGGATACTAATGACATCTGCGGCAGACAGTATCCATATTACGTGTAACAATGACAGTCTAGAGTAGGACAGTAGTCAAGGACAAAATGTTTCTGATTCCTGCAAATTAAGTTGCAACTCCCTGTTTGTTCTAGCTCTACCAGCAGGAGCAGGGGATGAGGTGGGGAGGTCATCTCTAAGCCCATTAAGTTAGAGATCAGTTATATTTTTAAAACACAGTATCACATAGCATATATACCATATAGTCAGCATGTACTAAGCAGTGTAAAATCCTGTCCACTCTGGAATGCTGTTATAAAGACTGCTCCCCGGTAGTAGCTGGTGGTTGTGTTCATGTCCGACTCTCTGCGACCCCATGGACTGTAGCCCATCAGGCTCCTCAGTCCATGGGATTCCCCAGGCAAGCATACTGGAATGGGTTGTCATTTCCTCCTCCAGGGGATCATCCTGATCCAGGGACTGAACCCAACTCTCCTGGCAGGTGGATTCTTTACCACTGAGCCTCCAGGGAAGCCCTTAACCAGCACTTCCCAGGCTGACAGGTATCAGTGGTGGCCAGGTCTGCAAAGCCCAGCCAGGGAACATCTGCCTTGCTGCCTGTGACCCCCAGCAGCTGTTCTTGGCACAGGATGGATTCAGTAACCACGTGCTTGGTCACACTGATTTGGGTAATACAAAGGTGTCACCGAGTGGCTGCCAATGCCAGAACTCACGGTGGCACATACCTGCCCTCAGCCAACTAGACATACTGCCTGGAAGGACGCAAAGGGGACAATGGGAAAAATCTGGACCCTGGCCGAGTGGTGGGCTCAGGCTCCGTTACTGTCAGTCCTACACTCAGACACTTCCGATCGGTTTCATTTCCTGGATTAGAGGACTGAGGTGTCTTCACGTGAACTTGGCATCTGCGGAAGGCAGCCCCTAAGATGGTCCCCAGCGATCTCCTCCTGCACTGGACCGGGGCCGTGGGTGTGACCAGCGGAACACAGCAAAAGGGACTGTGTGTCCCTTCTGGGATGAGGTTGTAAGAGCCACTGAGACTGGCATCGTGGTCAGTGCACTGCTCAGATGACTAGCTGCTCAGGGGGGCACCAGCTGCCCTGTTGCGAGCCATTCTGCTCGGGGGCGTGGGGTATGCACAAAGAAACCGAGGCCTCTCCCAGTGACCGCCCCCCGAGTAAGGAAGTGGACCCCCTGGCCTGGGCCTGCTGCTGACTGCGGCCCTGCAGCCAATGAGGCAGAACCACCCAGCTCAGCCTCTCCGGGCCTCCTGACCCTCAGAGACTGTGGGGGATAATAAATGTCTGCTGCTTTAAGCTGCTGAACTCACAGTAACCTGTTACTTAGCAATAGAGTAAACTAACAGGTCAGTGAGGGTTAGAAGGGGTGTTTCAAAGCCAACTCCCCTTTCCTTTGCTGATTTTCCTTCTGGTTACCACAGTCAACTGAGGCACCAACGAGAAACATGGCCCTAACACACACACACACACAGACACACAGACACACCGACACACAGACACATACACCCTTGATTTAACTGGAACTGGGAAGGAAATGAAAAGGCTTGCATACTCTAAAGCATAGAATTTGGTTATGAAAGGAGTATAAAACTTTCATTGCTAGTCTGAAGCAAGGAATCTAACATTTATTATCTATTACACACCCAGATTTTCAAAGGCTCAGTGGAGACTTCTCCCCATTTTCCACATGAGGAAATAAAAGTTCAGAGGCTTTGAGTAACCTGGCCAAACAACAAACAGATCCATTTAGTTATCTGCAGGTTTATATGACTTAAAGCTGCCAGGTGTCCTGGTTTATTGGAACTTGGTTTCCTGGGACTCAATATGTGGGGGGGCGGGGGAAGGCACATTAGGATAAGAGTCAGTTACTGTGCTATGTATGAATCTTGTGCTCTCTGCAAGCCACCACACAGCTAATTTTTTTAAAGTACTTCTTAAAAGCTATCATTTTGACAGCTTATGATCTGCAATGAATTTTGAAATGTCACCAGTGAAAAAGAAAACCACAAGCCCTTCTAGCCTTTAATCTCACAGGATCCAAGAAAGACTTTTTTCCTGCAAAAAAGTAAAACAATTGCTGTTATGATAAAAGCCAGCAAGGAAAATTTTCAGCCTGAGTTTCTGCAATTGGGTCCACAGAGGATGAGTAGGCAACCGCTCGCCTCATCCAGCCTCCTGGGCCCTTGCAGATATGCACCCAAGTCAGGTGCTCTGGCATGAGGTGTAGGCAGGGCCACAGTCTCCTCTTCCTCTACACAAGCCCAGAGAGAGCTTGCTGACCCCACTGGGAAATCCTCTATTAGCAATGTCCAAGGGATCTCCCTATGTGGTAGGTCAGGGGGCTACCTGTCAGCAAGGCAGTACCATCCCAATAGCTCTGGCCCTTTCACTTTCAAAAAGATCCACGTAACACCCACCAGAATGCTGTAATCATAAACACAATTGTCAGTGAGGACATGGAGAAACTGGAACACTCACACATCATTTAGAACTGTCAAATCATACATCTGATGTGGAAAATAGCTTGGTAAGTCCTAAAAAAGTGAAACACAGAGCTACCATAGGACCCAGTAATTTTACTCCTAGGTATAAGCGCAGAAGAAATGAAGACAGATGTTCACATAAAAACCTGCACACAAATATTCACAGCAGTGATATTTATCACAGCCTCCCCCCAAAAGGTGAAACCCATTTCCACCAACTGATGAATAAATAAAAGCCAGTGCTGTATGTTTTTTAGCTGTAAAAAGGAATGAAGTATTGATACATGCTGCAACACAGATGAACCTTGAAAACATTATGCTAAGTTACACATGTCGGACACAGAAGGTCACAGATTATACGATTCCATTTTGTAGGCACTGTCCAGAATAGGCAAATCCATACAGACACAAAGTACATTAGTGGTTGCCAGGGGCTGGGGAGGGGAGGATGGGAAATAATTGCCATGTGTATGGGGTTTCTGAGGTAAGGGCAATGCTCTGGAATTAGATGCACTTAAAATTAAAAATAAACATTAAAAAAACAAAACAGAGCTATTTTAAAAAAGCCTTAAAAATCTGCATTCTCAAGCTCACTTGTAGAAATCCTTATACTAATAAAATAAAAGCAGAAGTGCATTAGGATTTACTTATACGGTTGTCATCAGTGATATCCGCAGCAGAAAAATGGGGGGGCCTTTAAATTTATATATCCATCTAAAAGAAATTTGCTAAATTATGGGACAGGCACACAATTAAACAATATGTTGCTATTAAAATGAAGCTCCCGGGCATTTATCCCGCAGAAAAGACTGACGCTCCCACAAAAGCCTGTACATAAATGCTCAGAGCAGCTTTATCTGTAACAGCACCAAATCAGAAACACCCAAGGTGGTCCTCAAAAGGTAATTAAACAAACCCTGGGTACATCCACATCACTGACTATTTCTCAGCAACAAAAAGAACACATTGCTGATACATGTAACAACCCAGATGAATCCCCAGAGAGCTAATGTGAGGGAAAAAAGCCAACCCCCTTATATAACATTTTGAAATGACAAAATTACAGAGATGGAAAAGAGATAAGTGGTTGCCAGGGGTTAGAGATGGAGTGAAGGCAGGAAAGAAGCCGATGTGGCTATAAAAGGGCAACATGTGCAGATGGAAACATTCTACTTCTTTTCTCTAACAATGTCAGCAACCAGTTGTGGTACCAAACTACAGTTCTGCACCATGCTACCAGGGAGGAGGAATTAAGTAAAGGGTACTTGGGATCTAGAATCTCTGTGTTATTTCTTACAACTGCTTATCAACCTGAAACTACCTCAAAATAACAAATTACATTTTTAAAAAAAGATCCACAAAAGTGAACAAAAACAACAACAATCACCCAGTAAGCAACCGATGGTTTAAAAAATTCAAACACCTCCCTCGCACCGCCCACTGACACAGAGCTGTGACCTTCTGGCATCCTAAAAGTTTCTGCCAGAAGGGAACAGTGTGAATTTTGACCTCATTCATGAAAACTTAACCTTTCACCTAAATGTTGGAGTTCCCAGGACTTTTTCATATGTCTAATTTAGCTTTCCAATATGATTTACTCAGACTACACGGGTGATGGGAGTACTATTTGAACAGTTTAATCTTTTAATTTTTTTTGGCAGTGCCTCTAGGCGTATGGGATATTAGTTCCCTGAGCAGGGATTGAACCTATGCCCCCTGCCGTGGAAGCATGGAGTCTTTAACTACTAGATTGCCAGGAAAGTCCCCAGTCTAATGTCCTGATTAACTTCAAGGGACCATGCCTCTCACACAGGCTTGTTTTCAGAGAGTAAGAAAATCATTAAGCATACCAAATAAAATCTTCCCAAATAAAATCAAAGCTTTGATGATTCGGGGGCATTCTGTGATCCTGAAGGGTTCCAGAGTCCAAATTCTGAACGCCCCATCCCATCTAACAGAACCATGGATGAAAGCAGGCATAGATATCCGGGATACATCTGTAAATCTATCATGCTTGTCTGGTTTGAATACGAACTTCATGTCCTCTGTTATTTCTGTGCCATTTTCTATTCTCCTACACAGAACATAGAAAACTTTAGGTATCAATATAGTTTCCAGTTGCACATTCTAGATGCTTTTTGATTAAACTATCAAGAAAAGCTTATTCCATTATGAAAAATAAAAACTGCTTTCTTCTATCTCTGGGGCCATTTTCTTGCCAATCCAATGACAAGCACAAAGTGGTGAAGAAGCACTTTTTATCAAGTGGAGGAGTCCTGCCGTTCTGGGATCCCAGTTTCCTGGGTGTGTGCGGTGTAGGTGGCAAGTCCTGGCCTGCAGGGGGCCCTGGTGCCCCTGGATAGGAAGGAGGCTTCGACACCCACAGCTGCCCAGAGGACAGACACTGGCCAGCAAGGGCTGTGGGGACTTCTGTAACCCTCTCTGAAAGTCCTCCAGTAAGATTAGATCTCTTCCGAGCAAAGCTTTTCTCCTTTTCACCAAGTGTTACTTTCAACGACTGTGCCACCGTGTTTAAAACCCCCTTGACGACTGTTAAAGGTGAAATACAGAGAATGAGGCCCTAAGGCGATTCCTTTTTAGTGGAACTCCACGTATTTCAGCAAGTCACATGAATGTAACTGAATATTCTGACTGGCTAAGAACAAGATTTTCCCTTCATTTCAATTCTCCCCAAGTAACAGCATTCAACTCCAAGCTGTCATAAAAGTCATTTTGCTGTAACAAAATGAAGATTCAGAAGCCAGTGACTGAATTAGCATGAAATCAATTAGGTGCCCACCTACAGCCAGAACATGGACAGCGAGGCACTAACAGGTCTGAAAGTGAAAATGAAGGACACGGTTAAGAAGGAGAAAAACATATGTATGTGTAGAACTTGCAAGACATCTTTCCAGGAGAGCTCAATCAGGGAATTTCAAGAGAAGAATTTAGGCGGTAAAATGGCACACATTACTGTTTAGCAACAGGCCTTTCATGGGCATCAAATGTGTTTAAGGGATCATAGCAAAGGCAGAGATGGGCAATGTGGTCTGCTGATCAGAAATTGAGCTGCTGTCTAGCTGGAACTCAATGTTCTTAGCTCATTTAAAAACACAAATGTTCCAAGACAAGACATTTAACTGGGGGAGGAAGGGACAGATATACAAGAATACATGATATCCTACTTTGACCTGGGAAAATTATCACATATTCCTAGAAAGAACCAAATAAATGCACTTGAAGAAAATTAATAGGACTACAGAAGCAGCGGCATGTTGAAAATGTATTATGGCTTTCTCCAATGACGATCTTCATATACATGAACAATTTAATATATACCCTCAGGTTGGAGAAGGGAAGGGGAGTGTGTCTTGTCAGCTCAGACTGCTATAACAAAATACTATAGACAAGTGGTTTAAACAGCAGACCTTTAATTCTCACAGTTTGAGGGGCTGGCAAGACCAAGGTCAAAGTTCACTGAAATCTTTCCCAAAGGCCTCACCTCCAAATACCGTCACACTGAGAGTTAGGGTTTCAACATATGAACCATGGAAGGGAGGGCGGGGGTGGAACGGAGGCACACAAACATTCCGTCTGTAAAAACAAAGAGGTGGTTTTAAGAGATAAAGGGAATGGCTGTCTACAGAGTCTAAAGAAAATTGCTACTTTTAAAAAACCTAGCCTCTAAAGTGAATCATTTTCATTCATTCACTCCCTCAAGTTAACAAAACACATAGTCTCTTCTTTACAAAAGGGCTTTGTTCCACATAGTTGACGTTCTTGTGTGCATCCTTCCAGATAGCTGACGTTCTTGCGTGCATCCTCAGTCGTGTCCAACTCTCTGAGACCCCATGGACTGTAGCCTGCCAGGCTCCACTGTTCATGGAACTTTCCAGGCAAGAAAACTGAAGTGGGTTGCTATTTCCTTCTCCAGGGGATCTTCCCAATCCAGGGATCAGCCTGTCTTTTACGTCCTCTGAATAGGCAGGTGGATTCTTTACCAGTGTGCCACGCTGGGAAGCCCTGTGATCCAGATGTTAATTTATAAACTAGTCATCTGGCATCTGGAAAATTCTATTTTCCGTATTCTATGTTCCATAGAAATTGTGATATTTGTAGCTCTAGACTTTTGGGGATTCCACTCCAATTGTAAAAATATGATTAAAGCAAAAGTTAAAAAAAAAAGGTGACATTCTCTCTATCCCCAGATGACAAGAGAGTTTGGGTAAAACTGACAGTCTCCCACATCCTAGGAACCCTCAATTCCCAAATTAGGAACCCTAGCTGTAAATGGCCAACAGATCTCCAGATGAGCCTTAAACTAATACTGAACTCATAAAGAAGTGAACTAGTCCTACAAGAAAATAATATCGCGAAATATGTGTATCACGTGGGTTACTACCTTCCGGGTTCTGACACTTTCACATTATAGTACGATCTTCCATAGGCTGTACAGACTTCAGTTTCTTGATCCATAAACATGTGTAACAATGCCTTCATCCCACAGGATTCTTGTGAGATTATATGAGACACTTAGGGGCAATGCATGCTGCTGCTGCTGCTAAGTCGCTTCAGTCGTGTCTGACTGTGCAACCCCACAGACAGCAGCCCATTGGACTCCGTCATCCCTGGGATTCTCCAGGCAAGAACACTGGAGTGGGTGGGGAAATGCACGGGCACCTCAATTCAACTCCAAGCTGTCAAGACACACGTGGCAGTTGTTTTATGATCATCAAACATACATTCACGGCATTGTGGGAGGCACTGGGACGCGGGCCATAGGACAGTACAGCCGCCTCCAGAGAAGTCAGAGTCTCACGGGAGAGAGAAGAGGTACCTAACAAGCTGAAGGAGATGCCCTGACAAAGGATGTGCAGATTCTACGCAGGGCCCAGTGGGTCACAGGGGCGCGTGTGAGGCTTGCCAGTGGGAAATGGGATGGGAGGAGGAGAGAGGAAAGTGGAAACCTATGTTGGAGAAGCAGGTAAGAGCGCTAGTGTTTGCTTTTAAAAAGGGGGTGGGTGGAAGGCTGGAAAGAGGGTGATTATCAAGGCTGTCAGAAGACTGCCACAATAGTCCACGCAGGAGGTGGAGGCACTGAGGGGCCATGGCAGGGGAGGGAATCAGGCAGGGGCCACAGGAAAGATGGCAGGAAGGCGAGGTGAGGGGGAGGAGGAAACCCATGGGTTCTGACTCTGCACCCCACAGGCAGGATAGTCAATGAATCAGGGAGCACAGAGTCATAGGGGAGGGGGAAGGGAAATAGGGAAAGTTCTGAGGATCTTAGAAATGTGCTGTCAGTTACTAATTATATTCATCACAGACCCATCGTGCCTGCTGAGTCAGGAGGCAGGCCTTGCACTGAGAGTTACCGAGTGCAAACTGGTGAACGTTCTCTGTAATGACATGTTCTCTTGAAAGAAAAATCTGCAAGATGAACTGGGCACTGAGTCTGTCATGTTAAGTATAAGAAGTTCAAGGTTAAATAAGCTAGGATCTAAGCCACACATGTGTTTAGGGATTTGTGCTCTTGCTAAGAAAACAATAAGTGAGCTCTACGCTCTAACCTGAATTACACACTTGAGGGAGGTTGAATTATTTAGCAAATTGCTATTTCGCTCCACTAAATGGTGTGCTAATGACTGCTACGAAAAACTTTTCCAAAGTTACTCCCCCATCCTATCTCTCCAAAAGAATCTGAAAGCCACTTGGGACAGCCCAGCCCACCTTTTCAAATGATTTTTCTTATTTTCAAGTCCTTTTTTCTGAAGAGCAGCATGATGATACTAATGGCAACTAACAGTCCTTACTATGTGCCAGTCGTTCTGCCATAATTGTACAAAGACGGCCTCACTTGACCCCCACCAGCATTTTCCACATCCCCTTCTCACAGGGGAGTACACTAAGGCAGAGGGCAGTTAAGTCCTTTATCCAAGGTCACGTCCATAGCAGGCAGACTGACTCCGGAGGCTGCTCTTTTATAACCATCACTCTAGTTCCTATGTTACAGTAAAAATTAAAAAGGGATGTTTATTGCAGAAACTTGAAAAAAAATCGAAGAGGGCTTTTTTTTTTTTTTGCGGGGGTGGGGTGGGGAAGGGGTTTATTTTAAAGTATAAACAAAAAGCCTCTGAGAGTGTGGCAAAATCTACGTCCCTCTTTCTGCCATTTACAAACAGGGTGACCTTGGGCAAGTCAACCTCTGAAAGCCTCAATCGTCTCACCTGAAGTATTCCCTTCAAATGGAAGTACAAATAATACCTAATTGGATGAAATGGTTAGTGTATAGCATTTAGCACAGAGCTATGGTGTTGGAGAAGACTCTTGAGAGTCCCTTGGACTACAAGGGGATCAAACCTGTTGATCCTAAAGGAAATCAGGCCTGAATATTCATTGGAAGGACTGATGCTGAAGCTGAAACTCCAGTACTTTGGCCTCTTGATGCAAAGAACTGACTCATTTCAAAATACCCTGATGCTGGGAAAGACTGAAGGCAGGATGAGAAGGGGATGACAGAGGATAAGATGGTTGGATGGCATCACCGACTTGATGGACGTGAGTTTCAGTAAGCTCTGGGAGTTGGTGACGGATAGGGAAGCCTGGCGTGCTGCGATCCATGGGGTCGCAAAGAGTCAGACATGACTAAGCGACTGAACTAACACTACATAATAAATATATAAATGAAATACAAATATATTTCAATTTTTTTCTGGGCTTTAACAAAGCATATACCTGTATAATCTTGCATTTCAACACTGCAGCAATTACTTTCTTCATAAATCTAATCTGAGCTTTGGAGTAATGTTTATATAAATGCTTTCATTATTCCATTATCAATCATTTAGTTTGTTTCCAAATCTTTAGCATTCTTAAATAACATTGTGATGAACATCTTTGCACATAAAACTTTAATTGTGAATTATTTTCTTGAATGAGATTCCCACAAGTTGGCCAATTATGTCAAAGAGTCTTCATATAATATATCTTGCAAAATCTCTTTCCAAAACACTTTCACCTATTAATGTTCCCACCTGCAGGGAATTTGTGAGTAGTCTATAAAACTGCATTCTGGCCAGGACTAGGTAATATTATGAAGGAAAAAGAGGTGCTTTTTTTTAGTCTGATACAACATGTTCTATGTTATTAAAAATATAAATCACACAGAAAGCCCAATAGCTGAACAAACATCAAATATATGTATGTAGTCATTTCTGGCTAATGGTTGTAAAAGAAAAATGAATAATAAATTCTGTGTATCATCTACTTTCTGAAAGATTGATTTGTGAAAGTAAGCTGGTATTTAATTGGTCACTTAAGTTTTTCTGGGCTTCCCTGGTAGCTCAGTTGGTGAAGAATCTGCCTGCAGTGCAAGGGACCCAGGTTTGATCCCTGGGTCGGGAAGATTCCCTGGAGAAGGAAATGGCAACCCACTCCAGCATTCTTGCCTGGAAAAATCCCATGGACAGAGGAGCCTGGTGGGCTGCAATCCATGGGGTTGCTAAGAGTTGTGCATGACTGAGCGACTCACACAGGTTATTAGTAAATGGAACTTGTCTGCATTCCACAAAGATCCCCCCTTAGGGCCAGGAATTCAGTCTAGCTCATAATTTTTAAACCAGGGAAGCATGCATGTTACACACACAATAGTGATCTTGCATTTAACAAAGTACACACCAAGTGTTTAAGTATGTATTTTGCCTAGGGACATGGACTATTTTTCTTAAAAAAGAGAATCTACAAACCCAGTCACAAAGGAGCCCCACAGAACACCAGTAAACCCAGTTCTAGTAACAGGCTCGTAAAACTAGCTTTTAAAAAGCCAAATGTTTTCTGTGTTTAAGAACTTTAAGTAAGATGGTGCTTCCAGGTGGTTTTTAACTGTGTATATAACATTCTGGAGAGGACAGGCCATTGTTTGCTCATTAGTAGCCAAGCCAGCCAATTCTGTTTATGTCATTAGTATTATTGTCAGTAAAAAGCATCATAATACAGCTTTTTTTTTTTTTTCAAACCCCATGTGGAGGCACTGAGTCAGCAGTCAGAAAAATAGCTTGACTTGCTCACAAAGAAAGTCCCCATGCATTTCACGGGATACAAATGAGAAGCCCCAAGGAGTCCTCTCACCCACACCCAGAACAAAAAAGTTGAACCCAAAGCTTCAACTGAGAATTAACCAACTGCTACTTGCAACGTAAAAATCCTCCTGATGATAAACGGGCCATCCTTGGGGAAAAGGAAGCCCCAGTGAAAGAAAACTTCAACCCACAAAATGTCAGGCGGGCACTGGGATAAGCTACCCCAGGTCTAATAGGATGAAACAGCATTAACTCTGGCCTGATTTGTTCCAGGATCATCACAGACTGTAATGCCTCACTAATGAGTTAAGAGGATTTTGTTACAAAAATCATAATATTCTTCCTTTAGAGAACCTCCGCCATCAGGGTGGAAAGATCATTAAAAATAAAAAATACAATGATGTTCATGAGAATAGTAACTGACACTGAATACTCAGTGTGTTTAAGTGTCACTCCAGGCACCCTGACACACACCAGTTATTTCAAATTTTTGTAACCTTATCAAGGGTCCTTTGCCCATTTTATAGAGGAGGAAACGGAGGCTCACACACTGGAAGGTACTATACATGATGACAGAGCCTGTACTTGCTTCAGTGGATACAAACTAAGTTCTTAACTACTTCTCAAACAAAAATCAGACTAAGTTTACCTTTGCAAGGAAAATACAAAAGCACATCCAAAAGCCACCTTCAAATATGTATAACACACTGCTGGGTTCTAAGTAACAAACTAAGGTTTTGTAAGGAATGATTTATGCCCGAGGCATCCTAACCACCAAGACAGAGGTGTGCAAAGCAGAATGTCACTGGGTCCGTGGTTACGACACACCTGATTTTGTTTTTCTTCCCCATTCAAATGAACGAGAAAGAAGTCTGGTGTCCTGCACACAGCATCAGTGCGGTCCTATTAAATCTCATGTAGCAAGCCTGCTTAGAAATGATAGGAAAGCAAATAAAGGTGATACAGTAATTTCAGTGAGGCTATGACTGAAAAAAATTTCACATGGAAACTTCTGGTTTGCGTGCCCTGAGGGATAACATAATATGGAATGAGAAATGTGTCTACCATGTGCAGCCCTGGTCAGTTTCTAGAGCCAAGATGAGTGACGAATCCTCAAATTTCTTTAAAATATTTTTCCAGTAGTCATGTACAGATGTGAGCTGGACCATAAAAAAGGCTGAGCAATGAAGAATTGATGCTTTTGAACTGTGATGTTGGAGAAGACTCTTGAGAGTCCCTCGGACTGCAAGGAGATNAAATATTTTTCCAGTAGTCATGTACAGATGTGAGCTGGACCATAAAAAAGGCTGAGCAATGAAGAATTGATGCTTTTGAACTGTGATGTTGGAGAAGACTCTTGAGAGTCCCTCGGACTGCAAGGAGATCCAACTAGTCCATCCTAAAGGAGATCAGTCCTGGGTGTTCACTGGAAGGACTGACGCTGAAGCTGAAGCTCCAATACTTTGGGTACCTGATGTGAAGAGCTGACTCACTGGAAAAGACCCTGATGGTGGGAAAGATTGAGGGCAGGAAGAGAAGGGGACGACAGAGGATCAGATGGCTGGATGGCATCACCAACTCAATGGACATGAATTTGAGCAAATTCTGGGAGACAGTGAAGGACAGAGAAGCCTGGTGCGCTGTTGTTCATCTGGTTGCAAAGAACTGGACACAAACTTAGTAACTGTGGAATGCTTAGTCAGTCAGTCATGTCTGAGTCTTGTGATCCCACAGACTGTAACCTGCCAGGCTCCTGTGTCCATGGGATTTTCCAGACAAGAATACTGGAGTGGGTTTCCATTTCCTTCTCCAGGGGATCTTCCTGACCCAGGAATCAAACGCAGGTCTCCTGCATTGCAGGCAGATTCTATACCGATTGAGCTACAAGGGAAGCCAGACTTAGTGACTGGAGAACAACAAACAACAATAACGGCACATATAATCAGTTATGGATCTATCTCTAGATATTACATCAACTGATGCAATTAAAAATATACTAGATTCCACAACTGTCCAGTCTATCAGAACAAGGATATACAGGTAGAAGATATAAAAAATAAAGACACCTACAGCAATGAGTTTGGGATAATGATCTAGTCTTAGACCAAGAGAAAAAGCTGAGGAATGCTCTATTATCAGATCAGCATGTTTCCATCTACAAAGAGGATCAAGAAACAGTACAAATAGCTTGAGGTTTGACACAGAAGAACTTTCAGAGATGTGCAAACAGCAGAGATGGCCCGTGGGATACTGCATAAATAAGCACTTTCCCTCAAAGGCTGGGAGTACAGATTAACCTGAGGCCAAGGACTATTTTTTGGACACTAATAACCCCACTCCCTTGAAAAAGGTAGAAAGGCACTATGCTAAAGGTTGCCAGGTCTCCTGACTCTGTTCTGCCCCCAGGCCCAGTTTCCAAGGTAGAGATCCCAGCAGGGGGTTGATTTCTGTCAGGAAGGTTGGTGCCCAGCTGGTCCTTCAGGATGCCCTGTGTGTTGCACTCTATTTACTCCTGACCAACCTCTCAGGGGTTAAGGGTCCTGTCCAAGAACAAAACCATGTATGGAGAAAAACTACAGCACCGAAGAATCATTTGGGTATTACTCTTCAGAACAAATTCTAGATTAAGATAGCCATTACTGCGTCACAAACCAGGCACATGATACTTACACCCAAGTGTCAAACCTCATCTACTCCAGTGCCCCCATCTTATCTATCACAGGAACTGAGGATAGGAGCCCCCTGTGGATTGCACAAGCGTCCCAGCCATTTACATACACTCTTCTTGATGGGGGGGGGGGGGGCCTGGGAGGAAGACACAGCTGTCCAGTCTATCTGGAATCACATACATGTAGAAAATTAAGACCACAAGGAACCTGGTAAAAGAGAAGCAACACCAAAGAGGTGAGCACAGAGGGGAGGAGGGAGAGATCTGGGGNTGGGGGGGGGGGGGACTGGGAGGAATCCACAGCTGTCCAGTCTATCTGGAATCACATACATGTAGAAAATTAAGACCACAAGGAACCTGGTAAAAGAGAAGCAACACCAAAGAGGTGAGCACAGAGGGGAGGAGGGAGAGATCTGGGGCTGGGGCACCAGGGAGGCCTCCCCGGAGGAGTGGAGCTGGGACCCATCCTTAAAAGAGCAGTGGGGGTGGTTAGGCCAAGGGATTTGGGAAGAGGCTTCCCTGGTGGCTCAGATGGTAAAGAATCTGCCTGCAATGGAGCAGACCCGGGTTTGATCCCTGAGTCGGGAAGATCCCCGGGAGAAGGGATATAGCAACCCACTCTCGTATTCTTGCCTGGAAAGTTCCATGGACAGACCATGGGGTCGCAAAGAGTCGGACACAACTGAGTGACTAACGCTTCGCCTCACTTCATGCCAAAGGAAAGCCACATCCAAGAGCAGAGGGGAAAGGGGGCCGCCACGCCCTGAGAAGGATGAAGCGGTCACATGGGCTATGATTCTGCCCTCACCTGAAAGCTGACAGCAATGATTTAAAGCATACTGAAACACGTGAACACTCTGTAAATGTTAAAGGAATTGATTTTCAGCGGAATCGGGGCAGACTTCATACAGGTGGCATGGGGCCAGGTTATTAAGGGTTAACAAGTCAAAGACCCAGGAGGCCGAATGTGGATGGCTGTTTCAAGCTGCAGCACAGCATGCAAGGAGGCGTGGAAGGATGCAGGGGGTGAGCGGCGATGCACCTGGGCACCATCACCATCTCGTGTGCTGATGCTTGCCCCTGCGCCTCACACACATCCACCTCTCCCAGCCGCACCACCACCCCAGACCGTGTTCTCCCGCCGGCTCTCCCAGATGGCCAGCCTCAGCTCTCCACCCTGTTCCCGCCGCTCCCTGCCCCCCATCTCCGCACTGCACCAGAGCCACCAAAACCGACAGGCCAACTCCTGCCTGAAGCCTCTCGCCTTGTTCTCTGCAGACAACCCACAACCCCTCATTTGCTTAGGGCCCCTGCATCACTGGCTCACCCCGGCTTCCAGCCCAAGCCTGCCCTCCCCGCCCTGCCCTGCCCACGGCCCGACCACACCCACCTCNGGCAAAGACAGCCTGGTCCTGCGTGGCCTTGCTGGCAACACCACGGTCTCCATCACTGCTCCCAGCGCAGCTGACTCAGCTTTAAGACCTTCATCAAAGGGCAAAAAAGGCTGGGTCTGCTTTCCAATCCCTTGCTTCTGGGTGTGTGAAAAGCCCCCAAGCCAGCAGAACTGCTTCGTCACCCAGGTCGGAAGGGAAGACATGGCTTCCGCCTCACCGGCTCAGAAGCGTGGTCTGTCCACTGCTTCACGCAGCAGGCGGGACAGTGCCCAGGTCTGTATGCGAAAGACGGTCCCTTGCTACAGATGGGCTCTGACTCAGGTTCCCAAATTTATCCCAGTTAGAAACTCCTGCCCCTCTTAAGGGAGGTTCCTCCCCACCCATTCTTCCCCCTTTACCCCGCTGGCAGCCAGTTCACTGGTGGCGATTACCATCACCAGATCCAGAACTTCGATGCCTGCCCTCTCCATCCCAGCGCTGGCTCCTGGGGTGTGTCTTCAGTCAGCCATCCCACAGATACTCTTGCCGCCACATTTGCCCCTGTGGAGCCTTAATCCTGGACAATCTAACTAGCTGAACTGACATGTTCTGCTGAGATTCAGGCTTGCCAGTATGCATTCCCTGAAACTCTCTCTCTCCTTCAAATGTCAAGGTGCTTGTTACCTGCTACAGGTGGATGAAACTCCAATTATGCCAAGTGAAAGAAAACAGATGTCAAAGGCTACATATTGTATGATTCGCTTTATATGAAACATGCAGACTTTGTTGTTCAGTTGCACAATTGTGTCCAACTCTTTGCAACCCCATGGACTGTAGCATGCCGGGCTTCCCTGTCCTTACAGCAGCTCAAAGTCATGTCCGCCGAGTCAGTGATGCCATCCAACCAACTCATCCTCTGTCACCCCCTTCTCCTCCTGCCTTCAATCTTTGCCAGTATCAGGGTCTAAAGATAGAAAGATCAGTGTTGCCCAAAGGCTGGGGGTGGGGAAGGGCAGGGCCGAGAATGGCTGATGGGCACAGGGTCTCCTCTGGGGGGTGAAAATGATTTGGGATTAGACAGAGGTGGCTGGGGTGCCACGGTGTGGGTGAACTGCGTGCCGCCGAATCGTCCACTTTAAAACGGTCAACTCCAGGGCCTTTCCTGGCCATCCAGTGGTGAAGACCGCGCGTTCCTACTGCAGGGGGCACAGTGCAGGCTTGATCCCTGATCAGGAACCGGAACGAAGATCCCACATGCCATGCTGTGAGGCCAAAACATTTTTTAAAAAAGTTAACGTCCTATTATATGACTTTTGTGTCAAAATAAAATTCAAATACTTAAAAAAAAAAAAAAAGCTACTCTTTCCCTTCCAATCCATAAAAGGATGCTTAGCATCTCCTACTTGCCTGCCTCCTTCAAGAAATGACTGCTCAACTCTGCTTCCCACCTTATCTTCAATTTTTTAGTAGCCGATAAGTCTGTTCAAGTCTCCCCAACCTAAAATCCTCTTAACTCTATTCTACCCTTCAACGTCACCTAGAACTGTCTCAAGATTTCGTAAAAAGCAGCCAACTTCAAACAGCCTTCACTTTCTTAGTTCTGTTTCTGGTGGTAAAACAGTCTACAGATGCTGAAATCTATATGCTACAAAACACTTCTAAAAAATGACAGGTAAGATATACACAAAACTCCTATAAAAATGAATGGGCGAACTTGCAAGAAACTCTTGAGGTCAAGATGGAGGCAGGCATGAGTCAGTAAAAAGGAAGCTCTCAGATTCCCTGGGAGTTAAATCCTCTGGAGAGATGGGAGCCACACAGGGCTATTTAAAGGTAAATTAAAAGTAAGTGGAAAACCTCTGTTGCATTAGCCATATTCCAAGTGCTGTAGTAACTACTACCCGTGACTTGTGACTACTATACTGGACAATGCAAAACGTACCCCATAGAAACAGCTGAGCACGTGGAAGCAATCAGCTCACTATACAGTGGCAACTGACTCAAGACATCACAGAAACCGAGGGTATAAACAGCCTCAAAGAAGTCTCCAGAGTAAAGGACAGGGCAGGCGGATGCGTGTCGACAGTTCCCCAAAGCAGAACACTACATGATCAGACATACAAAAAGGCCAAAAGGACCTTCTGGTAACACAAGAAAGTGATAAAGTTTAAATGGTTAAAAAGAACAAGGTGGAGATGTGGGGATGTGATGCTTGGCTTCCCTGATAGCTCGGAGGGCAAGCAAAATCGTTAGTATTAAAAAAAAAAAAAAGTTAAGAAGTATCTATCAAACAGACATGAACAGAAAAGAAATTAGCTATTTTAAAAACTATTCCAAAAGACAGCTAATCTGAAGGCCCAAATACAATAATGTACAGATGGCAAAGAGAATGAGAAATAAAAAATAAATAAACTGAACATCTAAAAAGGTATTTACACCACACTGAGACCTTAAGTTACTCCTTTCTGCTCTGGATTTTTATTTTAAAAACTGACAGTCCTCCAGTATGGCATCTATGCAAGCAATCAGCATTGTCAGAGGACATAAATTTACTCTGAAATATTACCCTACCTAAGGATGGTACTCACAGACCTTAAATTGACCAAAACCATTATACCCGATGAAGTTCACATATGAAGGTGACCTTCAGCGATCCAAAGTGATTTTAAAATCAATGTCTAATAGGATGAATGTCAACAGGTAAAACCCATATAAACAAAAGCTCTCTGTGTTTCTCAACTTTTAAAAGTGCAAGTCCTAAGAACAAGAAGTCTGAGAGCTGCTGTATTAAAAACTGCATACAGAATTTCTCCTCCTCTGTAAGGTTTCATCTCTAAACTGGCATTATAAATTTGGCTTCTCAACTTAAATGCAAAATTCCCAAATATACCTCAAAAAGCACCAGCTAGCAATGATGAATAAAACGTACAATATCTATAAGTTAAAGCACTCTGTGAAGTAAGTTCTTACCAATTTCCCAGTTAAATCAGACTGTATATAGCAGGTTTTCATATTAGCATGTAGGTGAAAAACTCTGAATGTTTCTTTAGCACAATACTAACTTTCCTTTCAAATGAAGATACTCTTCATGGAAACTCATTCACCCAAACCTAAAATTTTAAGTAATAAAAAGACCTAAGCATCCTGTGGTGAAGTCACATTAGGTAGTACTGCAAATAGAATGGATTAACTCATCAGCCAGTATACAGATGCTAAAGTGCTTAAGCACTTACACATGTATCACATATATATGAGAGAGAGAGCTCAGAATCAGCATTTTTCTGCCACAACAAAACATCTTTTAAAAAACCACACTTTCCATCTGCCTATCACCTCAGTTTTCCAGTTGTCACTGGGTCTTCAGTTCTCTGACTCATGATGCTAATGGGCTCAAGGGAGCTTCATGCAGGAGGTTTCCCAGCCTACTCAAGGGAGCCTGTCTTCCCTGTCCAGGGTTCACTTTCTTCTTCCTCTCAATGGTGTGTAAGTGGCAGGTACGCCCCTGACATCACCTGGGGAATGTAATTACCGACAGGAAAGCAGGGTCCCCACTGAATGGAGAAAAGCAGTCATCAGAGACAGAGAGAATGAATACGAGTAAGAGGGAGAAATTTACAGGACGTGCCCTCCTCTCCAAAATAAGAATCTGAGAATGACATTTCAGAGCTCCAAGCATGACCGCCACTCGTTTATTCCTTTGACAGAGAGCAGTGCTAACAAGAGAACAAAATCCATGTGCCACTGAACACTCGGTTGCTATAAAGGTGCATCACGCCCTCCCATCTGTCTGTGAAGAAACCCAGGGCTTTCAGACTAGAGCTCAGGGCATTCACCGCAGGGCACGGCCACAGAACAGCTATTTTCAGGGTTCTCTATAAAATGTCTTTTCTATTTGCTTTCTGAGATCGGAATACATCAGAGAAAATGACGGCACGCCAAGCTGACCGTCTCATTAAGGGAAACAATTTGATTTCAAGAGAAAAGAAACAGCATGACTGTTTTGAGGGGACAGTAGCTGAAATGTCAAGAAGGGGCACGTCCTCTCCCACCTCCTGATCAACGCGGCTTAACTCTGCTGTACTTGGTTACACTTCCCGGATACTGTGGGGGCTCTGTCTTACCAGGGCACCAACTGATGTGAAAGACAGTGCACGAGGTAGCACCCACAAGCCTTATTTAGCCAAATCAACGGGCAGAGGGAAGAAAAAAGAGAAAGTTTAGTTGGTTAACTTAGAAAGAATGGGATCTTCATTCTAAGAATAAGGAGGAAATAATCTTATTTCCTTTTCTGAAGAATGAAATGGAACTCCTTGAAATTAAACTGATTTTCTTCACATGTGGCTTATGGACATTGTGCATGGTAACTCACATCAGTCATATCTGACTCTCTGTGACCCCGTGAACTGTAGCCCGCCAGGCTCCTCTGTCCATGGGATTCTCCAGGCAAGAATACTGGAGNATTAAACTGATTTTCTTCACATGTGGCTTATGGACATTGTGCATGGTAACTCACATCAGTCATATCTGACTCTCTGTGACCCCGTGAACTGTAGCCCGCCAGGCTCCTCTGTCCATGGGATTCTCCAGGCAAGAATACTGGAGTAGGTTGCCATGCCCTTCTCCTGGGCATCTTTCTGACCCAGGGATCGGAGCCAGGGATCAAACCCGCTGTCTCTTATGTTTTCTGCACTGGCAGGTGGATTCTTTACCACTAGCGCCACCATTATTGGTCAATTCATCTTATAGGCTTTAAACTTTTTTCAAAGTTGAATTTAGTACAATCTTCACTGAAAACTTGTAAATGCAAATTACATGGTGCAACTGCCACCAAGTAGAAGGTCAGTGATCAGAGAGGGAAGACGGCAGCAATGAGTGTGGTGCTACAGGAAGACACCTCTAACGTCAATAAATCTGTAACTTCAATCACTACAACCAAGTTCATTATACAGAACAAAGGAATTCAGAAATCAAGAACTTTCAGGACGTAACCAAGTCTAAAACAAGTGTATATATAGTTCAGTGGCAAGTTGATATTAAAAAAGGAAAAGAGGTGGAAATGTTCTAGCAAGTACCATTCATTTTCCTTTTGCTAGGACAAGCCAAGTTTTGTTTAGGCTCCATCCTCCCCAGCTCAGTAGGTGAGATCTGATAGGGTCAGAACCCAGGGTGTGTGTGTTGGAGCGGGGGATAGCAAGCATGTGACCACTAGTGACTGGCTGGGTAACAGACCAACGGGAGCCACAGAGGCTTCTGGGAAGATGACATGTAACACAAGGTGAACTATGCAAGGGTCATAGGATTATGTTATTTCTAGTTTTTTTTAATAATTTAGTATTAACATTTTTATTTACTAAAATTTGTTTAAAGGCTCATAGAATTCAAGTGGCAGAAAAAAAAATGTAGGCAAAAAACAGGGAAAAGCTTCTTAATGTTAAGGAATGTGACCTATTAAATCCTTCAAAAGAGCTGCTGAGTTTCTTCACCATAAAAAAAATTTAAAGAAAGGGAACAGATAAGTCATGACCAATGACACCCAGTCCTGTATCCCCTGTTTGTGCCACCGACGTATACATGGTGTGTCTGCACCTCAGTCCCAACAAGCCAAGCCTCCCTGCCTCCTGACTCCGTCCAGGTGATTCTGTTCTTGCCCAATCACCTTCCAGGAACCCAGTCCTGAAAGCACGCTCCCCCTCTGCACGGATCCCAGGCCAGCCCTGTGACTCCAGTCACCCTACCCCCACCCTGTCCTGTCCTATCACCTCTTTGCCAGAACCATCTCCTATGAATTCCTTGGCCTCCAGAACCTCCCCGCATCCAATCCATCTAATACATACAGCTTTCACACTGATCTCTTAAAGCACAACTCATTCACTCAGCACACATTTGTTGACCGCTTGTGTCAGGTATCCAAGGACCACAAACAAACAAAGTGGCTTGTTGTATTAGTCGCTCAGTCATGTGCAATTGTGTGACACCATCTCCAACTATTTGCAACCCCATGGACTGTAGCCCATCAGGCTCCTCTGTCCATGGAATTCTCCAGGCAAGAATACTGCAGCAGGTTGCCATTTCTTTCTCCAGAGGATCTTCATGACCCAAGGATCGAACCTGGGTCTCCTGAACTGCAGGCAGATTACCATCTAGGCCACCAAGGAAGTCCCAGAAGTTCTTTGAACAACACAAGCGTATCTTACAGGTCAGATGTCCAAAACGGGTCTCACGAGACTAAAATTCAGGCACGCGCATGGCTGCTTTTTGGAGGCTTTATGGGAGAATCCTTCTCCTGGCCTTTTCCAGCTTCTACAGGCTGCTTTCTATCGCTCCATTCACAGTTGCCTCCTCCGTCCTGAAGGCCAGCAACATTGGGCCCAGTCTCCTCACACCCACCCTTCTCATTCTTTCCCAACCCCTCTTCCACATTTAAGGACCCTTGAAAAGTGAAAGTGAAAGGCACTCAGTCATGTCCGACTCTTTGTGACCCCGTGGACTATACAGTCCATGGAATTCTCTAGGCTAGAATACCAGAGTGGGTAACCTTTCCCTTCTCCAGGGAATCTTCCCAATCCAGGGATCGAACCCAGGTCTCCTGCCTTTCAGGTGGATTCTTTACCAGCTGAGCCACCAGGGAAGCCCCTTAAGGACCCTTAGGGGTTGGTTACACCGAGCCCATCTGGATAACCTGGAACACTCTACTTCAGCTGACTGGCAGCCGTAATTCCATCTGCAGCCTTAATTCTCCACATAGTCACAGTGATGGGAAACTGGGACACATCTTTGAGGGACTTCATTCTGCTGACCACAGGCACTTTATACGAGGCCCTGGGCACAGCCTACATTAAACGCAGACTGTGCCGTCAAGCTCAAGTCAGTCCTTCGATACCAAATGTTAATTGGTTCCCAGTGCTTAAAGAGTTAAGCCTAAACCACTTATCTTACAGTGAAGCCTTCCTTGATTTCGAAACACTCCTGAGCGATTTACCTTGCCCGGCCTCCCTGAAGTCCCCTATCACTGATCTCAACCTGCAGAACTGGGAGCATCCAGCTCACCTACTTCTGCTCCACACCCACTCCAGTGCCACTCCTGGTGCCTGCACCGTGCTTGCCCCAGCAGACGCTCTCCACGTTCCAGCTCACACACCACCTGCCCTCTCCGATGCCCAACAAAGGCCTGTGGCCCCAGCTGGCCATTCGGCAGGGACACAGAGAGTTCAGGCGGAGGGGTGACCCAGCGCTGCCGCCAGCTCACTGTGCGGCCGGGCCCCGCCTTCTGACCTCTCTGCCTTGTTTTCATCAGCTGTCAGGTGAAGAGCAGCCCAAAATATTTCTAAATCTGCTCCCAGTTCTAGGAAATCCTCGATCCTGAAAGCCACTATCTAATCAAGGTCAGCATCATGTCAGCTGAACTATTGCACTCCCTTCTGATGGAGGGTCCCTGCCTCTGGTCTTGGCGTTGCTTCCCACTTCCCAAAAAGCATCTTTCCAGATTACTCCTCTCAAAACCAGTTAAAGGCTCTTAGGACAACGCTCAGATCCCTCAGTGGGGCCTCAGGCCCCTGCTTCCGCCTTTGCTCCTCCTTACGATCAGGTCCTCGTGTGCTACCTGCCTCCCCCCTGAACGCCTGCTTCCTCTCTCCAGCAGGCAGATGTCCGCTCAGTCTCCAGGCACCCTTCCCTGGCCCCCTGGGTCTGATTTAGGGGGTCCCTTCTTGTCTGCCCACAGCACCCCACACTGCGCTCTCGGTGCTCATCACTATGGTACCAGTATCTGTTCCCTGTCGGTCTCTTCCACAGACTCCAACTTCCACGTGGGCAGCACAGTCACTCTCATCCACCCTAGTACAGGCCGGGGGGCGGTCCCCAGGATTCCGGGTACAGCAGCAGGACTCTGAGCTGCCCACAGCCACTCAGAATCAAGATGAGATTTCTCAGTCTGTCTGCAGATTCGTGTGGCTGTATGTTTAAAGTCTTGGCTAAGGGAGACATAAGCGACACTGTCCGGGGTTGGTTTCTGGGAACGTCCCTTAAGAGAGAACACAACTGAGTCCTCGGCCCCTTCTCCTCTGTCTCCTTCTCCATCCTGCTGCCTCTGAGCCCGACACACAGTGAGCTAGGAGCCTGCAGCTGGTCACCCCGTACCCTTTCCCCAGCCCTTAGTGCAAAATACAAGTAACACCTTGTTTTGAGATGCCATTAGTGGGGCCATGTATTTTGGGATCTCTGTCACTCGCACTCAAACCTAATGGCAACACACAGCCCTACCCATAGCACCAATAACGATCTATTGCATCAAGCTCACAGCTCACCTCTCCCACTGGGTTACGATCTGTCAGTAGGTGTCCTGTCACGTCCCTGCAGGATCCACGCCCTGGAGCAGAGCACAGCAGAGAACGCGATGGGGAGTAAGTGCGTATGGCCAGTGAATCAACGACCACGTGGCAGCTGAAGCAGACAGGCTCCGTCCAACCCACACGGGCTGCCTTAACCTTGGCTCAGCACTGGCGCTGCTGCTGCTAAGTCACTTCAGTCGTGCCCGACTCTGTGCGACCCCACTGACGGCAGGCAGCACATCAGGCTCTTCTGTCCATGGGATTCTCCAGGCAAGAATACTGGAGTGGTTTGCCATTTCCTTCTCCATGGCTCAGTGTTGAGGCCAACCAAAATTAGGTTAAAAAGAGAGTGTNCTCTCTCCAGCAGGCAGATGTCCGCTCAGTCTCCAGGCACCCTTCCCTGGCCCCCTGGGTCTGACTTAGGGGGTCCCTTCTTGTCTGCCCACAGCACCCCACACTGCGCTCTCGGTGCTCATCACTATGGTACCAGTATCTGTTCCCTGTCGGTCTCTTCCACAGACTCCAACTTCCACGTGGGCAGCACAGTCACTCTCATCCACCCTAGTACAGGCCGGGGGGCGGTCCCCAGGATTCCGGGTACAGCAGCAGGACTCTGAGCTGCCCACAGCCACTCAGAATCAAGATGAGATTTCTCAGTCTGTCTGCAGATTCGTGTGGCTGTATGTTTAAAGTCCTGGCTAAGGGAGACATAAGCGACACTGTCCGGGGTTGGTTTCTGGGAACGTCCCTTAAGAGAGAACACAACTGAGTCCTCGGCCCCTTCTCCTCTGTCTCCTTCTCCATCCTGCTGCCTCTGAGCCCGACACACAGTGAGCTAGGAGCCTGCAGCTGGTCACCCCGTACCCTTTCCCCAGCCCTTAGTGCAAAATACAAGTAACACCTTGTTTTGAGATGCCATTAGTGGGGCCATGTATTTTGGGATCTCTGTCACTCGCACTCAAACCTAATGGCAACACACAGCCCTACCCATAGCACCAATAACGATCTATTGCATCAAGCTCACAGCTCACCTCTCCCACTGGGTTACGATCTGTCAGTAGGTGTCCTGTCACGTCCCTGCAGGATCCACGCCCTGGAGCAGAGCGCAGCAGAGAACGCGATGGGGAGTAAGTGCGTATGGCCAGTGAATCAACGACCACGTGGCAGCTGAAGCAGACAGGCTCCGTCCAACCCACACGGGCTGCCTTAACCTTGGCTCAGCACTGGCGCTGCTGCTGCTAAGTCACTTCAGTCGTGCCCGACTCTGTGCGACCCCACTGACGGCAGGCAGCACATCAGGCTCTTCTGTCCATGGGATTCTCCAGGCAAGAATACTGGAGTGGTTTGCCATTTCCTTCTCCATGGCTCAGTGTTGAGGCCAACCAAAATTAGGTTAAAAAGAGAGTGTCAGTTTCAACCATTATTTGACCAGCAAATAGCCAAGTGCTTAGACACCAGCGTGGGTTCTCTTCCTTCCGTGGGCACAGTGCCACAATAAATCCCTGGCTTATTCCACCTAAAAGCTCTACAAGGTAACATGCAAATAAGCAAGGCCCTTTAACACAGCACACTGAAACAGCATCCTCTGCTCCTGGCAGATGGCGGGGGGACGTTTCGCAATTTGCTCTACTCCCTCAGCCTGGGTGGGAGAACAGCAACCCTAAGCAGGGAATCCAGCCCCCTAAGGCTGCTATCTCCCAGAGCTGGCTTCCCCGCGGGAGCTCCTCATCTGTGCAATGTTACAAACTCTCAAGCTTCTCAGGCTACGAGGCATACTCACCTTCACAAAGCCATAAGCACAGATTACAGAGCTGATTATACACAAAAGGTACATAGAGAGAGTAACATTCATGCAAATAATTGCCAGATACCTACCACATGCCAGACAGCACACAGGTACCAAGGATACACAGGGAGCATGCCCGACCTGGAGCAGAGAGGGGAGGAAAGCACTAGTTGTCCTCCCCTGATGAAACGGAGGCTGACACACGCAGAGGTCAGCTGGCTATAACCAAGTTTACAAGAGCCGGAAGGGGTAGGAATAGCTAATTGAGTAAATAGCATCAGAGATTCCAGGGTGTGTGAGCCTGACTTACAAGGAACAGGGCCTTTTCTGTTTAGCTGGCTTTGCTTTCGTGTGTTTTTGTCAGTGGGGAGCAATCAGGGAAGCCTCTGGACACAGACGGTGCAGAGCAGAGATGGAGCTGACAGGACACGGGTGGGGAGATGTGGGGTGTTCAGAGTGAGAGGTGCAGGCAGGAAGTGAAGCAGGATCAAGGATGGTCCTAAGTGAAAGTAAACGAAGCTTGCAGTATGGAGTGCGTGGATCCCACTGATGTGTCAGAAGATCTCTGTGACAGCTAGGTTGGGACATGAACATAGAGAGGCAGGAAGGAGCCGGGGGAAACCAGCACCCTGCTACGGCTGGCATGCTGTGAAGGCAGGGTGGCAGCAGACACAGCAGAGCCTGAATGGACAACACTTGGCAAATGACGGATGGAGGAAAGGAGGAAGGATGTGGCTGATGGGAGAAGGACCCTGGCACTGGTGGCCTGGGCAAACTGGTGATAGGGATGCTCCGGGTCATGCTGGCAGACAGGAGACAGGTTTGGAGGGAGACCAAGTGAATCAGCTAATGAGAAGTTGGAGCTTCTGATGAATCTGGAGCTCAGAAGACAGAAGTGGATTAGAAATAAATGTCTGAGATGGACAGCAGGTGGGCAGGTGGATATGTGAATCCATGGGCAAGGCAATCACCCACTGAGATTGGGTTTCCAACAGTACTTTGCAACGATTCACCTACATCTGAATTTTGGAAGTCCTTTATAACATGCCAGTCCCATTTGCAAAACGATGGTAAACTCAAGCATGGAGCTTCGTACCAGGGCCCGATACAGGGCACCCACCATCACTCTGCATTCAGAGTCACCTTCCTCTGGGGTCACTGAGCCTCTTCCAAACCTACCATGTCTTGCAAAGCAAACAGAAAGGAGCTGCCATAACAAACACAGTATATAAAGCATTCTCCAGGACATGAAGTCCTGAAACACTGTATTTAAGGGGTTATTGGGAGAAGCTCTGACCTTTTTCACAAGGCAACCACCTTCTTGAATGAAGCAGACTTGCAGACAATCAATGGCTGCACTGATGAGGACAGGTGACCCTCTGCAACTCTCTAACTGGTCCCTTAAAGACCCGGCTTCAGGAGACTGAGCTCTACTTCAACCCCATTTCTAATATACAAATCAGACTGCAACTGCACGTGGCCAGGAGACAAACATTTTAAGAGGCTTTTAAGCAACATCAGCTGCTGCGAGCAGCTGCTTGTAATTCTAAATCTGACTGCAGCCTCTTAACTGATGTGATTACTTGAATATTCAAAATAAATTATCATGTTCTCCAAGATAATTCATACAAAATATACAAAGGCAGTGTTACAGCCTCAGCTGAAATGAAGACAGAATGGAGGGACATAATTAACAAAGATAAGTTATGCACCCCCTCGAGGGAAAAGGTCTTAGATTTTAATTCAAACAGTGTAACATAAATAAAGATATGACAGGAAAACACATTTCTTTTTTATAAAAAAAATTCAATCTAAACCTCATATTTCATAATTGTTTGGGTACGGGGTGCGAGGAGGGTGATAAGAGGAACAGGCCGAGTTAAAATGTACTTAAAAAAGAAAAAAGCCTACTACAGTGTGGCATATTTAAAAGCAAACACAACCCAGTAATTATCTATCATCTCCTCTACAGCCAACAGTTATTTCACCACCTGGTTACATTCCATGCTAATATATAAACCACTCTGAATTTTGTGATCCTCGTATTTTAGAATTATGGTACTTAGAGCCACACCCAGAAAGAAAACTAAGAAGTCCTAAAAGAGAAAGAATCTCAAATGAACGAAAGGGGTGGGGCAGGTGTTAGTCTCAACAACCTGAACAAGCAGCCTTTAATCAGGCCTGTGTCAGAACGACCTAGATGTGCTCAACACACACATGATGTACATCTCTACCCAAAGGAAAGCAGACAGTCTGGAGGCTCCCTAGAGGATGAGGGTGCCCTTCCCTCCCAGCCCACACCCCTCAGGTTTTACACGCCTTGTAGATCAAACCCAGGTGGGCCTGGGGCCAGACATGGAAACTGATGCTGGACTCCTTCACCAGGCTGGATCTGAACCCTGCCTCTGCCACCTGCTAGCTGGGAAGCCTTGAACAAGTCACCTAACCTTCCTGTGCCTTAGTTTCCTCATCTGTAAAACTGGGGGTACTGACCTCATGGGGGGGCCTTGGAGGTGAACCACCTTAGAAAAGTACCTAACATGTAGTATATTTAGCACCCCACAGATCAGCCTCATCCTCTTCATAAGCCCCAAAGTATTAGTCTGCCCAACTGCAGCATTATTTATTCTTCTGAAGAACATTACTCAGCTGACTCAATCTTCTATTATTGACAATGCTTCAGTGAACGTCCTAGTCAATAGAGAGTCCAGTCCCCTTCCTACTGGTTTGCTAACTTTTAAAAGCATGTAGTAGATACTTTTCGGAGAAGGCAATGGCAACCCACTCCAGTACTCTTGCCTGGAAGATTCCATGGATGGAGGAGCCTGGAAGGCTGCAGTCCATGGGGTTGCTAAGAGTCGGGCATGACTGAGCGACTTCATTTTCACTTTTCACTTTCATGCATTGGAGAAGGAAATGGCAGCCCACTCCAGTGTTCTTGCCTGGAGAATCCCAGGGATGAGGGAGCCTTGTGGGCTGCCGTCTATGGGGTTGCACAGAGTCAGACACGACTGAAGTGACTTAGCAGCAGCAGCAGTAGATAGATACTTTTAATAAATGCACTTTAGATCCATAGTAAACATTTGGAAGTTTTGTAAGAGGTAAACTCAAACTTTCACAGAGGTACATATCAGCTCAAAAACAGGGTAGATACAAGTGTCAACAGCTCCTATAAATATTAAGGTAATGTACTTTTTCTGCCAAAGCCTGAAGCAGAGGTACCCTAAACACTACCCCCAAGGGCCATCAGCACATGGCAAAACTTCCCAGCGAAGCAAATGAATAATTATTGAATTCGGTGTCATGAGAACTATTCTTTGGGGAAGGAGAAATTGAAAACAATTACTTTGTAGGAGCATGGGCCGTGCCAAGACAAAAGGAACAGGTACTCCAGGGTTCTGGATAACTCAGATAAAGATCAGAGTGGCCAACTCTGCAGTGTGGCTCTAATTAGGTCTGTTTAGTATGCACGTATCAGAGGTTAGCTCTGACAGGGTGAAAGTGTTGACAATGGGGGAAGAACTGTAACACAGAGATGGAACCTGTAACCAGCATGTGCTCACAAGAGGGCATGAACTTAGTATCAGGACTGTCATTTAAAGCTGCAGTTGTTTCAAGAAAATGGTTATTCTAATCAGGGAAAGCATGAGAGTCCCAGCACTAGAAATCTTAAGTGAAAAACTGTTCTCTAAACCCCAGTCAGCAAGAAGACATCAAACAAAAGTTACTGAAGTCTAACAAGATACAAGGAACACTGAGGTTATCACACATCACTGCGCTCAAATGGGACAGAAGGGGAGCGGGCAGGGAGGACAGGATTCAATTTTCCTAAAAACCTCAGCAAGTATGACTATTTTCAATCCAGGGGCCACACAATTTTAAAAGCAAATGTATTTGAGTCAAATAAAAGTATCCTCATGGAGGAAACATGCCAGAAGGAACCAAGCGGCTTGGTAATGGTAATGTTTATGGGTTGAAATCAGGGTGGGGTGGGAAGGCGCTTCTATGACCCAAACTCCAACATGAGGAAGGTCTACCTTTCTGAACAACTAACTCTGCTAGGCCAGAGTAACTCCAGCGGTTACATTTAACTTCTTAAAGAGAAAACTGTAATTTCCATCCCTGATTTCTGACATCTATCTTTCAAAGACCTAAAGGATTTCAAAACTTTCATTCTCTATCCCTGATCAAACAGAAGCAAAGGATTTGCTCTCTGCAAAAGTGAAAATAAAAAATTTTCATCCTGAGAGGATCCTGAAATTCACCTTGGTATAACAGTTTAAAGTAAAGGACGAAGACCCAGAGTTGATTTAAGGTTGAAGGCAGGTTTAGGATAACAAACCAGGGCAGCTGGGTTCCATACAAGGATGGGGCACCCTACCCAAACCACTGTACCTTCCAAACCTCTCAGATTACTTCCGTTTCAATAAACAAAGGAATATGCATGTGCTTTACTATAATCCCATATTACGAAGCAATGTTCATTTTATGTGAGTTTAGGTAATTTAGTGGATGAGAGGACCCAGAGGCCTTGGTTCTTACTCTGCCAGCAACTGACTCCACGAGCTCACCAGTACTGAGACTTTCCTTTTCTCATCCACAAGCACCCTGATTTCAGTAATATTAAAACGGGAAAGAAGGCTTGTGTGATTTTACCACGCCACTGATTACAAGCTGCATCACTACCCAGGTATGTTAAAAGGTAAAAAACTGCCTGAAAATGGTTGAGATGTGGTGGAAACGTCCTTCTAATGTGGCAGACAAACACTAGCTGCAAAGAGGAATGGGGACGAGAGGGGGGAGAAAGGCTCTGTCTGGATGGATCATGGGCCCTTGAGATGTTTCCACTGGAGAACAAAGCCTCCTCTCCCTCCCTCTATGACACTGCAGTTCTTCTAACCCCCACGCCTGAGGGCACCCTTCCTCTTGCTGGCCCTCAATCCGGCTGGTCTTCAAGTTGCATAGATCTTCTCCTAGAGACATTCTCAAACGATTAGCTCGCTCCAGTGTGTGCTCGTGGCCGTGGCTCCAGGTGAGGCCTCACCGCTGCCTGGCCTGCTCCAACAGCCTCCCAGTCTACCCTCACATCCCCCATGTCCATCCTCACCAATCTATCCCACGCACTCTGACAACACTCATGTCCTTGGAGCACAACATTCATGATACACTCCTTCCAGTCCAAAAGCCTCAGTGGTCTTGTGACAACATCTCAGGAAAGACAATAGGCTAGGAGGTCAAGACCACCCAGGCTAGAATGCTCTGTGACCTTGGGCAAGCGTCTAAACTTCTGAGCCTCCATTTCCTCACTTGTAAAGTGGGAATGCTTAGAGTACCAACTAATAGTACTTGAGAAAAATCCATGTAAGGGCTCAGTGCAGAGTCTGACACGTAGTAATAGTTTAATAAAAGTTAGCCCTTATTATCAACAACTTGTCTTACTAACCTTTCTTCCCACTTCTGCCTGTCAGCTTCATGCATCTGGGCTACTTGCTTTAATGTCCAATGATGCACTTGTCTGCTCTCTCAACTTTCTCTCCTAGAACGCCCGTCCTCTGTGTACCTGTAAGAGTCCTCTCTGATGGGTAAGGTGAAATTCAAATGTGGATTCCGTTCTGTTTCATTTCATTTAATTCAATCCTCTCTTTGATGGGGCCTGACATCCTTGGTGGCCCTTATAGCCGATACTGGCACACCCTTATATCCACAGAGACTTTCCCTGAAGGTGTAGTTTAGCAGCCAGGTAGGTGAGGTGAAACTTAAATGCACTTTCTCAGTTTGGGATAGGTCCCAGGATATCAGATTTCCACTCTTCTAGTTATTACTTCAAGTAACCAAGGCCTAAATCAAGGCCAAGGACACTCTCTTGAAGGTGGTGGCAGTTCCCATATGTGAATATGGTAATAGGGAGTCTAGACTGTAACTGGCAGTCATCTTGCTAGATCAGCCTGTGGACCTAACAAACATCTGAGAAGACTTCAGAGAAACAGAACATAAGTTCTGCCTTTGGGACTTTTCAGGTCAGGTGGTCATTTAAGCCTATCTGGCACTGGGTTCTCTGTTTCTTGCACAAAAAGCATCCTAACCAACTGGGGAGTGCGAGGCGCTGATGACCTGGCAAGCTCTGCCATAAAGCTTTCCCAGATACAGTGAGACAAACACCCCTCCTCAGAGATCTGCTTCTGATCCTCTTCTAGTATAAGGTGCAGATTAAGTTCAGGTGTAAAAGGATTAAAGTATAAGCTACTTCAGAAACTGTGTTGTTCAGCTTTGTATACAACCCTAAGACACACACACAGCATACACTCAGTAACTGACAAGCAAAAAAACTAACAGAAAGAGTGAATCAAATGTGGGCTAAAAGGAAGGAACAGACTTTACAGATGTGAAAGATGGCAAATTGTTAATCCTGGATGGCTTGAAGATGGACCTCTAACCATGAGGTTAGATTTTTAAGTTACAGAGTAACAGAGTTACATAAAGGGAGGGCAGAGCCCACTGAACAAATCCGAGCAGCACAAGGACAGAGGACGGGGCAGGTAAGTTGCAGGAGACAGATCTACATGATTTGGACAAGTCACCTGGCATCTCTAGGCCTCCGTTCTCAATTCTTTATAAAAGAGGTAGGGGATATCACTTCCCACAGGGAGGCTGTAAGAATCATCTATGGAAAGCAACTGTGAATAGGAAGGTGCCCACATCAGTAATACCTGAAACTGAATGTATGCAGAGAAAAACCCACTGGGTAACATGGAAACAGAAACTGTTCCCATCAGTACCAGGAGAGTTGGTAGGCACAAAGGAGGGCTTAAAAATAATTAGAAATTTTCTTAGGGAGAGGGACAGGATGTGGCTGAGTAAGGGCTGAGTAAAAAATAAAACCATCATTCATACTCTCTACTATCTACTTAGGCATCAAAGCCACCCCAAAAGATGGTAAACAGCTTTGCTGTGATTTCTGTAATTCAAGTTGGAAATAAGACACCCAAGGACTGATACTCATTTCTACAAATAGGAGGACAATCAACAGTTATGCTGAGAGGAAATGAGGAGGTAGTGACAAAGAGATCCTTGCAAACACCCCCAAATTAAGAATTCTGACACCCCTCCCCCCAAAGAAAAAGCTCAGTTTGATCCCAGGGAAAGAGATAACTCACCTCATTTTCAAAAGCAGCTTTGCTGGAATACTGGAATTAGTGGCTGTGAAAACCTAATTTTAAATATTTTCCCAGTTATTTGAGATTCTCCAGCTTTATTCCTGGCCACATCCCCTAAACCTCACTTCCCTTCCCCAAGAAGAAAAATAAGTGAAGAAGAAACATTTATCAAATCACTATTTGGCAAGCCCCCATGCTGGGCACTTTCAACTGTATCATCTCATGGAATCCCTAACAATTCTGCAACATGAAACCCTGAACAGAAATGATTTCGAAATTGAGTCAAGAAGCTGAGGACAGAGTCTGAAGTAATGAGGTTCTCTTCTTGAAAAAAAAATCTGACTATCAAATTGTAATACACTTTCATTTTCAGCTAAGTTCTGTTCTATATTCTGTAAAACTAGCCATCAGTAACCATCAATAACATGCCTCCTTTTGTCTTCAGTTAGAAACAGAAAATGCGAAAAAGAGAATCTGTCCAGAAAAACTTCCTGTCGATGAGAAGTTATAATCTAGGGTAAGAATGCAAAAGGGACGCGAATGACATTTCTCTTTCAAGTACTGAGCTTTCCCTGGAGAATCCCGGGCAGCATCCAAGCGGACTGAAACAGTGATGCGCTTGTCCCCTCACTGAGGATGGAAAGTTAAACTGTTCATCCACAGCCACCAAATGCCAAACCGGTTGTGTCCGTATCTCTAGATTCTGCCCCAAGTGCTGTTGGCTGAGCAACAGCAAAACAAGTGCAACCAACAGGTTATCTACTGAGTGGTTAGGGAAACAAGTTACAAAACCTAACAAGCAACGCGAGCTCTTCCGTGCCACCCAATAAAGAAAGCACTTCCTGCCACCGGTCCCGCTATTAAAGAATTAAGGCTCCCCACCACTCTCCCGTCGAAACACCAGGTTCCGCAGCCCAGTTCGTAGGTCATGCACTGGATTCTTCCATTCGGGACTCCCCACCCCCACCCCAAAGTGGGCCAAGTGCATTATCCAAATTTGCAATCAAGAAGCCAAGAGCTGAGCTCAACTACAGTCGTGAGCAGGGGAAAGCATCACCCTAAAAGTGCAAGAGCACGGAACGGTTGGTGGCAAGACACAGTTCTGAAGAACAAGTCTTGCTCCAGGCACGACTCCCTCCACCCCAAGGCGGACTTGCGAACGCTGGGGTAGGTTGGGGGGTGAGTCTTATCTGCGTTCAAACTGTAAAAGAGGACTTTTCCTTGCTACTCGCAGCAGACACGACCCGGCCGCGAGCCGCTCCAGCCCGCGACCCCACCGCCCTCGCGCCCCGATTCCCTCAGGAGTAGCCCAGGTTGTTCCCGGGTCCCCGCCCCCGCGCTTCCCCACCGGCCTCATCCTCTCCGAGGACCGCTGGCTACAGTTATCTGGTTTTAATAAAAACCGAAGTGTTCCCAGGCTAGCGGGCTCGCCTCCCGGTCGGGGGCAGAGGCGGGAGGGCAAGAGAGAAAACGAAAGGCCCGAGGGGACCGACCCACGCCGCGACCGCCCGGCGGTTCTCCCGGCTCACGGGGGTTTTGTTCTCCGAGGAAGCGCGATCGCTCTCGGGGCTCTTCCCTGGATCTCCGGCCGCGCGTTCATCTAACCCGGGCGGGTGAACCCGAGCGCAGAGCCCACCCGCCCTGCCTCCCGTAGCGGAGCCGGGTGCGTTCCCGCCGCGCCAGTCAGTGGGCACACTGCCTGCCGGCGGCTTCCACCGCTAAACAGGTGAGACAGCATCTCGCAGAAATGGCCGGGGGGCCTGCCGTCGCGCCCTGAGACCCAGATCCGGAGGGCTTTTTCGCCACGCGGGCGCAGCGCGGGCCGGGTCGGCAGTCGCTCGTGCGCACCGGGTTCAGAACCCAACAGCGGGGTTGCATCCCTCGGTCCCGGCCGCGCGCCGGCGCGGGTGTCATGGCCGAGCGGCGGCCAGCCGAAGTTTTCCGGAGCCGCCCGCTTACCTCTTAGGCCGAGCGCAGCGGCGGCTCGGAGAAGCGGCTAGGCGGCGGTGGTGGCGGAGCCCGGGGACCAGCCGAGCCGGGAGGAGGCTGGAGGGAGGTACCGGCCAGCAGAAGCAGCCGGGATGGGAAGAGGAAGGCGCCGGGTATCTACAATCAGAACGTGGGCTGACCGTGACGTCACAATGGCGCGGCCAGCCAATCGCCGTCCGGAGGCCGAATCTAGCGCTATGATGTCATGCGGCCTGGGAGCCAATCGTGAAACAATAGAACTTTCGTGATTGTAAATTCCAGAATCCGATGCAGTGAAGAGCAGTGGTCCGGGTTGGTTCCCTCTGGTTCACGTGTCTCTGGACAATTTTATCCGCTTTCTTCCTAATAAGCCTGCGTGGAACGCAGAGCCTGCGCAATAGCACCGGTGAAGTTCCCGATGCCCTGAACTCTGTTTCTCTCAGTGCCAGGCCTGGCAGGGTTGTGTGGCTGTGTTTGGACGGCAGACGCCCACTGTGGTGCTGTCTCCTCGCGGGTTCTGGAAGAGAGCCAGTTCTTGGTTTTAGATGAAAGGGTTAAATGCCTAGGGAGAGTACTAGAGCTAACGAAATAGGGCAGCAACACAACACAAAAAAGCGCTGGAAACTGATGCTATAGCTTAACTCCTTGTTGGTAGATTTACCGTGATTTTTTTAGGGATCCTGATTCGCCCTTAGTGATCACTGCCAACTCCATTTCTCCTCAAGACTTTTTGTAGGAAATAAGGTGAGGGAGTAAGTGACATCTTTTCAACTAGACAAATACAAGCACATAAGACAAAGTGCTTTGTGTTCGGGGCATGAGTAGATCCTTGCTGTTTTTCATTGATATTTGGATAATTTAAGACCTTCATCATCCTAGTATCCTATGCTTTCTTCATGACAGGTATCAGAACTTAAACCTTTCTCCCAGTGCACTCTAATTGTATTTCTGTTACCCAAAGCCCATGGATCCGACATAGCCAACTATTTAATGCAGGCAAATTTATTTTACATACTTACAATGTGATGTTTATCACGTGCCAGGTGTTGAAACTATACACAAATTAGATAATGTAAACATACACAAATAACTAAGATTTTTAAATATCTGATTGCCATTCTACTCCACAAACACTGATTGCAGTTTGCAATATTATGCTTGGTGTAAAAAACTTCAAGAATTCCCTCCCCATGTAAAATGATACAGTCAGGAAAGAGCTACTGTGCACAACGGTAAACTGCTTTGACAGAAGCCAAGATACATAAATTGATGAACACCTTTCTGTCAAGGGGCATGTGAAAAAGCATCTGTCAGAGGCATAGAAGTGTTGAGCAAAGATGTCTCCCTTATTCTTCACTCTTCTGCTGGAAGTTCAAGGCCAGAGCTGGTTCAACTCTCTGTCACCCTATCCAAATCTATCTTTCCAGGTTTTCAAATGTAACTTGATATTCCAAAAATCTCAAGTTTTATACCACACAGAATGGTTTTTATTGTGTTTAACTATCAATAAAATGTTTTAAACCCATACTATCAAAATATCTGTTGTTGGTTAGTCGTTCAGTCATGTCCAACTCTTTGAGACTGCATGAACTGTAGCCTGCCCAGCTCCTCTGTCCATGGAATTCTCCAGGCAAGAATACTGGAGTGGGTTGCCATTTCCTTCTCCAGGGGATCTTCCTGACCTAGGAATCGAACCCAGGTCTCCTGCATTGCAGGCAGATACTTTACTATCTGAGCCACCAAATCTGTATTTATTTTTAATTATGGACATATATGGGCTTCCCAAGTGGTGCTAGTGGTAAAAAAAAAAAAAACCACCTGCCAATGCGGGAGACATAAGAGGCCTGAGTTCGATCTGTGGGTTGGAAAGATTCCCTTGGAGGAGGGCATGGCAACCCATTCCAGTATTCTTGCCTGGAGAATCCCATGGACGGAGGAGCCTGACGTGCTTACAGTCCATAGGGTCGCACCAAGTCAGACACGACTGAAGAGACTTAGCACGCATGCATACGGACTTATATAACCATTGTCATACATTAAATATTAACTTTTTTCTCATTTTAAGGCAAAAGTAAATATAAAGTTTATTATTTTATTCCTATCTCCCAAAGGATGTCTTTTCACATGCTCTTGACAGACATGCCTTAGTTATTATCTGTGTATCTTGGTTTCCATTGGGGCATTTTTCACTCTGCATTGTAGCTTCCTGATTGTCACATCTTGTTCAGTCTGTGGGGTGCTTGTACTTCCACTTTGAAGACCCCTACTTTAGATTGTAAAGTCTATTGGAAGGGAGTTTACTATATGTTGGGTTTTGATCATTATTTATTCTCAGATGTTACTACAGTCCTGATATATAATAAGAGCTTAGTAAATATGTTTTTAATAAGTATGTGAGCTCTTATCCCTGCCTTTCCTGCTCCTGAACTCCAAAACTCTGTCAGATAGATCCCAAGACTGTTGACTCCTCTCAAACTTCAGCTAGTAAGGTCGTGTTCTCATTCTCTCCCCATCCAGAGACTTAGGGCTCCCAATACATATATAATTCAGGGAGGAACTTCTGCCCTCACCTAACTCATCGTATGCCGTGCAGTGTATATTGGCTACCATGACCTCAGTGTGAGTTACTCCATCTGGTTGCATCACCACATTCATGGATAAAGTTGCAAGAAATGGCTCTCCAACTTAACTGTGGCTATTTCTTTCTTTCTTTCTTTCTTTTTTTTTCAAAATCAAAAGAATGGCTAGGACTCCATGCCAGGGTTCAAGAAAAGTATGTTAGTGAGTGTCAGAATCAACTTCCTGGCCAAGTTGGGTCCTACACCCTGTGGTGAAGTCATTCCAAACCTGATAACCAACCTGTCAAAAATGAACCGCAGTAGGTGCCATACAAAGCCCTGTATCTCTTGCTTGGTTCCATAAAGCATCCATGGAGTCCCCCCAAAAGGGATTGTTGAGCTACCTTCATGTAATGGCAACCCACTCCAGTATTCTTGCCTTGAGAATCCCAGGGATGGGGGAGCCTTCTGGGTTGCTGTCTATGGGGTCGCACAGAGTCGGACACGACTGAAGTGACTTAACAGCAGCAGCAGCAGCAATAGTTGACTATTTTATTCCTTCTCCTCTTCCTCCTCCTGCTTTTCTCTATTTTTTAAATTCTGGCAACATTTTTCCTTCAGTGATCCCAGACCTCCTCTGACCACACACTTCCATTTGTATCAGAAGGTTGCTTCAGTATTGAGAAATATTGGACATTTTTTTTCTTTTGTTACATCATCTGAGGTTGAATTAAGAAATACGATTGAAAGTTTCACCAGCATACCATTCTAAGGAGTGTTGTTTGATTTAAAGATGAAATACTATATATGCTGAGAAGGTATTTGCACAACTCAATGAAACCTGTCCTTTGTAATAAAATGTAAGCCCCTGTTTGCCTCTGGACATTTGAATTCTGATTAAAATATAGGCCAGGTATAAGCTAGTTAACTGGTAGCTCAGATGATAAAGCATCTGCCTGTAATGCAGGAGACCTGGCTTCGATTCCTGGGTTGGGAAGATCCCCTGAAGGAGGACATGGCAAACCACTCTGGTATTCTTGCCTGGAGAATTTCATAAACAGAGGGAACCTGGCAGGTACAGTCCATGGCGTTCCAAAGAGTCAGACATGACTGAGTGACTTATACTTTCACTTGCACAAGCTAGTTTATAGCTAAGGTTGATGCTATTCAATCTCTGCCTTTTGTGTTTCTTCCCTGTGATACTACTTTTTTCTTCTTTTCTAATTTGTGTTTTCTGTTATCTTGTTGCTGGGGTTTCCATTGGCCTGCTTTGTCTTTGCAGGAGAGAGAGAGATTAAAAGGAAGTTTCCTTTCCTTCTCAGACCTTGGAATTAGTTCCTACTTCCATTGTTACTTTGCTGCCACTCCTCTTTATTGCTGGTCAGCATGTACCCAGATTTATCTCTATTCCTGTCATCTTGATGGACGTGAGCTACTGGAAGGCACTGCCCATGCCTGGCTGCCATGTTGCTACCCAACAACTAGCAGAACCTCTGGCAAATAGCAGATGCTCATAAATATCTGCCGAATGTAAACAATCTGAACTATTTCTGGATTCTCTGGTCTTGTCTTCACTTCATTTTAGAGTATTTAGTACTCTATCTAGGAGCAACTGGATAATGAAAGAAGAATCTGTGTCCTCATCTCTATCTTTACTTCCCAGGTGATGTTATCACTCCCCATTTAATGGCTTTAGATTCCATCTATCATCTACCAACTCTCAAATGTATTTTCTCCAGCCTGGACCTTTCCCCTGAATTCCAGACTTATATTCTTAACTGCCTATTAGTGACTCCTTCTCTTGGTGTCTGTCTAAAAGGTATCTCAAACTGAGAATAATAAAAAAATGAGCTCTTGATTTTTCCCCAGACTTGCTCCCCCTGGGGTGTTTTCAAAACAAACACCTTAGAGCTATGTTTAACTCCTCTCTCTCTTTCACATCTTATCTCCATGCATCAGCAAAATTCTGCCCAGAATAATCTAACCCAGAAATCTCCGAGGCTTGCACCCTGGCTTCACTCTGATCTCTTTAAATGTCCTCTTTTTAAAGTTCTCCTTGATCACTCTCTAGATTTGTAACATCTCCCTCTTTGCCTCCCCCATTCTGGAAGCTTTTACTCTGCCTCCCCTTTTTTTTTCCTCCCTAGCACTTATTGTCAGAGGTAGCATAAGTTCACTTTTAATACTTATTTATCCTCATCCCCCCATTAACTTACTGAGAGCACAGACTGTTCTCTTCACCACTGCTTGAAACCTCAGCACTTGGAACACTGCTTGGCGCCTGGTAGGACCTCAGACAATACTTACACTTATTCAGTGGATAAACTGAGGAACAAATGAATAGAAAACTGAAACGCAGATCAGTAAGATATGTTAATACTAGGTACTACTTGGCCAAAAATGAAGTCTAAGAGAAAAAAAAATACCAAGTACAATAATTTTAAAAATTACTATTGATGAGTATTATTTTTCTGTTCCCCATTATGATGTTTTTTTCCTGCTATCTTTCTGAAATGTTAAAATCTGAAAAGTTAGGGATTTCCCTGGTGGTCCAGTGGTTAAGAATCTGCTTGCCAATGCAGGGAACATAAGTTCAATCCCTGGTCCTGGAAGATCCCACATGCCGTGGAGCAACTAAGCCTGGGCGTGCATCCCAACTATTGAGCTTGTGCTCCAGAGCCTGTGAGCCGCAGCTGCTGAGGCCCACGTACCAAAAGCCAGTGCTCAACAATAAAAGAGGCCACCATAATGAGAAGCCCGAGCACCACAGCTAGAGAGTAGCCCTGGGGCTCTCCACAACTAGAGAAAAGCACGCACCCACCAATGAAAACCCAGTGCAGCCAGAAATTATAAATAAATTTTTAAAAAATCTGAAATGTTGACACATTCTAAGAGAATACCCAACCTTTTAAAAGAAGATAAAAGACTGTAACTCTGGTTATGATGAAAAAGGCATACCATTGTCTTAAATTGGTATGAATTTGGGGTGTCTTAACTGTGCTGTTGGAGATTCTTGAGAGTCCCTGGACCTCAAGGAGATCAAACCAGTCAATCCTAAACGTAATCCGTCCTGAATATTCATTGGAAGGACTGATGCTGAAGCTGAAGTTCTAATACTTTGCCCACGTGATGCGAAGAACTGACTCATTGGAAAAGAGCCTGATACCAGGAAAGATTGAAGCCAGGATAAGAAGGGGATGGCAGAGGTTGAAATGGTTGGATGGCATCACTGACTCAATGGACATGAGTTTGAGCAAGCTCCGGGAGTTGGTGATGGACAGGGAAGTCTGGCATGCTGCAGTCTATGGGGTCACAGAGTCAGACATGACTGAGTGACTAAACTGACTGATTGACTGATTCTTCTATAAATGTATCAGTTATCTTGAATATCAAGTACTTTCTCTTGAAATAGAGACTGTCATGATATTTAGATGGTGAGTCAAATTTGGTTCCAGTTCTTTTTCCTTTTGCTATTCATAAATTTCTAAAACCTTTTCCATTTACACTCTCCTTTTATCCTTTCAGCACCATAATGAGATGAGAAAATTGGGCCACAGAAGAGTTAAGTGACATACCCAAGATTGCAAAACCAGTAAGTGCAGAATTAAGATTGAATTCAGGTCTCAGTCCTCAACCTCTTTACAAGCTGAGTATGCTGAAGACATAATCTTGTATCAGGAAAGCTTCTCAACGTGTCTTTTACTTTTCTGGTTATCCAAAGAGAAATTTCTTAATTGATATATTTCATTCTACAACATATGAAAGAGCTAAAGAATTCTAGAAAGTAGACAAAAGCAGATGATAACCACACTTCTAGCTAAAAACTATGTGCAACAGGCAAGGAGCAGTGATGTGGTTCTGTTGTTAAGAGCATGCTTGTGTGGCCTATGTCCTACTTGAGCAGTGGGTTCTAGATGGCCTGGGTGCTGGTGATATAGTACAGTATATGTTTTGGTCTAATTCTGACATTTATAAAACAAATTTCCCAAACATTAGCCATAAGTGGTTTAATTGTTCTAGGTTATGCAATGTATTAGTTTTATGCATAACCTGGCATAACATTTATTCCTTTGTGCACCCACAGAGCTAGACGTGTTCTTACATGTCAAAAACTGGCAACGCCATTTCATTTCACAATCTCAAATTTCCTTGAGAGTGAGTGTGACATCTTAACTCTCAAATCTACAAGTATATGTTGCTGTGCAGTTACGTCTGCAAACTATTGCTTGGCATCTGGTGTTGAAGCATTTTTTGTTTAAATTTCTTATATTCCTTAATGTCAGATTTACTCAGTCAACTCTCTTTCAGGTTTAATGGTTTTGTAGTATTGTCTTCTGATCTGAATGTTTAAATGATGCATTGACTTGCATCAGATGTATTTCAATAGAATGAATACATTCTATTGTCAGATTGATACCTTATAGGCATAAAGTTATTTAAAGTCTAGAAAATTAGAAGTACAATAATATCTTGTTATTTGTGTATTTGCTGATCGATAAGATTAATTTCTACATAGTCTTAATCTGTATCTAATCTTCTCATTTTTCTCTGCACCTTCCTGCACCCTTTTTACTTTCTGATGTGACCTGGGACAAAATATTTCTTTCCTATTCTCCTGTAATCAGAGCATTCTGTACAGGCCTTTGTTTTATCACTTATAATGTTACTATTGCAATAATTTGCTTATACTTCTCTTCCTTAACTTAAGGCCAGAAAATGTGTCATTTATCTTCATTCCTCTAGCATTGTGCTATGCCCGATACATAGTAGATATTCAATGAATGTTTACTGAACAAGATTTCCAAAGACTGTTTATATTCTTCATGATAAAGACATCAAATAAAACATAGTAAGTAGGCTGTTTCAGGATATTCATGAGAGACTTTGGGAGGCCCAAGTTTATTTCAGCAGTTTAATGTTCTTTCATAATGTAGTAGGCAGCTTCTGAAAGTGCCTCCAGTAATCTTTGGCACCTGATATTCATGTCTATGGACTAGATCTAGTAACTTGCTCCTAACCGAAAGACCTAGTAACTTGCTCTCAACAGAAAGAACATGGCAAAAATGATGGAATGACATTTCCAAGATTAGATAGGAAAAAAGTGACTTCTGGGATTTCCACAGTTGTCTGGTGGCTAAGACTCCAAGCTCCCGGTGCAGGGGCCCCAGGATTGATCCCTGGTCAAGGAACCAAATCCCACATGCCACAGCTAAGAGCTTGCATGCCAAAACCAAGTGATTCCATATGCTGCAAGGAAGATTGAAGCTCCTGTGAGCCGCAACTTTGATCCAGCACAGCCAAATAAATATAGCTTCTTGACTTGCAGGCTTTGTTGAAACAAGTACCATGTTGGAAATGTTCGCATAACAAGAAGCTAAGGGTCTCAATGTGACAGTCTACAAGGAACAGAATCCTGACACCAATCACTTGGGTGAGCTTGAAAGTGGATCCTTACCCACTGAAGCCTTGAGATGATTACAGGCCCTGAGGGCATCTTTTATCCTGACTTGTGGGTGTTTTGGGTATAGTCTGTGAAAAGCCCTGGAGCAGAGAACCCACCTAAGTAAGCAACACACTGATTTCTCATATATAGAAGCTTTGAGTTAAAAATGTGAGAACTCCCTGGCAGTCCAGTGCTTGGGACTTAGTTAGCACTTTCACTGCCATGTTGTGTTTTTGTTCAGTTGCTAAGTCATGTCCAACTCTTTGTGACCCCATGAACTGCAGTACGCCAGGCTTCCCTGTCCTTCTCTATCACCCAGAGTTCGCTCAAACTCATATCCATTGATTCGGTGATGCTATCCAACAATTGCATCCTCTGTCACCCCCTTTTCCTCTTTTCTTCACTGCTCTGGTCTGGGTTCAGTCCCTGGTTGGGGAGCTAATATCCCTCAAGCCAAGTGGCTTGACAGAAAAGAAAGAGAAAAAAACCCAAAAAACTGTTGTTTCAAGCCACCGTTTTGAGATAATTGTTACAAAGCAATAGGTATGCATCCTATGGTGGTGCTAGTTGGAAAGAATCTGCCTGCCAGTGCAGGAGCCATGAGACACAGGTAGGGAAGATCCCCTGGAGGAGGGCATGGCAACCCGCTCCAGTATTCATGCCTGGAGAATCCCCATGGACAGAGAAGTCTGGCAGCCTACAGACCGTGGGGTTGCAAAAGAATCAGACACGACTGAAGCAACTGAGCACGTACACTTGAAGATAACATCAGTAGTTTACTTTTAAAAACAGAAATCGGAGACAGAAGAAATTGAGATAAAACCTATTTACTTTACTTGTCAGAACAATCTAGGTATGCCTAGTATTTTGATAACTAGGTCAATATTCCAGCTGCAAGAGCTTGCCTTTCGCATTATGGTTTTCTATTATCACACAAAACAATGTTACACATATGGGGAGAGGCTGTCCCATTTGAAAAGGAGGAGATAGCGATCAAGACAGGCCATCCTTGAATCAAATTAAACTGCTACTGCATTGAATGAGGGCTTACTGGAAAGAGACCTTCATTTTCATTCTGACATCAATAAACATTTTTTCAAGTCAGGGGGTTAGTCAAGTGCCTCCAATTTTTATTACTTTGAATCAGTTTTTAGTCCAATACCAAAGAAAGGCAATGCCAAGGAATGTTCAAACTACAGTGCAATTGCACTTATTTCACATGCTAGCAAGATAATGTTCAAAATCCATCAAGTTAGGGTTCAACAGTACCTGAACTGAGAACTTCTAGATGTACTAGTTGGATTTAGAAAAGGCAGAGGAACCAGAGATCAAATTGCCAACATCTGTTGGATCATAGAAAAAGCAAGGGAATTCCAAAAAAACCCCAGCTACTTCTGCCTCATTGACTCTGCTTAAGCCTTTGACTGTATGAATCACAACAAACTGTGGAAAATTCCTATGGGATGGGAATATCAGACCACCATACAAGATCAAGAAGCAACAGTTAGAACCAGACATGGNTAGAAAAAGCAAGGGAATTCCAAAAAAACCCCAGCTACTTCTGCCTCATTGACTCTGCTTAAGCCTTTGACTGTATGAATCACAACAAACTGTGGAAAATTCCTATGGGATGGGAATATCAGACCACCATACAAGATCAAGAAGCAACAGTTAGAACCAGACATGGAACAGGGGACCGGTTCAAAATTGGGAAAGCAATATGTCAAGGCTGTATATTGTTACCCTGCTTATTTAACTTATATGCAGTGTACATCATGTCAAATGCTGGGCTGGATGACTCACAAGATGGAATCAAGATTGCTGGGAGAAATATCAACAACCTCAGATATGCAGATGATACCACTCTAATGACAGAAAGCAGAGAAACAAAAGAATCTCTTGATGAAAGTGAAACAGGAGAGTGAAAAAGCTGGCTTAAAATTCAACATTAAAAAAACTAAGATCATGGCATCTAGTCCCATTACTTCATGGTAAATAGTTAGGGAAAATGTGGAAATAGTGACAGGTTTTATTTTCTTGGGCTCCAAAATCACTGCAGATGGTGACTGCAGCCATGAAATTAAAAGACACTTGCTCCTCGGAAGAAAAGCTATGAGAAACCTAGACAGTGTATTAAAAAGCAGAGACATCATCTTGCTGACAAAGGTCTGTATAGTCAAAGCTATGGTTTTTCCAGTAGTCACGTACAGATATGAGAGCTGGACCATAATGAAAGTTGAGCGCCAAAGAATTGATGCATTCGAATTGTGGTGCTGAAGAAGACTTGAGAGTCCCTGGAACAGCAAGAATATCAAACCAGTCAATCCTAAAGGAATCAATTCTGAATATCCACTGGAAGGACTGATACTGAAGCTGAAACTCCAATACTTTGGCCACCAGATGTGAAGAATCAACTCATTGGAAAAGACCTTGATGCTGGGAAAGACTGAGGATATGAGGAGAAGGGGTCAACAGAGGAGGAGATGGTTGGATGGCATCACTGACTCAGTGGACTTGAGTTTGAGCAAATTCCGGGAGACAATGAAGGACAGGGAAGTCGGGTGTGGTGCAGTTCATGAGGTTGCAGAGTCAGACACGACTTAGCCACTGAGCAACAAAAACTTTGAATTGAGGCATTACAGGTTACTATTAAAACACAAAGACAAACATTATATGGTAAGAATAATGCATTGCACTTTCATTCACTAATGAGTGTACCCATTTATTTTACTGGATCAGCCAATCAAGAAGTAATTAAGCTCTGAAAGCTGAAAGCCTGGAAAGTTGGGTTGTGGTTAAATAAATCAGGAAAAATTCCCATAGACTAGGGATTAGGGGGAGTTATAATGAATGTATGGAAAAGGCAATGGCACCCCACTCCAGTGCTCTTGCCTGGAAAGTCCCATGGAAGGAGGAGCCTGGTAGGCTGCAGTCCATGGGGTTGCGAAGAGTCGGACATGACTGAGCCACTTCACTTTTACTTTTCACTTTTGTGCATTGAAGGAAATACCAACCCACTCCAGTGTTCTTGCCTGGAGAATCCCAGGGACGGAGGAGCCCGGTGGGCTGCCTCGTGTGGGGTTGCACAGACTCGGATACGACAGAAGTAACTTAGCATGCATGCATAATGAATGTATAGCACAAGTAGGAAAGAACAAAATGAATATTCAAGGTACATTCATGAATAGCCTGTTCACTTTTCAAATTAACCGGGGCATTTATCAGGGTATCTGAAAGTCAGTGGATACTAAGTTGATACTTACTGATTGTTTTTAGGGGACATGGTGTGTGCCAAAAATTGAGATAATGAAACTACAATACTTGGTTAAAAACAAAAGGTGATGTACCTTAAGAAGTGCATAAAAAGGTGCCACAGAAATTCAGATATTGGAGAGAAGGAGAAAAGGGTCTTGAGGCAGCAGAGCCTTTGCAAAGGCTGTAGTTAAGAGACTGCCCGTCTCTCATTCTCCTGTCTCAACTTAAAAGTCCCCTTTTCAGATAGATCTCTCCTATTACCCCGGCTAAAATCAGTCCCGCCTCAGTAATCGCTCTTCCCTCGGCCACTAGTTTACACTCAGTTCACAGCACTTCACACAACCTGCGATTGTTTTGCTTACTAATTTTATCCCTACCTCCCCAATTAGCCTTTAAACTTCGGGATGGCAGAAACAAGTCCGCCTTGTTCACTGGGGTGTGCCGGGCGTAAAGTATGTGCTCAACAGACACTTGCTGGATGGCCCAGTGTAAAATGTGAAGTCAAAACAGGGTACTGGTGGAGGGATGGAAAAACTCTGCGTGTCTGGACATGGATTCCTAATGTAGCCCTTCCTCCGAAGAGCTCCGTCCGAGCCATCTTTACACAACGTGCTCCGCGCCTCTAGGAGGGATCCTCGGGGGGTGAACGGGCTCTGTGTCGCCAGTCAGAGGGCGGGCGCGGCTTTTCCTCCGCTACTCCAATATCCCGCCCCCAAGTCTGGACCGCACCCCCTCCCGATCCTCCATCACTTCCGGGCCCCCACACGCCCGCCGGGCCCGGGGACCAGAGCCCTTCCCGGACTCCTCCTCCACTCGCAGGGCGTGGGGACCGTTAACTGCCCGCAGCGGCGCGGGGCGGTGCCGCCCCCGCCCGGCGCCCTCCGCCCTCCGCCCTCCGCCTCCCCCGCCCAGCTCCGCCGCCAGGGTCACCCCATTCATCCAGCGGCAGTGCCGGCCAATCACCGCGCACCCATGGCGCCGCATCTGGCGATGGGGCGGAGCCGCGCCCGGCGCGCGCTCTCGTCCTCTCCCTTCCGGGGCTCGTGCTGGCCGGGGTCATTCCCGGGCAGTGACCAGCCTCCCCCTCGGTGACCCTGCGGGGACTTGGGTGGGACTGAGGAGGCGGAGAGCTGCGCTGCTTGGAAGGTGGGGTCTTACGTTCTGAGGGTAGTCAGGGCCTCGGAGGAAGAATGGAAACTGGTCCTGATCTCGCAGCAGCCAGCCCCTCAAGAGAAACCCTAGATCCCTTCTTAGGAGTTGAACATGGACATCAGATGTGTATAAG
>SJYV01026591.1:247008-257561 GCA_006410875.1 Neotragus pygmaeus | reverse complement strand
GACGTCTATGATAGACCAGAGGACCAGATGGTTGGATGGCATCACCAACTCAATGGATGTGAGTTTGGGCAAGCTACAGGAGATGGTGAAGGACATGGAAGCCTGGTATATTGCAGTCTATGGGGCCGCAAAGACTCAGACACCCTGAGTGACTGAAGAACAGCAACAAATGATAGGCTAGTAAATATAGATAGTAAGAGTGTGTAAGAGGGGGTTTTGGAATCATGGCATCTTGGCCCTGCCACCTGCCAGTCATGTGACCTGGACATGCTGCTCACACTTTCTGACCTACTAAAACAGAATCCCCAAGGCAGGGGCCTGGCAAGCTGGATTTTTAACAAATGTCCCAAGTGATTCTCATTATCAAGCAAGTTTGGGAAACACAAGATATGAAATTACTGCTCTGCCAGGGTTATCTGTGATTCCAGCTAAGACATGGTTACCCTATTAACCCCTTGCATCTAAGTTCGTGCCCAGCTTTGGACAGATTTGTGAGCAGCCTTGAGAAAGATGACAGCGTCTTATGAGCTAGATTGGCAGTATCAGCCTTGTGGTCCTGGGGTGACAGAAGCTGCTGCCAACCACTCCCCTCCTCTCACTCGAAGGTTGACGGTATCAATTACCTGGTCATGCTGTGCTTTTCAGATCAGAAACCAAAGTCATGACAGAAGGCTTTAGGAAGGAGCAGCAGACTCTTTTTCCCTTAGAAAGGGCAGATATCTAAAAGAGGGATCCCTGGTGGGGGCTATCCAGAAGGGAGTTGCCACTGTTGACGGGCCCCCAAGTAGAATGTCAGGGACCAGTGTGAGAGCCTTGAGGGTTGTGCCAGTCCTTTTGGATCAGAGTATAGAACAATCAGAAGCCTGCAAATGGAGCATATAAAATCTTTACTCTCTAAGGTGAATTTTTAAAATATTTATTGCCCTCTTCTAGGCATTATTTCATATTTAGTAAATATTTAGTACTTGAAAGTTCCTCCCACTGCCCACCTAAAATGTACCATCCTCAACTTCACTGATAATAAGAGACTTCTAATGCCATCTTTTTATCTTTTCTTTTCCTTTCCTCTATCCAGTTAACAACTATCCAAAAGTCAACACACTGTGTTGGCAAGAATATGGGAATTAGATACTCTTTTACAGTGCTGATGTGAGTATAAATTGGTCCAAATTCTTCAGTGGGTTGTGGGGGAGGGTGTAATTCAGCAATAAACATAAAAATTATGATTGTATATATCCTTGGATCCAGTCATTTCATTTCTATCATTTGTCTGTTAACATATGCAAAATATCACATATTAATATACAATGAAATGCTGTTCAGCCTTAAAAAGAAATGAAGTTCTGATATATGCTACAACATGGATGAACCCTGGCTCAATGGAGTAAGTGTCATTAGCCATAAGTAGTTTATAAATGTGCTTCCCTGGTAGCTCAGCTGGTAAAGAACCTGCCTGCAATGTGGGAGACCTGGGTTCAATCCCTGGGTTGGGAAGATCCCCTGGAGGAGGGCATGGAAACCCACTCTACTATTCTTGCCTGGAGAATCCTGTGGACAGAAGAGCCTGGCGGGCTACAGCCCATGGGGTCGCAAAGAGTCAGACACACGGAGTGACTGAGCACAGGCACACACAGAGCCTTATAAATAAATGGCTAAGTGAAATGACACGATTCAAAAGGACAAATGTTATATGCCCCCACTTACATAAAGTACCTAGAGTAGTCAAGTATATGGAGACAGAAAGTATAATAATGGTTACTAGGGCCTGTTGGGGAGAAGGAATGAAGATTTATTGTTTAATGAGTATAGAGTTTCAGTTTGGGAGAACGAGTTTCAGTCTGGAGATGGGTGGTGGTAATGGTTGCACAATAATGTCAGTGTACTCAATGTCACTGAATCGTACACTTAAAATGTAATTTTATGTTGGGTATATTCTACCACATTAAAAACCCTATGTGCAAGGTTACTCATGATATTATCCACTGTTTATGTTATTTCACATTACAGTACAGTATCCATAGCAGTATTGTTTATAATAACAAGATTGGAGACAACCTAATATCCATCAGCAGAGGACTGGTCACATGTAGCTCACTGGTATATTCTTACAGTGAAATTCTATGCAGCTGTTAAAAAGGAAGTTCTTTGTACATTGACATATGTACTGAATATTGTCTATTTTCCTCTCCAATTTCACTATTCACCCTCCCTGCCTTGTTTCAGTCCCTGGAATGCTGCCTTTTTTTGGAATGGATCTACTGGGCTCCATTGCCCTTTCCCTCCATTGTCGAGGCCCAGGAGAATTACCAGCAGGAGTTGGTTCCTTGGCTCTCTCTCCCCTGGAGCTCTGGTTGCCAGTGGCAGTGTTCCTCTCCCCAAAACCATAGCTCCTACTGGGTAGGGTTCTGGCAACATTGCCTCTGACCCAGGTCCAGTTGTAGAGGAAGCTTCTCAATGTCGCCAGCATTGACATCTGCACTGTCCCTTGTTGGTGTGTAGTGATGATTTATTGAAGCCGGGACTCATCAACAACATGCAGTCACGGAGAATGATACATTGTACCTTTTGTGTATTACAGTACAGAGAGCCTAAAGGCTTACAGAGAGAGAAATCCTTCCACGGATTGTTTATGTGCAATCCAGAAAGCCACCTGGTAATGATGTGTGCGTCCCCAGTTGCTTCAGTTGTGTCTCACTCTTTGTGACTCTGGGGACTATAGCTTGCCAGGGTGTTCAGTCCTTGGGATTCTCCAGGCATGAATACTGGAGTGGGTTGCCATGCCCTTCTTTGGGGGATCTTCCTAACCCAGGGATTGAACCAGCGTCTCCTGCATTACAGGTGAATTCTTTACTGCTAAGCCAGTGGGGAATCTCCCTGTTAATCATATACCCCAGGAAATTTACAGCTTCCTCTACAACTGGACCTGGGTGGGGGGCAATGTTGCCAGAACACTATCCAGTAGGAGCTATGGTCTTTGGGTGAGGAACACAGCCACCAGCAACCAGAGCTCCAGGAGGCTTGTTTCCTAAGACATTAGGAAGTTCATAAGTGAAAGGAGCACCAGCATCTTTGAAAAGTCCCGAGGCGGCTGTTCTCTGTGGACTGGAAATGAGGGTAGACGATGTTGCAGTGGGGATAATGGAATCTGGGAACATGGAGGGCAAGGGGGCAACAACAGACAAGGAGGGTACATTACTACAACAAGCCAGGAGGGCTCTTTACAGGAAATAAGGACCTCTAGGGATCTGTGATGGTGGCCAATTGTGGTATCCTTAGGAATGAACTAGGTGGACAGACTTCTAAGGTACTGCTTGACATGATGTGCAGAAAAAAAAAAATTCTTGAAAATGTAGGCGGACATCTGCCCTAATCTCTTATTCAGTTTCCAGATCTAAGACAATCCACAGGCTTTGGAGCCGCTTGATTGAGAAGGACCTAAAACCTATTACAGAAGGAATCAGAAATGTGGCCACAAACCTTCCATGGAGAAACCTGCAGTCATTTATTGGGTGATGATGCAACGGAAAAAGTTTATGTCAGACCTTCCTGGAGTTACTAAGTACTGGCTCTAACTTGAGGCTAATTTCTGGAGACGGAAAACGTCATTGTGGTTCCCCTGTTGAGAAGAGAGTTACAGAGCCTCGGTGATCAATGAAATCTTGTTCCAAACACATTGCAAAGTGGGTCCAGTGGCATCCTGGACCCGTCCTGTGCTCATTTCCTTTGTCCCAGGTAGTAGTGTGGTTAGAGATATACTTGGCAAAATTGAGGGATCCTCATATTGACTCCCTGACCCACAGAGTGAAGGCTGTTAGCTAGAAAGGGGTCAAATAAAAGCTCCTAGAACTTCCCCATCCTGACCTCCGACCCAAGACAGCAACTGAAAAGCAGTACCACATCCCTGGGGGAGGGATGAGTAACTCAGTCAAAAACTTGAAAAAACACCATCTTGCCACGTAACTCACCTGTTTGAACGATACAAAAGCCAGAGAGTCTGGGAGAATGTAGGTGGTTTATTCAGGAGTATTGCCAATCTAAGCTGAGGTTCTGAATCTTTCCTGGCACAGGTGAGTACCTTATCACCCAGTACCATTATCCTGCTATAGATGTTTTGCACATTGCTGTCACCAAAGATAATTGAGTACAGTTTGTCTCCTTGGAGCAGAGAGGTTAGTGCCTTAACTGTTTTACACAAGGGACTGTATCCATTCCATTTCTGTCATGACATAGTCCAGGCAGAGCTTGATCATCTTATTGGTCAGCCATATTGATAAAGTTATATTAGTTGGAAAGGGTGAGCTGGGCAGTAGTCAGGACCCTAGATAAACAACACACATGTCAGTTCAGTTCAGTTCAGTTCATTTCAGTTGCTCAGTCGTGTCTGACTCTTTGCGACCCCATGAACTGCAGCAGGCCAGGCCTCCCTGTTCGTCACCATCTCTTGGAGTTCACTCAGACTCATGTCCATCGAGTCCGTGATGCCATCCAGCCATCTCATCCTCGGTCGTCCCCTTCTCCTCCTGCCCCCAGTCCCTCCCAGAGGATGGGAATTAAATGCAGCAAGGGGCTTGATGCTCTTGTGGACACCCAGGGGATTGGTGCATGTTCAGATAACCCCCTTAAAGAGAGAGAAAAGTTGCTTCACTTTGAACTTTGCACCATGCTTTGAGGGCCTCTTGATTTTGGAGACAACATCTATCACCTTTGGGTGTGATGCTCTGACCCACATGTTGGGTCAGTTTTGTGTGGTGCTCAATGAGAAGACTTGAGCAAGTCGAAGCTATGGTATACAATGCCCTGCCACTAGAGCCTTATAACCCAGCAGACCTGGTGGCTTTGGAAGTGTCCATGGCAGATGGGGATGCTGCAACGAGCCTCTGGTAGGACCAGGGAAAGTATCACAACTCAGGTCCCTAGAGTGACACGGTTGGGCTGTGGTCCCTTTGGACAACTGTTCCCTCTTTAAGAAGCAGATCCTGGATTATTCCTGGGTCTTAGTAAAGGTCAGATAACTATCTGATTGTGGTAGGTAACTCTGTGTTCCAGATTACCTACCATGGATTGCATGTTATCAGAGCTACAAAATCACAAAGTTGGACGTGTACAGCTGCCTTCCAATGTTAAATGGGAGTGGAATAGGGAAGACCAGGTTGAGAAGGTCTAGAAGGCAGCTCAGACTCCCATGATGCCTAGGATAGTGCGTTGCTACCTACTACTCAGCTTATACCTTGGGCCACCTGGGGATTCCCTAGGAACAGTGAACAGAGGAGAAAAGACACAGAAACTTCACATCTGGGCCTGCCTGGTGTGCTGACATCAGCAGATTCAGACACTGCTCTTTCAGCCTCGGTTAGAGATAGCCCTGAAAGTGTGCTCAGGGCAAATTTTCCAGGTGGATGTTTGGTCATCCACTTGGCGCGGGAGGAGAAATGACCTGAGGTTTGTATCAATCCTAATTTACAGGCAATGGTTAATGTATGGGTCTGCTTGTCAGGGAAAGAACAAGATTGGAAGATTGGGGACAAAGAAATCCAGGGGAAGAGTTATCTGGGGTGAGTGGCCACAGAATGTGAAATTATTTTTGACCTGAGGTGAAAGCTCTACAAAGGTCATGCATTGCAGAAGAGTTTCTCAATAATCCGGGGGACGAGATGCTCATCCTTCCTCCCCAGTCACCCCTGCGCTTGCTCAAGGGGGCAGTGTACAACACCACCATGGCAGTGGGGATTTTGCCCACCCAGGTGACGTGGTCACTATGGCCTGAGTGCTCAGCCTATTGATAGTGGACACCAAGGTGGGCTCCTTACATGGTCCATTCCCGAGGGGTCAGCTAGGTACCTGGTGCAGGCTTACATGAGCCTCCTTTCATCACAGAGAGGGCAGCAATCTGTTCCTAATGAACAGATACATATTCAGGCTACGGATTTACTTTCCCTTTTCACAATCCTTCCCCCAGCATTTGTTGGCTGAAAGGAAATTTTATCAGTTATCACAGTACTGATTTAGCATGGACCCTGACTGGAGTCACATCTTAGGACAAAGATGTGCCACGCTGGGCTCATGCTCTCGGAACGTGCCGATCTTATGCAGTTTATCACTCAGAGCAGCTAGCTTGAAAGAATGGTAGGAGTTCTACTGAAAGTCGAGGTGCTGTATGTAGTACACGCCTTGACCCAGGGACCGCTCCACCGTGGTGTCTGCCTTATAGTCAGAAACCAGGGCTCAAAGAACCAAAGGGTAGACGTAGTAATGGCCTCTCTCACTATTCCTTAGAACTCACCTTCAAAATTTTCTCTGTCTCTGTAACCTTAGATTCAGGGTTTTGGAGGCCTGGGTATCCAAGGAAGAAATGCTTTTCCAGGTCGCATAGTCAGGCAGTTTTGTTAAACTGAAAATTGAGACCTCCTCTCTCTCTGGCCCATTTTTGGCTCCTGTTTTTTTTTTTTTTTTTTTTNAAGAATTGATGCTTTTGAACTGTGGTGTTGGAGAAGACTCTTTGAGAGTCCCTTGGACTGCAAGGAGATCCAACCAGTCCATCCTAAAGGAGATCAGTCCTGAGTGTTCATTGGAAGGACTGATGTTGAAGCTGAAACTCCAATAGTTTGGTCACCTGATGTGAAGAGCTGACTCATTTGAAAAGACTCTGATGAGGGTAAGATTGAAGGCGGGAGGAGAAGGGGACGACAGAGGATGAGATGGTTGGATGGCATCACTGACTCAGTGGACATGAGTTTGGGGAATTTCTGGGAGTTGGTGATGGACAAGGAAGCCTGGCATGCTGTAGTCCATGGGGTCACAAAGAGTCGGACACCACTGAGCGACTGAACTGAACCTAACTGTGAGGTTTCTGGGTCCTGATGCACACAAGTTTTGTTTGAGCCCCTCCGAGTGTCTCTGGTGGATATGGGGTTTGTTTCTGAATGTGATTTTGCCTTGGGAGTCTCCTTTGCCTTTGGACATGGCGTATCTTTTTTGGTGGGATCCTACATTCTCCTGTTGATTGTTCAGCGGTGAGTTGTAATTTTGGAGTTCTCGCAGGAGATGAGCACACAGCCTTCTACTGTGTCATCTTGGAGTCTTCTGACTCCATCTTGAAGTAAGCACTTGGTAAGGACCATTTTTAAGATGATGATGGTGATTGTGATGCTGATGACCATGACCAACGCCAAGTTATTCATCTTGGCAAATACAGTGTGGCCTCCAAGTGGTTAATGTTAAGCAATCCTATTCAACAAGTAGCCTGTCTAGTTTCCTGGCAGCTAGATATTAGGGCCATGAAGTAGATGGTATTGATGTGTGCTGTGGGGTGGGAGCAGCTGGTCCTGAGTGTCTTCATGTTGTCCATGTAAGTTTACCTTTGCTATCACTCATGGTGAAGACTTTTGGGGAGCTCCAGCCAGCTAGGGTGATCAAGCCTTGGAGAGCATCCAGAGTGACTTTACAGAAAATAGTTCAAAGACGCTCTGCAGGACAGCAGAGTAGTGGTGCTGTAGATGAAGTAGAGACCCTAGTCAGACTCCTACAGTCTCACCAAAGCATGTTTCTTTCATCCAACAGCAGAGTCTCCCAGCCCAGTGGGTTCATTTTGGAAGCGAATCTGTTGCAGGAAGGCGGACCCACTTCCAGGGCCCGAAACTGGGCTCTTGTCTAACACTTAGAAATGAATTGTCCGAGGAGACACATGTGCTGACAAAGCAAGAGATTTTATTAGGAAAGGGCACCCGGGTGGAGAGCAGCAGGGTAAGGGAACCCAGGAGAATTGCTCTGCCGTGTGCCTCACAGTCTCGGGTTTTATAGTGATGGGATTAGTTTCTGGGTGGTCTTTGGCCAATCATTCTAATTCAGAGTCTTTCCTGGTGGCACAGGCATCTCTCAGCCAAGATGGATGCTAGCGAGAGGGATTCTGGGAAGTGGATGGACACGCAGTGTCTCCTTTAGACCTATCCCAAACTCTTCTGGTTCAGTTCAGTTCAGTTGCTCAGTCGTGTTCGACTCTTTGTGACCTCATGAATTGCAGCACACCAGGCCTCCCTGTCCATCACCAACTCCCAGAGTTCACTCAGACTCACGTTCATCGAGTCAGTGATGCCATCCAGCCATCTCATCCTCTGTCATCCCCTGCTCCTCCTGCCTCCAATCCTTTCCAGCATCAGAGTCTTTTCCAGTGAGTCAACTCTTCACATGAGGTGGGCAAAGTACTGGAGTTTCAGCTTTAACATCATTCCTTCCAAAGAAATCCCAGGGCTGATCTCCTTCAGAATGGACTGGTTGGATCTCCTTGCAGTCCAAGGGACTCTCAAGAGTCTTCTCCAACGCCACAGTTCAAAANTCTTCCCGACCCAGGGATCGAACCCGGGTCTCCCGCATTGTAGGCAGATGCTTTACCCACTGAGCCACCAATGGATAATCATTTTAGAATTAAGGGACCTTAACTCTGCTCAATGTTATGTGCCAGCCTCCATGGGAGGGAGGTTTGGGGGAGAATGGATACATGTATATGTATGGCTGAGTTCCTTCCCTGTTCACCTGAAACTACCACAACATTGTTGATCAGCTATACCCCAATACAAAAAAACAAGTTTAAAGTGTGGGGAAAAAAAATCCCCAAATTACTCTCAAGATGGAAGCATGTGCATGTGCAAGCTCAAGCACACAGGTACCCACCCCACAGACAGACACAGAAATACACACCTCAACATGCCAATCAGCACACTGGCATACAGTAACACACACAAGCACTGACTCATTGACTGTCCCACGGGTCAACAGAGCTAACGTGGAATGCTTCTCCCTCAAGACATGCAAAGATACACACACACCGCCTCTGCCATAAGCCCACGGCATTCCAGATTCACATCCAATTTGCACACACACCTGCACACCCAGCACGGGAAGCTGTATTTTACTTCAGTATTCAGGAGCTTGGAAATAGGAAGACTGAACAGTCGCCTTGAGATAAGAGACAGAGCCATCTTATTTTCAGGCCAGTGGATGGGGAATGGCAGGAGAGAAGGCAAAGGTAGGGGAATTAGGAGCCTACAGCCCCTCCCCCTCCCCTGATGAGTGAGCAGTAAGCACGTACTAAGTGCCCAGCTGAGCACTTGGCAGTCAGAACACAAAGATAAAAGGATGAGGTCCCTGCCCTGGAGATGTAAGAGACACACAAGTAAATAACTTCCATTCACTGTCCATGTGCTATAATGGTGCACTGGGTGGGCAGAAGAGGAATGTCTGCCTCTGCCTGGAAGTGTGAGAAAGTGAAAAAGAGTTTTAGAAAAGGTTAAATGAGCTATAACTTACAGAGTGAGGAGGAGTTTCCCTGGCTAATGGAGGTGGGGAAAACAGGGACAGGTATACCAGGAGCAGATGAGGGGAGATTTTGAATGACCGACGAAGGGTTTGCCATTTATCTTATAAATGATGCGGATGCTTATGAATATGCTCACTGGTCTGGAAGCAGGCAGACCAGTGAGGAGGCTGGGGTCATGGTCACATGAAAGATGATAGATGTTTGGAGCAAGGTGATGATGTCAGAAGGAGAGATGTGGCCAGATTCAGGATAAGTTTTGAAGGAAGTGACCAAGACATGAGGACCACTCAGATCTGGTGGGAAGAGAAAAGGAAGAGTTGACGGCTCCTAGAGTTCTGACTTTTAAATCTTTAAGAATGGTAAGAACATCACTGAAAATGAGAAAAGGGACAGACATTATGGGAAAGATGAAGAAAGGAAAGAGCCCCCCATAATCCGAGTGACCACGTTCAGTATGCGGTTGGTTCACGAGACTGGAACCCTGAGGAAATTTAGGCCTCAGTTTGGTCATTTATTCAATGTAGAGGTTCGCCAGATAAAACCTCTAAAAGGCTTTTTGGTGCTTGTTTGCTGGGGTCAGGGTGAGCTCACCTGCGGCTCAGCAGCGACCCCTGGTGGCCCGAGGAGGCTCCTCCTCCCCACTTGGGGCCACCTCAAGCGAATTCTCCACCTTCCTTCCAGACCCGAGGGGCATAAGGGGGCCCCTGCGGAGAAGACTGCGTGTGCATCCAGGATGCTAATTCTTCACCGAAGCCTAGAAGGACCCCTTCCCTCCTCTCTCGTCTGTACCCTGCAGGTAACTTCCATTATAAGACCACCGCGATGGGTCCTCCAGGAAGATGCCCCTGCTCCCGCCAGAGCTGGCTCCACCCACCGTTTGTGGAACTGGAGAAGAGAGAGGTAAGTGAATCCCCGCAGGGACAGGACTAGTGTCCCCACGGATTGCGCCCAGGATCTTAGCTGCCCGGGGTCCCAAAATTCTCTCTCCTGTCTTCTCCGCGGGATCCCCAAGGCGCTGTCCGCGACGCCTCTTGAGGCACTAAGGATTGGAGACCTAGCGACCCAGATCCTTGTTTCTTCCCTCCGTCGACTCCTCCCGTACACTACCGGCCCGAACCCTTTCGTCTCTGGTCCCGCCCTTTTCTGTCCGCAAACCAGGATGGTCTTGCCTCCTCCCATTGGCTCTGGACCCACACGGCCCGCCCTCTCCCTCCCTCTAGCCCCGCCTTCTCCCTCCCTCTAG
>SJYV01026591.1:212789-246175 GCA_006410875.1 Neotragus pygmaeus | reverse complement strand
TTTTTTTTTTTTTTTTTTTTTTTAATTTAAACAAATCATTCACTGAATGAACCAAAAACTTTATTTTTTAAAAACAGAAAGCATCATGAAATGCTAGTTATATTGATTAATGTTTGAGTGCTAAATCTACCTTGGGTTCCTGAGATAAATCTTACTTGACCATGAAAGCTGTGTATATTTTTTTCCAATTTTTCATGGAAACTAAACATTGTTTTCGGCTTTTAAAAAAATTATTGAAGCATATTTGAGTTACAATGTGTTAATTTCTGCTGTACAGTATAGTGACTCAGTTATATATATATATATATATTCTTTCTCATATTCTTTTCCATTATGGTTTATCATAGGATATTGAACATAGTTCCCTGTGCTATACAGTAGGACTTTGTTGTTTATCCATCCTATATACACCAATTTACATCTACTAATCCTAAACTCCCAATACTTCCCTCCCCTACTCCTTACTGCCTTGGTGACCACAAGTCAGTTCTTTTTCTTTATTTATTTTCAATTGGAGGGTGATTGTTTTACAATATTGTGTTGGTTTCTGTCATGCTGCTAAGTCACTTCAGTTGTGTCCGACTCTGTGCAGCCCCGTAGATGGCAGCCCACCAGACTCCGCCGTCCCTGGGATTCTCCAGGCGAGAACACTGGAGTGGGTTGCCATTTCCTTCTCCAATGCATGCAAGTGAAAAGGGAAAGTGAAGTCGCTCAGTCGTGTCTGACTCTTCGAGACCCCATGGACTGCAGCCTACCAGGCTCCTCCGTCCATGGGATTTTCCAGGCAAGAGTACTGGAGTGGGGTGCCATTGCCTTCTCCAGGTTTCTGTCATACATCAACATAAATCAACCATAGATATACACATGTCCTTTCCCTTTTAAGCCTCCTCCCAACTCCCACCCCATCCCAACCTTCTAGGTTGTCACCGAGTACCAGGTTCCAGCTCGCTGCGTGCATCACACAGCAANTCTGTCATACATCAACATAAATCAACCATAGATATACACATGTCCTTTCCCTTTTAAGCCTCCTCCCAACTCCCACCCCATCCCAACCTTCTAGGTTGTCACCGAGTACCAGGTTCCAGCTCGCTGCGTGCATCACACAGCAAATCCCCCCTGGCTATCTACTTTACATATGGTAACGTACGCATTTCCATGCTACTCTCTCAAACTGTCTCACCCTTTCCCTCCCCCACTGTGTCCACAAGTCTTCTCTACGTCTGCATCTCCATTGCTGCCCTGCAAATGGATTCATCCGTACCATCTTTCTAGATTCCATATATAAGGATCAATATACGATATTTGTCTTTCTCTTTCTTACTTCACTCTGAATAATAGGCTGTGGGTTCATGCACCTCCTTAGGACTGACTCAAATGCCTGCAAGTCATTCTTTATGTCTGTGAGTCTGTTTCTGTTTCATAGATATGTTCAGTTGTGTCATTATATATTGCTTTTAAAATTGAGTTTCTTATAAGATTTTACCTCCATGGCAAATCAAAAAAGCCACTGAGATTAGCATTCTTTCTTCTGTTATTTAGAGTTTCACATTAAAATATAAATTCTGTAAAAGTGAAAAGAAAATCAGGTAACATCAAAGTACTGAAGTTCTGTGTAGTATCCATATTCATTGCAGAAATTATTACTGGAATTTTCAAAACATCAAATAAATAAGCCGACTCAATGGTTACAGCTATAATTTCCAATGACTATACAGATTTTGGTTTAAACTCTATGCTTGATTTCTTTGATTTTATTTACTGTTATTCACATATATTCCCTATGCCTGTTTATCATCAAATGGGGCTACTTGAAAGTCAAATTGGGCTACATTTTGATTTCAAGAAGACAGAGAAGAGGTGACTCTACTGTCTGGAGAGATGACTCTCAATTAATAATGAGAATGCCAGTTGCTGCTACACAGTGGAGATGAGGAAGACTATTTGAAACCCAGAGTATTCACTTGAGCGATCAATCAAGATAAACCCCCCAAAGACCAAAGTACTATAGGAATGAGGTTTGGCTATCTTCTATAGCAAAAATACCATGAACTAGATGGTTTATATCAGAGAAGGCAAATGGCAACCCACTCCAGTATTCTTGCCTGGAGAATCCCAGGGATGGGGGAAGCTGGTGAGCTGCCGTCTACGGGGTCGCACAGAGTCAGACAGGATGGAAGCAACTTAGCAGCAGCAGCAGCAGCAGCAGATGGTTTATACAATGAATGCTTATTTTTCACAGTTTAGGGGGCCAGGAAGGCCAAGATCATGGCCCCAGCATACCTAGAGGCTGGTGAGGGCCCACTTTCTGGTTCATACACAGTGTTTTTGCTTTGTCCTCATGTGGTTGAAGGGATGAAAGATCTCTCTGGTGCCATTTTTATGAAGGTGCTCATCACCTTGTGACCTAATCACCTCCTAAAGGCTCTACTTCCCAAGATGGTCGGTCACCCTGGAGCTTAGAATTTCAACATATGAATTTTAATCAGTTGATTGATAAAATGTGGTGTAGTCATGCAATGAAATGAAATATTGATACATGCTACAGCATGGATGAACCTTAAAAATGTTATTCCAAGTAAAATAAGGCAGACATAAAAGGCCACATATTGTATGATTGTTTTTATATGAAATGTCCAGAATAGGCAAATTAATAGAGGTGGGTTGTCTACATGAAAAGTAGGTAGTGATTACCAATGCTTGGAGAAAAGGAGAAATTGGGAGAAACTGCTAGCAGGTATGGGATTTCTTTTTGAGATAACAGAAATGTTCTGGAATTAGATAGTGGTGATGGTTGTACGACACATGAATATACTAAAAACCATTGAATTGCATACTCTGTGTGTGTGTGTGTGTGGCTGGGCTGTGCAGCATGCAGAATCTTAGCTCCTCTACCAGGGATGATACCGAGGCCCTGCTGCAGTGAAAATCTTAACTACTGGACCACCAGGAAAGTTCCTCTCTGATGACTATTGCTGAACATCTTTCCATGTTCTTACTGCCAACTTGTATATCTTCTTTGGAGAACTGTCTATTCACACCATTACCAATTTTTTAAAATGGAATTTTTGTTGTTGTTGTATCATTAGAGTTCTTTATGTATTTTATATACTAGACCCTTATCTGAAATATGATCTGCAAATTTTGCTTCCCTTTCTATGAATTTGTTTTCCAATTTCTTGATGGTATTGCTTGCCACCCAGCAAAATTTAAATTTTGATAAAGTTCAATTTATCTATTTTTTCTAAAACTGGTGCTTTTAGTGTCATATCTAAGAAGCTGTGGCCTACACCAGAATCACAGAGATTTACAGAAAGGATTCTAAGAGTTTTATAGGTTCAACTGTTTTGTTTAGGTCTTTTTTCTATTTTGAGTTAGTTTTTGTATATGGTGTGATGAAAAAGTCTAAATTCATTCTTTCCATGTGGATAGTCACTTGTCTTAGGATCATATTTTGAAAATATTATTCTTTTCCTATTTAGTGGTCTTGGTACTCTTGTTAAAAATTGATTGAATATAAATGTATGGGTTTATTTCTGGGCTTTTGATCTATTAATATTCCATTGATCTATATATGGTCTATATACCTGTCTTTATGCAAGTAGCATAATATTTTGATAACTATTACTTGGTAATGAGTTTCAAAGTCAAGAGATGTGAGTCCTTCAACTTTAGCCTTCTTTTTCGGTGTTTTTTTTTTTTTTTTTTTCTCTTTGGGATCCTTGGCATTTTCATATGAACTTAAGGATCAGCACACCCATTTCTGCAAAAAAAAAAAAAAAAAAGCAGTTGAAATTTTGATAGAGATTGCATTGAATTTGTTGATCACCCTGTGGATTATTTAAATTATTTAAATTTCTCATTTAGGAGAGCAATGTAGCGGCTGAAGTTTAATGTATTGGAATATTACTGAATAATATTACCTTATGAACACATGGTAGCTGAGGGGACTTTGTATGTTCCCTGTGTTGGGGACACAATATTTCTCTTCTAAACAAAAGACACTGCTGAGGAGTAACATGGGTCAGCAGCACTGTATATTTCATTTTTCCCTCCTGATGCACTCTGACTTTCTCCATACTGCTCTGGGCTCCAGGGTGGTGGTGAACTCTGTGAAACGCATCAACCAAGCTTCCTGGCCCTCAAGCATTTGCTTGGATTAAGGAAATAGGAGGCACCAGCAGGAGACTCGGAGAAGGCAATGGGGACTCCGGTACTCTTGCCTGGAAAATCCCATAGACAAGGAGCCTGGAAGGCTGCAGTCCATGGGGTCACTGAGGGTCGGACATGACTGACTTCACTTTCACTTTTCACTTTCATGCATTGGAGAAGGAAATGGCAACCCACTCCAGTGTTCTTGCCTGGAGAATCCCAGGGACGGGGGAGCCTGGTGGGCTGCCGTTTATGGGATCACACAGAGTCAGACACGACTGAAGTGATTTAGCAGCAGCAGCAGCAGCAGCAGCAGCAGGAGACTCGAGAATAGGAAGAAAGCAATTAGGATATTCCTCAGGCTCCCTCCCTGCTGAGGTGAAGGTTGGAAGCAGCTATTTTTTAATCAAAAGCCATACTTCTGTTGGGTAGCCCTGTCCTGTAGCAATAAATCTGAGTTTTTATAACCAGTCCATTGACTTATCTTTTCAGGTATAAAATTACTAGTGGCTTTCCACCATGGCTTCCTCTTCCCTTATTGATTTCTCCTAAGCCTGCCCAAATCTTTATAAATAGTGCTGTTATTTTTCCCTTAACACCTGTTTGTAGTGTGCCATCTACGTCTTGTCTTCCCTGGCAGTACAAAATGGAAAGACCTACAAGATAAGTCCTTAAGTCAAAGAAGCAAAATATGGAACAATGTAATATTGAATTAGATAATCTTCTATTATTTTGGTAACAGAAAGGGTAAGGGAGACTTTATCTTCATGGTTTTAAAAATATTGTATTAGTTAGGAATTAGATTGAGCTTCAAGTGATAATACTCAAAAGGAACAGTGGCTTAAAAAAGATAAAATTTAAGGGACTGGTGGTCCAGTGGTTAAGACTCTGCATTTTCAATGCAAGGGGTGCAGTTTCGATCCTTGGTTGGGAATCTAAGATCCCACTTGCCTTGCAGTGTGACCAAAAAAAAAAAGATAAATAATAATAATAAAGATAAAAAAACATCTCTCCCTGTAAATATCTGGAGGAAAGTATTCCAGAATGGAGATAGGGCTCTGTTACTTGACACACTCACAGGGCTAGTTTCCTTCTAGTTCACCTGCCCTCCATTCTTGGGGCATGGCCTTGTCCTTGGTCCAAGGGAGCATCCCCTTTCAGCCAGTGAGATGGAAGATGAGAAGAAGAAGGGACAATGGGCAAAGACGACTCCTGGAACTTGCCACACCTGATCACACCTAGCTATATTGAACCCTGGGCAGTGTAGTTTTTATTCCTGGCACCCATTTGATCCAATAAAAATTCTACTGCTATCTGAGAAGAAGAGAATTGATATTGGGAGTAATTAACAGCTTTTTTGGTCACATATATACATTTAAAATAACTCAGGGAGGATGTTAAGAAACTAGTAGCAGTGGTTCCCTGGGGAGAGGGTTTGCAGGTGACCACCTGCAAAGGGTGATGAAGGGTAACAGTGGCAGAAAGAGATGTACACATGCTGTTACATAGTTTGATTTGTGAACCATGTATACATACTACCTATAACAAACTTTATAGACTGATTTAAAAATTCCTCCCTAAAGATAAGTAAAGAGAGAGGAGTTCCCTGGTGGTCCAGTGGTTAAGAATCTACCTGTCCATGTGGAGGACATGGGTTTGATCCCTGGTCTGGGAAGATTCCACATGGCTGGGGAGACGAAGCACATGGGCCACAACTGCTGAGCCTGCCCTCTAGAACCTGGGAGCCACAGCTGCTGAGCCCACGTGCTACCACTACCGAAGCCCGGGTGCTTTAGAGACTGTGCTCCACGAGAAGAGAAGGCCCTGCAGTGAGAAGCCCCTGCACTGCAGCTAGAGAGTAGCTCCCGCTTGCTGAAACGGGAGAAAGCCCGTGTTCAGCAGCAAAGACCTGGTGCAGCCAAAAGTGAATAAATACATGAAATTTTAAAAAAGAGAGAAAAAAAAAGAAAAATGTTTCATTCAGTCTCAACTTTGGACAGGACAAAGGAGCCAGGGAGTCCAGTGATTAGAAAGACCTCATTGGAAGGGTGTGATCAAGGTGTATGAATTTTCTCTTGCTGTGTAATAAATGTCATGAATTTAGCAGCTCAAAATAGCGGGAATTTATTATCTTGCCGTTTCTGTATGTCAGCAGTCTGAAAAGTTTTGACTGTTGAGGGTCTCATGAAGTTGAAATCAAGATGGTTGATGACTGGGGACTTCTCTGGCAGTCCGGTGGTTAAGAATCCACCATCCAATGCAGGGGACATGGGTTCGATCCTTGGTCAGGGAACTTAGGCTCCACATGCCTCAAGGCAGCTAAGCCCTGTGCTCTAAGGTTGGCATGCCACAGCTAGAGAGAAGCTCTTGTGCCACAACTAAGTCTCAATACAGTCAAATAAATAAATATTAAAAAAAGAAAAACTTTTGGAGATCTGTTGCACAGCAACATGTATATACTTAATATTACTGGACTGTTCACTTTAGAGTTGTTAAGATGGTAAATTTTATGTAATATAATTTTAAAAAGTCCACTGTGTCATATAATATAACCTTATTCCAGTAGTAATATCTCAGCATATTCACAGATTCTACCATACTCCAAGGAGAGGGAATTACACACTATTCAGGGGTCATCTTAGAATTCTGCCTACCATATAGTCGGAATAACACAAGTCACTTTCCCTGAGATCTTTCCTATCTGGATTTTCACTTCCCAGCTATGAACTTTAGAGGTTCTGGATTTTATTTAAAAGAGACAGGATTTCCTTCTTTTATAATATTGGATGATGCCTGAGTACCACTGCTCTTGGTAGAAATTTATTTTCCAGGGTAGAATCACTGCTTATTTGTGGTATGTTCTTTGTGTTAAGACTGACCTGCTTGTGGCTACACTGGGTTTGTCCACCTTGGATAACCATCAAAACTTATCTGGGGAAATCTTTTTTTAGTGGAGAAATATATTCTTAAGAGTTAATGGTTTGAACACACATAGGAAATAGGGAAATGCAAGGACTTAGAAGCATTGTTTCTAGCACTTTTAACCTTGTCCCAGATCTCAAGGATTGAACAATACCCATGGAAAAACCTGAGTCTGAATAATATAAAGGTTCAGTAAATACTTCTAAAGGTTAGAAGACTGAGAGGATTGTGAATATAGCATTGTATGCAGCAAAGATACACAAACACAGCTATAATAGCTGGTTTTCCAAGGGAGCTTAATGTAATCAGAGTCTATAAAGCATAGTTTAACTACCAGAGAGGTGGACAATAAACCAAGAAGTTGATGCTTAATTCATAGCACTGGTATTCTAAAAACAAAGCAAAAAGTTTTGTATATCCACATATAGTTTCTTGACCTTTTGGCTAAGATCAAGTATAGCATGGGGGCTTCCCTGGTGGCTCAGTGGTAAAGAATCTGCCTGCCCGTGCAGGAGATGCAAGGAATGAAGGTTTGATCTCTGGGTCTGAAAGATCCCCTGGAGAAGGAAATGGTAACCGTTCCAGTATTCTTGTCTGAAAAATTCCGTGGTCAGAGAAGCCTGGTAAGCTACAGTCCATGGGGTTGCAAAGAGTCAGATATGACTGTGTATAATACATATGCATATATATATATGCAGAAATATATATATAATTTTAAAAATATGTAGCTTGCATGAAGAGAGAATTCCCCTGTAAACTTTCTTCCTCTTAAATTAGAATGTGAACTTTAAAGAGCACACCAGCTGCCCACAGTTTTTCCTATCTCAGCTTCTCTTTCCCAGTGTCCTCATTTTCAGAAGTCAAGCGACTGACATTGTTCTTGTGGGAAGGGAGATTAGTGTAGTCAGTTTAATGATTTGGATCATTAACCTGTTAGATGACCCCAAATTTTACTCAGCTTAATGTTCCCAAAATATCACAAGGAGCCTGAAGGGCCATTTTTCTCAGCAAATGAAAGCCTGAAGAGGCTGCATCTTGGCTGTTTGCCTCCCCAGAATGCCAGAAAATACCTTAGTTAGAAAATAGAAGTAATACCTCTTCCCCAGACAAGATGCTTTTAATTTTTCAGGAACACTCGGTGATTTGTTGCCTAAAGTGTAACCCAGTTTCAAAGCTATTCTTGCCAGAGAACCCCTTTGATATTTCTAAGTGGTCCGTGGATTGGTATGTTGGGTTATCAATGATAGCTTGTCCCATTTCAGACCAGTTTTTCCCCCTGAGAAATGAAGATATGCTAATGAAGTGTCTTAGTTGATCATAATTGTGCTGGGGAGGGGCCTGCTGATGTGAGCTCCTTCTGGCAGAAGGTCTGTCTACATAATAAGGAGTCTGACCGTATTGTCTGTGGACAGGCACATTCTCCAGGGGACCTTCCCGACCCAGGGATCGAACCCAGGTCTCCCGCATTGGAGGCAGATGCTTTAACCTCTGAGCCACCANAGAAGGTCTGTCTACATAATAAGGAGTCTGACCGTATTGTCTGTGGACAGGCACATTCTCCAGGGGACCTTCCCGACCCAGGGATCGAACCCAGGTCTCCCGCATTGGAGGCAGATGCTTTAACCTCTGAGCCACCAGGGAAGCTCACATAATAAGGAGTCTGACTGTATTGTCTATGGCCAGGCACATTACAGGAACAATTCTCTTCCACTCTGAATCCATCTTCAATAATATTATTTCTCCTTTGGCTTTTACCTGAAGGCTCTTTGAGCAGTCTCTATACTCTAGGGATATTGTCGAAACTGATAGGTACCTTAAACCATTTTATCCCTGCCATGCATCTCCTATAAGAAAGTAATGAGGCGTTCAGATCAGCTTAGAAAATTCTCTAATAACCATTCTCTCCCAAGTACCACTTTCTATTTGATTTTTTTTCTAATTTTTGTCCTATTGATTTTGTATTTGGATTTTCCCCCTCTCTGCCAGGTCTTTTCTGGTTTTCAGCTGATAAATCCATCAGATTTTGGCATTTGGTTTTGCCCTGATTTAGGGTTGGGATGTGAACTTGCAGCCTAGAGTCCAGAGCCTGCAGGTATGGGCTGTTCTGGGACAGAGTCCTGAGACTTGGGGGCTTTCTTGGGGGTGAAATGCTTTCTCGAGGCAATATTCACTTCTGTCCCCAGTCCTATCTGTTTTGGAAGGCAGTTCTTTGTGGTATTTCCCATACTTCTTGGACCATCTGTTCAAGGATGTTTCAAGAGCAAATGACCTTGGAAGCTAGAGATAAGAAAGCTTAGAAATGTCTCCCTCCCCAGATGTATTCCAGGTTAGTAAAAAGTCTTCTTCTCCTTGGAGAGATCTGCTTACATTCCAGAGGAAAAATAAAACCTCTTTCTTCCTCTGGAGGGGACAATGGGCAGGTCGGCCGTAGCCTTGCATAAGTCAGTTTTTTCTGCTGGAGATTTTTGTTTTTGGAAAGATAGTAAAGAATACCATCAAGTTATTAAAAAAGAAATAAAATAGTAAAAAAAAAATCAGTTTTTCCTAATCTGGGGGTTTCTCCCTTGTGATGCACTCCAGTGACTGCCTGTGTGACATCTGGTCCCCACTGTATCACCTTGTGGGGACTGGGGCTTTGGGAACTGATGCAAGATATTGCTTTCATTTTCTTATGTTCTTTCTTATTAATAAAGAGTTTTGTCTGTGTCCAAACGGTGTATGTTCCTCTGTCTTTCTCTGTACATAAAACCATACATAGCAGCCTTACTGCTGCTGCTGCCGTCAGTCATGTCTGACTCTGTGCGACCCCACAGACATCAGCCCATCAGGCTCCCCCATCCCTGGGATTCTCCAGGCAAGAACACTGGAGTGGGTTGTCATTTCTTTCTCAATGCATGAAAGTGAAAGGTGAAAGTGAAGTCGCTCAGTAGTGTTCAACTCTTAGTGACCCCATGAACTGCAGCCTACCAGGCTTCTCTGTCCACAGGATTTTCCAGGCAAGAGTACTGGAGTGGGGTGCCAATGCCTTCTCTGAGCAGCCTTGCTAGTAAGCTTGCAGATATGGTAACGTCTCTAACCCTTCAGTTTCTGACTGAGTAGTCTCCCTTAGTATTCCAAATTCTAAAATAGAAAAATGCAGTGAATGGGATCACAAATTCTGGAAGAAAATAAAATTCAAACCCCATTCCAGTTTCTTATAATATATATCTTGACATGTAGAAGACTTACCTGTAATCTAACCACACGTACTCTGGAACATTCTCATGATTCTACTTTAGGAGATCCAAGATGTTTGTGCTTCTCATTTTCTGAGAAAATGAGAAAGAGCTTTCATGAGTAATAACATCCCAGAAATGAATATGGGGGATAAAGACAATAAGAAAACATATATACTTAAAATATGAAGGAGAGCAGTTTACTTTGTCATAGAAATAGATTAAACACAACACTGCATTTTTGGACTATTGCTCAGAGGAATTTTTGAACCGATTTCAATAAATCAGTCAGTGAAAAACAAAGCAAGACAGAAACAAACAATAAGCTAATGGGAAGGTGTGTCCAATTAATAAAAATAGGAAGTATTTTGGTTTCTCTGGAATAAAAAGAATATTGAAGTCTCTGGAGGTGGTGAGATATTTTCTCTTTATAGAAATGTCTTAACACCACCAGGTGAAGTATGAGAGTTGAATTAAGAGTAATAGAAATGAGCCTTCTAGGTTCTTAAAAATTCACACGTCTTTTGCCATTTATCTCCTTTGCAAAATAAGTTAGAGGTTCCACTTTGTCTTGAGGCTTTGCACTTAAGCACAAAGTGAGCATCATGGTATTAAATAGTAATTGATGAAATATAATTTTTTAAATTTATTTTTTATTAGACTATTAATTTTGTATAAGTGGTTAACAATATTTTGGTAGTTTCAGGTAGATAGCAAAGGGACTCAGCCATACATATGCATGTATCAATTCTCCCCCAAACTCCCTCTCATCCAGGCTTCCACATAGCATTGAGCAGAGTTCCCTATGCTACACAGTACGTCCTTGTTGCTTATCCATTTTAAAGATAACAGTGTGTACCTGTTCATCCCAAAGTCCTTATCCCTTCCCCCTAGCCTTCCTCCTGGCAACGGTAAGTTCGTTCTCTAAGTCTGTGAGTCTGATTTGTAAATAAGTTTGTTTGCATCGTGTCTTTATTCTGCAGGTAAGGGATGGATGACTATAATTTTTAATGAAATTGCCTGCGTGTATTTGTTGTAACATCTTAGGAGAACAAAAGTATGTTTAGTAGGTAGGATAGTATCTCAGAGCTAAAAGAAAAGAATGTTTGAAATCAATACATTCCACCGTTGTGTTAGGATATTTTTGGTGTGGTCACAAGAAGTAAGCCTTTTGCAGGCAAAACAAAGACTGCACATAGAATTTAGAGGTGACCATCACTTTAAAAACCACACAGTGCAAACAAGAGTCAGCGGCTTTGTAAGAGTTCCACATCTTGCATGGCCAAGACTAGAAGGGCATGTGCCCCCTACACTATGCAGCGATCTGTCTTCACTACCCATTGGGTGGAACTCTCAGGTGGGCCAGGTAGGACATTACCTGTGAAGAGCTTGAAGAAGAGTTTCAGAACTAATGTTTCTTGGGCTCTTTTCTGTACTTAACATTAGGATGGAATGATGGTTAGGAGTGTGGGCTTTGGTGTCAGTCAAATCTGGACTTGAATCGTTACTGAGTCCAAGCTGGTACTGCTCACTACAGTCCAATAAATTGAGAGACAACTTTTTGGGACAAAGAATAGCAATTTTATTTGGAAAGCCAGCAGATGAAGTTGGTGGACTAGTGTCCCAAAGAAATATCTTACCCAAGTTAGAATTCAAGCTTCTTTTATATTAAAAAGGGAGAGGATGTGGTTCGTTTTTGCAGACTTCTTGATGTCAGAATTCTTTGTTCTTGCATGTGTTCATGCAGGTCAGGTCATGATGCTCTTCTAAACCTCCAACAAGGCAAGTGTTCTCTGTTTTTCAACTTTTTATCTCTGTATGAATGGAAAAGTCATATTTTTTAAAGGTCAGAGCTTTAAGAATGGGCTGTCCTGTGTATGTCAGCCTATAGGCAACGTTCTTAACTTGTAGCAGACAATAGAATACAAAAGTTAAAGTAAAAGAAACAGATCCAATATGGAATCAAATTTGTTCATTCCTAAATTTGGCCTTGGAATGTGGAGTGAAGCAGGGCAAAGGCTAATGGAGTTTTGCCAAGAGAACGCACCGGTTATAGCAAACACCTTCTTCCAACAAAACAAGAGAAGACTCTACACGTGGACATCACCAGATGGTCAACACTGAAATCAGATTGATTATATTCTTTNCTGCTGGAGCCACCATAGCCACCTTGGTTTCGTGGTTTGGCAAAGTGTTGGCCTCCTCCACCATAGGGGCCAGAACTTCTTCCTCCAAAGTTTCCTCCTTTCATGGGTCCAAAATTTGAAGATTGATTGTTGTAATTGCCAAAATCATTGTAGCTTCCGCCACCTCCAAGATTGCTTCCGTGATTACCAAATCCATTATATCCATCCCCACAGCCACCATATCCGCCACCACCATGACCGCCACGAAAGCCACCTCGACCCCTGAAGTTTCCTCCACGACCAAAGCTGTCATTCCCACCAAAACCACCTCCACGACCGCCACCCAAGTTTCCAGAACCACTTGGGCCTCTCTGGCTGGATGAAGCGCTAGCCATCTCTTGCTTAGACAGGGCTTTTCTCACTTCACAGCTGTGGCCATTCACAGTGTGGGATTTCTGAATGACAGTCTTGTCTACCGAGTCATGGTCATCAAAGGTTACAAAAGCAAAGCCTCTCTTTTTGCCACTGCCTCGGTCAGTCATGGTTTCAGTTACTTCAATTTTCCCAGACTGTTCAAAATAATCTCTCAGGTGATGCTCATCAGTGTCTTCTTTAATGCCACCAACAAAAATCTTTTTCACAGTCAAGTGGGCACCAGGTCTTTGAGAATCTTCTCTTGAGACGGCCCTCTTTGGTTCCACAACTCTTCCGTCCACCTTGTGTGGCCTTGCATTCGTGGCCGCATCCAGCTCCTCCACCGAGGCGAATGTGACAAACCCGAAGCCTCTGGAGCGCTTTGTGTTTGGACCCCTCATTACCACACAGTCTGTGAGCATTCCCCATTGCTCGAAATGGCTCCTCGGACTCTCATCGGTTGTTTCAAAGCTCAATCCTCTGATGAAGAGCTTCCGCAGCTGTTCGGGCTCTTTGGGAGACTCTGACTTAGACATGACGGCAGTGGAGGCAGGGAAGACTTCAACGATGCTTTCTCGGCGGCGTCCACGGGCAGAAAGCCAGGCAGATTCTTTACCACTAGTATCACCTGAGAATCTTTCTTGTAAAAGGCATAAAATAAAAATATTATTTATAAGCAGCAAATGAGATGTATGTGTGTAGTGCTTAACATAGTGCTTGGCAAGTAATAGGCATGGAATACGTGATTAATCTCACAATGATCAGATCCATAGCACTGAACTAGCAACATTCTTCATATTCAAATTTTGAGGTACACCTTTGAGGTACACCTCCATGTTATGTTCTCTTTTCTTAATTGTTCTATTGTGATTCTATCATGTCCCACTTTGTACTTCTCCATACCCCAGAGACCTACTTCCTGCCCAATCTTATCTTCTTGACTTTACACTGATTTTCTCCTTACTCTGAACAGCAAAAGTGAAAGTGTTAATCCCTTAGTTGTGTTCAACTCTCTGAGACCCCGTGGACTACTGTAGCCCGCCAGGCTCATCTGTCCATGGGGCTTTCCAGGCAAGAATACTGGAGTAGGTTGCCATGCCCTTCTGCAAGGGATCTTCCTGACCCAGGGATCAAACCCATGTCTCTTACCTTTCCCTCATTGCGGGCAGATTCTTTACTGTCTGAGCCACCAGGGAAGCCCATGAACAGCAAAAGTGAAGTCAACTCTTCTTTTGTTCCATCTCAAGTCCTCCTCCTGCCCCATGAAGATGCCTCAGATTTCTTTAGTTCTCAAGGATCCCTTCCTTTTTTGAAATACTGAGCTATCTCTTGCATCCAGAAGCCATTTACTTGATTGCTCTGTACCTTCCTATATGCTGTTCAGTCTCGCCAAATATGCTGTATGCTTCTGCAAGATCCCACTCCTTTTTTGACTGTCATGGCAGAGTGCTGAAGCTATCAGAGGAACTTGCTGAATAATTAATAGGCAAGCTGATATACTGTGCCCACCAACGACACAAGCCCAGTTCAAGAGCAATTCAGGATTTTAGAGACCCGCTATTTCCAAATCAAATCAGTGCGCGTGATCTGTCAAGTACGGGTTGACCTAAGGGAAAGTGGAGCAGAAGATTTGAAATTTCGACCGTTCCTGAAAATTCAGGAGGTTTCTTCATGATTCAGGTACAGAATAAACATCAATGTAGGAAATTACTTTTCTCAGTAAATCTTTTTGGCATACAGACTTCATTGTTTCCCTTCTCTGGTTGTTTCTTCTTTTTTCCCCTCCTTTTCCTCTTTCTCCTCCTGTTCCTCCTCCTTCCTCCCCCTTCTCCTACTGTAGAAGGACTGGGACTATAAAACTGACTGGGAAAAATAAATAGACAAGGAGAATCTTAAGGTAACTTTAAATTAAAATTTTTTATTTTAGTATAGTTAATTTACAGTGTTGTGTTAGTTTCAAGTGTACAGTAAAATTACTTTAACTTAAACTTTAAATTTTATAAGAATGATTCATGTGGTAAGTGTGACTCCTATATACTCCTATAAAGCATATAAAAATATGCTTTCTGCAATAGAAGTGTTCTTCAAAAAATTGAATATAAGTTGATTTCTGGAAAGGCTTATCTTATTTTGAATCCATAGAAGATCTTTATAGACATTCTACAGTGATTACTTTTGTCGAGACATGGGTATTTAGTTGTGTATTGCTGTATAAAAAATTATCCCAACATTTGACAGCTTAAAACAACAATGTATATTATCCCTCAGTCTCTGGGTCAGGAATCTGGTGCTGCTTATCTGTTTCCTGTGATTTAGGCTTTCTATTATCAAGGTGTCAGCAGAGCTGCAGCCATCTCCAGGTCAATTACAAATGGATTCATTTCCAAGTTCACGCATTTGGTTGTTGGCCAGAGGCTTCCTATAGTTCCTTACTTGTCGGTCACTCCATAGGCCAGCTCACAACATGGACACTTGCTTCACCGGAGCGCAGGTGAGCAGAGCCAAAGAGAGAAAGAAAACCAGCAAGGAAGAGTCACAGTTGTTTGTAACTTAATCTGAGAAGCGACACCCCATCACCTTTATTGCATCCTTTTTATTAGACGTGACACCCTAGATCCAGCTCACACTTCCGGATTAGGGTGTATATGCAGAGGCATGGTGACCACGGAGTGTGAATCCTCGGCAGCTGTCCCAGAAGACAGGGGACAAAGGCAAACAATTGCTTTTGTTAATCTGGACTTCTGCATTTCAAATTTATGTGACACATCTCAGTGCAAAGTGGAGTTGAGAACTTCCTAATTCATGTTTCATCTGCTTGCATCCCTTAAGAAAATCCTTGTGGAGACAATTTAGTCATTTAGAGTTAATGTTCTCTTTCTCCAGGCTCTTTCACAAAATTATAGGTTCAATCAGAAAGAAGCAAAGACCAAAGAGGAGAGAAGCTGGAACTAAAATTTTTTTTTACTATAAAAAATTTTCAAGATACAGAAAAGTTGAAAAAGAGTATAAACTGCCAAGTACTCATTACTCAGAAGAGCGAGCGCTGGCGTTTAATGAGTACTGGTACAAGTCATTGTACAAAACGTTTCCAGAACATCATTTTCATTTCACTCAACAAGCTAGTAAAATAAATGCCATTTTCCTTAAGGATAAGATAAATATTTGTATGGAGAACACTGATACTCAGGGTGGGGTAAAAAAAATAGTTCAACATTATATAACTGACAGAGCTAGGATTTATCGTATTTTTTTTACTTTCTCCAATTTTCTATTTTGGTTCCATTCCTTTTCCTCTTCCTTCTGGCTTTATTTTTATTTTTTATTATTTATTTGTTTTTGGCCATGCTGGGTTTTTGTTGTGGTGCACAGGCTTTCTCTAGCTGCTGAGTGAGGGCGATTTTTCATTTCAGCACATGGACTTCTCACTGTGGCTGACTTCTCTTGTTGCGAACACAGGCTCTATGTGCGTGGGTGTCAGTAGTTGCAGCGCTCGGGCCCAGTAGTTGCGGCGCAGGGGCTTAGTTGCTCTGCAGCTTGTGGAATCTTCCTGGACCAGGAATTGAACCCATGTACCCTGCATCGGCAGGAGAATTCTTGTCCACTCTACCACCAGGAAGCCCTCAAATTCTTTATGATGGATTAAATTATTTGATTTTCTGAATAAGAGTGCATTCACACTTATAACATCACTTGGTTAGAAAATATTAAAATGGAGTGCAACATTTGAGATGGTAAAGGATCCACCTGCAATGTGGAGATCTGGGTTCGATCCCTGGGTTGAGAATATCCCCTGGAGGAGGGCCTGGCAACCGACGCCAGTCATCTTGCCTGGAGAATCCCCACGGACAGAGGAGCCTGGGAGGCTGCAGTCCATGGGGTCACAAAGAGTCGGACATGATTGAGCAACGAAGCACGGCACACATTTCACGACAACTGGTTTTAATCAGTTAAAGCTGGGTAAATGGCCCAGAACTCTGTGTGAATGTGCAGCAGACTCTCATCGAATCTAACCGAAGATCCTTTCTTTTCTTTTTTTGTCAATTTTTGGTTATGCTGAATCTTCCTCGAGGCGTGGGTTTCTCCAGTTGCGGTGCATGGGTTTAGTTGCCCCCTGGCATATGAGACCTTAATTCCCTCACCAGGGATTGAACCAGTGCCCTTTCATTGGAAGGTGGATTCTTAACCACTGGACCATCAGGAAAGTCTCCGGAGATTCTTTCTTGATTGATGAGAACTGGGAGTTTCACAGACCTATGAACACATTCTTTTCTGTCCAGTGTGCGAGCTTTTACTCTTAAATAGTATAAGCACCAAGAGCCACACCTGCCCCTTTATTTATTTTTATACCCACTCCCCTCCCCGCCTCAGTGAACATCTTCACTGGTGCATGTTCCCTTGCCTAGCAAATGAATAAACTTAGAGCCGGGTTTATGGATCACTGTAGTGGGTTTTGGCTTTCTCTTAAAAGCAGCAACAAACCGATAAGGTGATTCTAAAATTTCTGCTATTTCACTCTTGAGGAAAGGCCCAGAGAGATTAAATGATTTATCCACGATAAGTGTTAGAGCTGGGCCTTGAACCTTGGTAGTCTAACTCCATACTCTTAACAAGAACTCTGTGTTGAAATGGTAGGAGAGGAGACGATGAACAGGTATACTCAGTGGGTGACAAATTTCAAGGTGGGAAGGGGAGATGATCTCTAGTTTCCTATTGAAGCAGAAGGTAATGATGAATATACAGAATCCAACCCTTCCAGCTGCTTGATTCTCTCCAGCAATATTCACGTGCCTCCGTGTGGACAAAGGAAAGGTCCACCCACCTTGGGGAGGAAGCTCTGGGAAGCCTGTGACTGGTTCGAAGAAACAGAGAATTGGACAGAGAAGGAGCCTCCAGAGGAGAAGCAAAGAAGAGGGGAACTGGGCACTGATGACCAAGGACCCACCTCACAGCGTTCTCTGGAGCTGCCCCTGCTCTTAGAAAGGATGGGGGCCTGACTGTTCCGGGTTTGGGGCAAGGAGAGAAGTCTGCCCATACTTAGCTCCAGTTGACAGGGGCTGGCAGGTCATTATCCTGATTTTCTCCCAGGAGTCAGTTTCCTGACTGCCAGATGACGGTGGTACTTGACTGCCTCAAATCACAGCCACCCTTTAACTTGCACTTGGGCGGCTCTGGTTATCGGTCTATTCACTGCTGAGCTCTGTCAACCCCCCCATCTTGGCTGGATTTCCAGTGTCTGCTCCCGGGAACTGCTAATGCTGTGAGCTGTGAGAGCAGCAGGTGGGGAACAATCTCATGAAAGATATGAGAAGACAGGTGAACTGGTTAGAAGCTTCAAAAAAAAAGAGAAGATGCAGGATTTTCCAAGCAGGCCAGTGGTTGGGAAGCTGCACTTCCACTGCAGGGTGCGGGGGTCCAGTTCCTGGTTGGGGAAAAGAAGATCCCACATGTGGGGTGTGGCCAAAAAATAATAATAAAAAAATTAAAGATGATGCATTGAGAACGTAGCAGAAGCATCAATCTTTCTATAAACATTCAACAAAAGCTGATCGTAGAGTAGGTACTGGGTTAGAAGACTGAACGGTCTTCTAACGGTTCCTAAATCATTCCTGTAAATGGAGGCAGTGTGGTTTCCTCTTTCAGTTCATCTTTGAAACTACTGATTACCAGTCCTGGCGTGAAGTGCTTATTAAATGGTTGTTGAGTGAATTAGTAAAAGGAGGGGATGTCTTAGTGTCTTTGCTTATGCTAGTCTTTTTACGTGGAATACTTTCTCTTCTCTAGTGTAACTATGTAAATGCTATTTTTGTTTGAAGGTTTCCTCTCCTCCATGAAGCCTTCTCTGATTAATTCATGCTCACAATCACCTCTTCCATCCTAATGTCTGCAGTACAAATGCTGTCTATATTTAGCTTCCATGTCTCTCTCTTTCTTTCTGGCTCTTTCTGATACTGTATAGGTGCACACATAAACTTGTCAACAAGTGTATACATTTCCTAAAGGCAGAGACTACCTCTTTTACTTTTTTTCTAAGTGGTGCTAGTGACGAAGAATCTGTCTGCCAGTGTAGGAGACATAAGAGATGAGGGTTTGATTCTTGAATCAGGAAGATCCCCTGGAGGAGGAAATGACACTCCACTCCAGTATTCTTGCCTGGAGAATCCCATGGACAGTGGAGCCTAGTAGGCCACAGTCCATGAGGCCTCAGAGAGTTGGACTCTACTGAGTGGCTAAGCATATCTCTTTTACTTTTTTCCCTAATGCCCCCAGTTACTGATATGGTACTAGGTATAAAGTATTGCCCTGGAATACTTATCGATTTAACTTTTTGTTGTCCCCAAAGCAACACTGTCAGAAAAAAAGCCAAGGGCTTTTTGTTAACCCAGACTGGATAAAGAAAGAACTGTAATGACTTTTCTGCCTAATCCTCCAGCCCTGAAAAAAAATACGTACGCATCTTTGATCCATAAGGGATGAGATTAAGCAGTGAAAATTGAAATGTAAATTGAAACATCTTTATCTGATAGTATCCTGAAACTGCTGAGGTTTGTATACATGATCTTTCTGTGAATGTTAAAAGATAAATACTCATTATCAGTCCACGTTCAAGTCCAATGTTACTGTAGTCCAATGTTACTGACCCATGACTGAGTAACTCACTGATTCTTCTTTGATCATACTGTATTGATTTTGTCAAGTTGAAGTTTAAAGATCAATGTTTTTTTCTCTCTCTCTAGTGATTATCATAATGATTTTCCTTTATACTAACCTAAAACTTCTGAGATTTTTTAAAGACTAGCAGCGGACTGTGAGTGTTCAAATAGACAAACTTCCAAAGTACATGTTTACTTAACTTCCAAGACAAGCAGAAGCTAAATTTCACCAGCTCAATTTATAAAAACATGAAAGTAGATTCCATTTGAATCTATTTGAATTTAAGAGAAGAACAGAGAAAAATGCCAGAAGCATTACTGGGTGGATGGAGGAGACTTTCATAGATAGTCCAGACATTTTCTCTTCTAAGTCTGACTATCTGTTATTTATATTTTTATTACTGGTCCAGTCTTAGTCTAAAGGTTTACACCAGAATTTTGTGGCTCTTCAAGGTTGCAGTCTCATTGCTAAACTGCATTTAAGGTCTTGTGGGAAATCATGAAGTTGAAACAGTACTTGTTCGACCATAAAATAATTTGATACATTCATGGAAATTCAGTTTTGAATGAAAGGACCTTTGATTTTTTAATTCTGCTCCTAGATTCTACATCAGTTTCTTTTTAATGACCTAAATGCACTTACTAACCATTTTCACCTATTTAAGTCTTACCACATTCAAACAGGACATTTTCAGTGATTTTTCTAGCTGAAAGTGATCATCCAATCCTCTGAACATTCCATAGAACTTTACTTGTAACTCTTTCACTTGTAACCCTTCTTGCTGGTGTTTTAGTTACCGGTGTATGTAGTGTCTTTCTTAATGAACTAAATTTCTTAAAGGCAAGGAGAGTGTCTTGGTCACGTGTATACTAACCACGGTAGAGTATTGTACCTTTCAATTTTTTTTAAGGCTCACTAAATGCTTACTGAATGTAAACAAGCTCCTCTGGTGTATTAATGTTAGGAGACAAACTCATTCATTCATTCACAGAAGTGGTTGTTGTTAGTCACTAAGTCATGTCTGATTCTTTTGTGGCCCCATGGACTGTAGCCCGCTAATCTCCTCTGTCCTTGGGATTTCTTAGGTAAGAATACTGGAGTGGGTTGCCACTCCCTTCTCCAGGGGATCCTCCCAACCCAGGAATTGTACCTGCATCTCCTGCATTGGCAGGTGGTTTCTCTACCACTGAGTCACCCAGGAAGCCCCACAGAAGAGGTTACATCTGGGGAAAATGAGAAGTATATAAGGCAGAGAATTTGTGTGTGTAAGAAAACTGGTTGGGAGCAGAGTGGAGATATTTGAGTGGGTGAAAGTAGGGCATCCTAATTGTCTTCCCCTTCCAGGTTGTGGCCACTGTCTACCTATCCTGAACAATGCTTTCACAGCTTAGATCATGTTACTCTTTAAAAACCTCCAACGGTTTCCCATCACTGTACTTGGGTGAACTCCAGAGTCCTTACCCTGCCTTACAACCGCCTACTGAACTTTCCATCTGTGTTACTTACTGCCTCTTGCCCACTTGTTCTATCCACATTAGATATCTTTTTGTTCCTCAGACATGCCAGTCTCACTTTCATTCCAACTTTTCTAGGTCTTCCCACTTCTTACAATACTTTCTCTCGAGTTTCTCTTGGCTGGTTTCTTCTTGTAATACCAAGTACAGAGGCTCAGAGGTGGTCGTTTGCTTCATCTACTTAGGAAAGAGCAGAGTTGACTACTGTGGCTGGAGCAGGGTAAGCAATGGAAAGAAGGGAGAAATAAAGACTGAGCTGAGGTCACTGGCAATGTTGATTGGGACTTGACTGCATTTTTAAGAACTTTGGGTTTTATTTTGGATCAGAACAGAAGCCATGAAGGCTTTTGAGTAGAGGAATGACACAATCTGACATATATTTAAAATTAATTACTCTGACTGCTGTGGGGAAATGCAATACAGAGATTTAGAGTAGACATTGGAAGATGAAGTAATTAGTCCAAATGAGAGATGATGGCATCTTAGATGAAAGTGAGGGTTTCTAAATGTTAATTACATCAGAGACTATCCAACAAAACCACTCTGTACCGTTTCCATCGTGATGAAACTGAGGTCCAGCACAGGGCTGCCATGCCTCTCTCTCTGTTTCCAGGATCCCTTGTAGGTAAGCGTGGCTACATGGCTCAGTTCTCCCCACTAGAATCAGAGAAGACACGTATCCATCTAGGTGGAGGCTTTCCAACAGTAGGCATTCTTTTCTTAGACTTTTATCTCCAAGTCAGTTTTGAGCACGCAAATGAGGGCAATGCATCAGTTCAGTTCAGTTGCTCAGTCGTGTCAGACTCTTTGCGACCCCATGAATGGCAGCATGCCAGGCCTCCCTGTCCATCACCAACTCCTGGAGTTCATTCAGACTCGCATCCATCGAGTCGGTGATGCCATCCAGCCATCTCATCCTTGGTCGTCCCCTTCTCCTCCTGCCCCCAATCCCTCCCAGCATCAGAGTCTTTTCCAATGAGTCAGCTCTTCTCATGAGGTGGCCAAAGTATTGGAGTTTCAGCTTCAGCATCATTCCTTCCAAAGAAATCCCAGGGCTGATCTCCTTCAGAATGGACTGGTTGGATCTCCTTGCAGTCCAAGGGACTCTCAAGAGTCTTCTCCAACACTACAGTTCAAAAGCATCAATTCTTCGGTGCTAATTTCCAGATGTGTTTGGACACTTAGCTGTGCTGCTATAAATCTTTCTCATTTGGGATTTTATACATCTTTTTTTTTTTAAATTGGAACAACCTAGATAGGTTTTGTATGGCACATGGGTAGCAAGCATATTTGTAACTGTAGATAAGTTAAAAAAANACTTCGGTGCTAATTTCCAGATGTGTTTGGACACTTAGCTGTGCTGCTATAAATCTTTCTCATTTGGGATTTTATACATCTTTTTTTTTTTTTAAATTGGAACAACCTAGATAGGTTTTGTATGGCACATGGGTAGCAAGCATATTTGTAACTGTAGATAAGTTAAAAAAACTTATGGTCTGCCAACATTTTCTGGAAAAAAAAAATTCAGCTTCATTCCTGCTTTTGCCAGTGTTTTTCTATATAACCAGACTGGAAACATCATTCACTCAGATCCAAGTATACATGTAGGCTTATTTACTCATAAAAATTTATATGACAGCCATGAAACGAATATGAGAACAGAGCCATGGAGAATTAGAACTAAAAGACAAGATAAGTAGAGATGCTGTGATGTAGAATTGGAAGGAAAAAGAAGATTAAAAAAAGAAAGGAGAGAGAAATAGAAGCAACACACAATTTAACCACAAAATTTGACCTCAAGTTAACATATTAGCTGAAATTATGATCAGCTAAACGTTGGAGGGACAGTGGGTTTTCTCTCTTTTTTTGAATTTTGAAGTGTTATTAAAGGGGGTGATTTGGTAATTTCATTTTAGTTTTTAGCTGGTTTGGCTCCTATAAGTTTATAAAGACTCATATGGATCCCTCTGTAAGAGTGAAGGTTGTTGGGACCTGCTAGGGTGCCATGTACTGTTGAAATGAAGAGAAAAACACTCTGATAAAACTTTGCAATGATTTCACTCCTTGATTCTTTGAAAAGCCTAAATTCAAAATCTTTATATAAAAATATGTTTTCCTCTTCCATTCTCTCTCCTCTTCTGTTGATTAGTCAACAGTCTGATTTTTGATTGCTTTAGAGAGGAAAGTAGCTACCTTAAACAATTAAGGAGGCATTTATCACACTGGTGTAAGTGGTAAAGAAACTGCCTGCTAGTGCAGAGCTGTGGGTTAGTTCCCTGGGTTAGGAAGATCCCCCCTGGAGGAGGGCATGCAACACACTCCAATATTCTTGTCTGGAGAATCCCTTGAACAGAGGAGTCTGGTGCAAAGATTTGGACGTGACTGAAGCAACTTAGCACGCACGTGTGCACACACACACACACACAGTAGTAATATTGATTGTGGAACAAATGGAGACTCTGGGGATGCTGTGATAGGGTGAATGTATTTTACTTATGAATCTTGAAAATTAGAGGGTAAATTGGGGTAGGCAGACTAATGATTCCCCAGAGGTCTATGGATGAATACCTGGAAGCATGATGATCTCATGCTAAAAGCTGGGCAATAGAGTACTACAATAAAAGAAATCTCATTTGTTTTCTTAGGAGTCTGAATTTTATATCAAGCTCCCTAGTACTTTCCTCCCCAGTTCTGTCCCTATTCATGATTACAAGTTTTTGACATACTGAGCCTTATAATGTCTGTTATGTTTGGGACGTGAAATGTGAAATGTGACAGATGGAGATGGTCCAAGAGGGAGCAGTGCCAATTCTTCTCTGTGTCTCTAGGATCCAATGGTTTTTAAGAACTAAAGTTTGCCACCCTTCTCTTTCCTCTTAAAAAGAAATAAATAACCGCTAGAAATGTGCCCATGATAATTATGACAACTGAGGCCTCCAATGTCAACATAGCTTTAGCAAGTATTCCAAGAAATTCTTGCCCAGGAAGAAAAGGATGAAACCAATGAATACATTTACTGTATGTTTTGAGAACTTCCTGAAAACCACTTTATCAGAGCAAATACTTATCTCACCTGGGTAAACAGGCCATGCACAGGACACTAGATGGCTCACCTGGGCAAACAGCTCACTTAACAAACACCTATTTACACATCAAGGCTTGTTTCAAGACCATAACCTCACAGTGTCTACCTAAAATATTGCATCATGGGTGTGTCCCAGTCCCAGATGGAGCCAGGCCTCACACTGAAAGACCTATCTTAAATCATGTGAGTCCAGATCCAAGAGTCCTATGGAAATCTGCTCCTGACATGAACCTTCTGAGCCATTTTTGAGTAATGGTGTTCTCTCTTACTGCAGCCGGCTTAATAAACTTATCTTTGCTGGATAAACAGGTGATTTGATGGAGTTTGGGGAGAAGATTTGGGACAGTTGACAATGTCTGAGAATAAAGAAATAGGAAGAAAGGAACTTCTAAGATGTTTCTGTGTGCCACATGTAGTCATGAGTTGAATAAAGTTCAGTTCAGTTCAGTTGCTCAGTCGTGTCCGACTCTTTGCAACCCCATGAATCGCAGCACACCAGNGTTTCTCTTACCTTGGATGTAGGGTATCTCTTCACGGCTGCTCCAGCAAAGCGCAGCCACTGCTTCTTACCTTGGACGAGAGGTATCTCCTCACCGCTGCCCTTCCTGACCTTCAACGTGGGATAGCTCCTCTAGGCCCTCCTGCTCCCACGCAGCCACTGCTCCTTGGGCGTGAGGTTGCTCCTCCTGGCCACCGCCCCTGACCTCGGACTTGGGTAGCCCCTCTCCGCCGTTCCTCCTGTAGCAGCATGGCACTCTCAGCCGCTGCCCCTGACCTCGGACGTGGGGTGACTCCTCTCGGCTGCGCTTAGTGTGCTGCGCTTAGTGTGCCGGTCGCAATGCATAGGGATGGTAAATAAAAACATTGGAGGGAGCTGGTTTGTGAACGCCCACATGGAGCAAAGTTGCCACTAACCTGCTGTGCTGACCCCAGATTGTATAATGAGAAATAAACTCCTGAATAAATTTTGGTTCTCTGTATCAGCAGCCTAGATTTTGCCTGCTAATTTATCAAGTTACTTGCCTGTTTTGAATCTCACTTTCCTTGTTTGTAAAGTGGAAATAATACTGATATATTCCTTGTAGGCTGTGGTGATAACTGCATGAGATAATCCAAGTAAAGAATTGAGTGCATTGCCCTTCTCATGTAACCACATAATAAATGTTTTCTACTTGAATTAATAATGAAGGGAATTGCATCTTTGGTTTGGACAATAATGGATATCAGGTTAGTAAAGCAGATAGGGTTGGTGAACTGATGGACAGACCAACTGTGACAGACTTGCCAGGATTGGAACCCTAGTATTCATATCTTTTTAAAGTTCCCTAGATAGCTTTGGTGAGTGCCTTAGTTTGGGTATGTATACTTTATATTTGGTATATATGTCATGTGTGATCTATTAATTAAATGCCTTATTGCCTCCCTGTTGGAGGAAGATCTGTCGAGTGTTCCTGACAGTTCCATAAATGCGAGAAAAGAAGAATAATAAACCGAATTAGTAATAAAGCAAATTTTCTGTGGATACTGATGCTAAAGAATAATATAGGAACAAATAAATAAATAACCAACCAGCCTCATATGACAGACTTCCATTTTGGACAATACAGTCATCTACATTCTCCAAAGCTCTCCTTTAGAAAACAATTAGATCCTGAATAAGTAGATAAACTTTATTGCACTTTTGGGTTCAGGAACATAAGGGAAATTTCCAGGCACATAAACCTAATCCAGCTAAACAAATCGGTGAGCTGAAAACATGAGGGGAGCTGTGAGCAGACACATGAAGTGAAGCTGCCTTAAGTGCTAGCATCAGTGCTGAAAACAGGAGACCAGCTCATGGATCTGCATATAGTTGGGAAATAAACCTGAGGCTTCTGGATTAAACTGGAGATGCTTAGGGTTCCATATTGGTCCCAGGTCAACAGTGTCCTCAGGCTACTAGCAGAAGCAAATACATATTATCTCTGGAAGAGAGCATGCTTCATTTAAGAGCCTAGAATTTCAAGTCATCAGTTCGGTTCAGTTGCTCAGTCGTGTCCAACTCTTTGTGACCCCATGGACTGCAGCAGCACACCAGGTTTTCCTGTCCACCACCAACTCCCGGACCCTGCTGAAAATCATTTCCTTTGAGTTGGTGATGCCATCCAACCATCTCATCCTCTGTCATCCCCTTCCCCTCCTGCCTTCAATCTTTTCCAGCATCAGGGCCTTTCCCAATGGATCAGTTCTTTGCATCAGGTGGCCAAAGTATTGGAACTTCAGCTTTAGCATCAGTCCTTCCAATGAATATTCAACACAGATTCCCTTTAGGATGGACTGGTTGGATCTCCTTGCAGTTGAAGGGACTCTCAAGTCTTCTCCAATACCACGGTTGAAAAGCGTTAATTCTTTGGCACGAAGCTTTCTTTAGGGTCCAAATCTCATATCCATATGACTACTGAAAAAACAATAGCTTTGACTAGATGGAACTTTGTTGGCAAAGTAATGTCTCTGCTTTTTAATATTCTGTCTAGGTTGGTCATAGTTTTACTTCCAAAGAACAAGTATCTTTTAATTTCATGGCAGCAGTCACCATCTGCAGTGATTTTGGAGCCCAGGAAAATAAAGCTTCTCACTGTTTCCATTGTTTCCCCATATATTTGCCAGGAAGTGATGGGGCCAGATGCCATGATCTTTGTTTTTTGAATGTTGAATTTTAAGCCAGCTTTTCACTGTCCTCTTTCACTTTCATCAAGAAACTCTCAGTTTCTCTTTACTTTCTGCCATAAGGTGGTGGCATCTGCATGTCTGAGGTTATTGATATTTTTCCCCACAATCTTGATTCCAGCTTGTGCTTCATCCAGCCTGGCATTTTGCATGATGTACTCTGCATATAAATTAAATAAGCAGGGTGACAGTACAGTCTGGATGTACTCCTTTCCCAATTTGGAACCAGTCCATTGTTCCATGTGCAGTTCTAACTGTGGCTTCTTAACCTGCATACAGGTTTCTCAGGAGGCAGGTAAGGTGGTCTGATATTCCCATCTCTTTAAGAATTTTCCACAGTTTGTTGTGATGCACACAGCCAAAGTCTTTGGCATAGTCAATAAAAAGCAGAAGTAGATGTTTTTCTGGAATTCTCTTGCTTTTTCTATTATCCAGTGGTTGTTGGCAATTTGATCTCTGGTGCCTCTGCCTTTTCCAAATCCAGCTTGAACGTCTGGAAGTTCTCTGTTCATGTACTGTTGAAGACTAGTCTGGAGAATTTTGAGCATTACTTTTCTAGTGTGTGAAATGAGTGCAATTTTGTGGTAGCTTGAACATTCTTTGGCATGCCTTTCTTTGGGACTGAAATAAAAACTGACCTTTTCCAGTCCTGTGGCCATTGCTGAGTTTTCCAAATGTGCTGGCATATTGAGTGCAGCACTTTCACAGTATCATCTTTTAGGATTTTAAATAGTCAAGTCAAATTCCATCACCTCCTTTGTTCATAGCTTTGTTCATAATGATGCTTCCTAAAGCCCACTTGACTTCAGACTGGCTCTGGCTCTAGGTGAGTGATCATGCCATCGTGTTTATCTGGGTCATGATCTTTTTTGTATAGTTCTTCTGTGTATTCTTGCCACCTCTTCTTAATATCTTCTGCTTTTGTTAGGTCCATACCATTTCTGCCCTTTATTGTGCCCATCTTTGCCTGAAATGTTCCCTTGGTATCTCTAATTTTCTTGAAGAAATCTCTAATTTTCCCCATTCTATTGTGTTCCTTTATTTCTTTGCATTGATCACTGAGGAAGGCTTTCTTACCTCTCCTCACTATTCTTTTGAACTCTGCATCCAGATGGATATATCTTTCTTTATCTCCTTTGCCTTTCATTTCTCTTCTTTTCTCAGCTATCTGTAGGGCCTCCTCAGACAATCATTTTGCTTTTTTGCACTTCCTTTTCTTGGGGATGGTTCTGATCACTGCCACCTGTACAAGGTCACAAACCTCCACCCACAGTTCATCCACTCTAGTTATCAGATCTAATCCCTTGAATCTGTTTGTCACTGTATAATCATAAGGGATTTGATTTAGGTCATACTTGAATGGGCTAGTCGTTTTCCCTACTTTCTTCAGTTTAAGTCTGAATTTTGCAATAATGAGTTCATGATCTGATTTCAAGTGATAAAAGTTAATTAAAAAAAAGAGCTACTATGAGAAGACCAACAAGCAGGTTAGGAAACATACCTTCTTGAGTGGAGAAAGAAACTTGGAGGTCATCAAATACTGGAATTATTATATTCAAAACAAAACAACTCCATATAAAGTTTTAAAAGAAACTTTATTGATAATCTATTCATAACTGTATTGTTGACCCATTTAATGCATTTGAAGTGTATAATTCAATGATTTTTAGTATATTCACAGGTACATGCAGCAATCACCAAAGTCAATCTTAGAACATTTTCACCATCTCAAAAAGAAATTACATATCCTTTAATTATCATCCCCACCTCCTACTTCCTTCTTCCCCCAAGCCCTAGGCCACCACAAATCTATTTTCTATCTCTGCAGATTTCTTAGTCTGGACTTTTGTATGAATGAAGTCATGAATATGTGATCTTTTGTGACTGGCTTCTTTCACTCAGCATAACGTAGTCAAAGTTTATCTACGTTGCATCATATATTAGTACTTCATTCCTCTTTATGGTCAATAATGCCCTATTGTATTCATTGTATGACTCAGCTTATGACTTTCATTGTATGACTTTATCATAATTTGTTTATCTATTAATTTGATAGATAATGATAATTTGTTTATCTATTTGTCCATTGATAGACATTTGAGTCATTTCAACCATTTGGTTATTACAAATAATGCTGTTATAAACATTCATTTACAAGTTTCTGTGTGGGTGTATCATAGGTTTTTATTTTTTCCTGGGCATTTATGTAGGTGTGGAATTGCTGGGTCATATGTTAATTCTCTGGGCTTCCCAGGTGGCTCCGTGGTAAAGAATCTGTGTGCCAGTACAGAAGATGTGGGTTTGATCCCTCGGTTGAAAAGATAACTTGGTGAAAGAAATGGCAACCCGCTCCAGTATTTTATCTGGAAAATCCCATAGACAGAGGAGTCTGGCGGGCTATAGTCCACTGGGTCACAAAGAGTCAGGCGTGATTTAGTGACTAAATAACAATCACAACAAAATGGTAACTCTGTAGCTGTTTACATATTGTAGGTACAAGTCCCTTCACAAATATATGAATGCAAATACTTTCTCCCATCTTATGGGCTATGTTCCACTTTTCTATTTCGTTCTTTTTTTTATTCTTTCTTTCCACTTTCTTGATGGTTTCCTTTGAAGTACAAAATTTAAAATTTTGATGACATCTGACTTTATTTCTTCGGTTGCTTGTGCTTCTGGTGTCAAATATAAGAACCCTTTGTTAAATCCAAAGTTATAAAGTTTACCTTCATGTTTCCTTCTAAGAGTGTTAAAGTTTTTGCTTTTAATTTGGGTCTTTGATCCATTTTGAGCTGATTTTTATATATGGTATGAGGTGAGGATTCAATCTCATTATTTTATGGGTGGCTATTCAGATGTGCTGTTGCCACTTGTTGAAAAAATAATTCTTCCATTGACTGGGCATGACATCTTTGTCAAAAGTCAGTGGCCATTTATGCGAAGGTTTATTTCTGGACTCAATGCTATTCCATTGATTAATATGTCTGTAATTGTGCTGGTACCACACAACTTGATTATTGCTGTTTTGTAGTGAATTTTGAAGTCAGGCAGAGTTGGGGAGTCCCTGGCAGTCCAATAGTTAGGATTCTGTGCTTTTACGCAAGGCCCTGGCTTTGATCCCCGGCCTGGAGACTGAGATCTTGTAAGCCACGGGGTGTAGCCTTCCCCGCTACAAAAAATCAGAAACTATGAGTCTTACTATTGAATTCCTCTTTTCCAGCATGGTTTTGGTTATTCTGGGTCCCTTGAAAATCTATATGAATTTTAGAGTCAGTTTGTCAATCTCTGCAAACAAGTCAGCTGGGACTCTGATAGAGATTGTCTTGAATCTATAGATCAGTTTAGGGAGTAAGTTTATCCTAACCATGTTCAAGCTGTATATCAATGCATGTGGAAGGTTTTCTATTTATTTAGCTCTTTTAGCATTTATTTCAATAATGTTTTGTAGTTTTTAGTATTTATAAATTGTATTCCTCTTTTAAAATTTATTTTGCTCATCTTGATGCTGAGAATGGAATTGCTTTCTTAATTTTATTTTTGGATTGTTCATTATAACTGTATAGAAATGTAATTGATATATACTGGTCTTGTATATTGAAACCTTGCTGAACTCATTTATCAATTCTAGCAGTTTTTTAGAGGGTTTTTAAGGATTTTCCATATACAAGAAATGTATATGTATATGTCATCTGCAAATAGGGATCATTTTACTTCTTTCTTTTCTATTTAGATACCTTTTAATTTCTTTTTCTTGACTAACTTTTCTGGCTAGAATGTCTAGTATAATGATGAATGGGAATGGTGAGAATGCACATGCTTATCTCACTGATCTTAGAGGGAGAATACTGTATTTAGCGTTGTTGTCAGTCACTAAGTCATGTCTGACTCTGTGACCCCAAGGACTGTAGCATGCCAGGCTCTTCTGTCCTCCACTCTCTCTTGGAGTTTGCTCAAATCCATTGAGTCGGTGATGCTTTCTAACCATTTCATCCTCTGCCACCTCCTTCTCCTTCTGCCTTCAACCTTTCCCTGCATCAGGGTCTTTTCCAGTGAGTTGACTCTTTACATCAGATGGCCAAAGTGTTGTATTTAGTATTTCACCATTAAGTGTGAAGTCACTGTGTTCTTTCTGTAGATGCCTTTATCAGTTTGAAGAAATTCCTTTTTACTATATTACTAGTTCGCTGAGTTTTTATCATGGAAGGATGATAGAGTTTGTCAAAGGCTTTTTCTACATTTATTTATATGGTCATGTGATTAAAAATATTCTATTGATAGGATGGACTTCCCTTGTGGCTCAGCTGGCAAAGAATCCATCTGCAGTGTGGGAGACCTGGCTTCAATCCCTGGGTTGGGAAGATCCCCTGGAGAAGGGAAAGGCTACCCACTCCAGTGTTGTTGCCTGGAGAATTCCATGGACTGTATAGTCCATGGGATCACAAAGAATTGTACATGACTGAGCGATTTTCACTTCACACTAATTGATTTTCAGATATTAAACCAACCTTTCATCCCTGGGTAAATGGCACTTGGTCATGGATATACTCAGTATCTGTTCTAGGACTCCACATGGATACCAAAATCCATGAATCCTTATATCCCTTGTATCCCTTGTATAAGATTGTGTAGTATAGTTGGTATCTGTGGTTTCCCCAGGTGTGGCTATGGAGGGTCAGCTGTAATTCTTATATATTGTGAATTTGGTTGGACAGTAGTTTGTCTGTTTTTTTCCTGAGAATTTTTTTAGGTGCTTGTTCATAAGAGATACTGATCTATAAGTTTCCTTTCTTATGGCTCTTTGGCTTGTTTATCAAAGTAATACTGCTGTTTTAGGACTATTACTAGAGACTTTAAGTAAATTAAGTCAATTTTTAACAATAATTTTCACCAGGGAGTAGATCAGCAAGGCTGTTCACAGTGTCATGCCAGAGGGTATTTAAGTTTTGAGAAAAAATAAGATGCAATACAAAAGTTAAAAAGCAGCAAGAGACATAAAAAGTGACCAGCAAATTTGCAAAGAAACCAAATGGAGTTTTTAGAAAAATCTGACTGTTTAAAAAAAAAATAGATGAGTTAAATAACAGATTAAATATAACTGAAGGAAGTACTTGTGAACTGAAAGCAGAGACAAAGAAATGTGAAACATGAAGGAGAGGTTAAACTTTTGGAGGACAGATGGAGATGCTCAATACATATTCAATTGGTCTTCACTATTTGAAGGGATAATGGCTGAGAAAGATTGTCCAGAAATGGTGTAAGACTTGAATACAAGGCCATAAAAAGCCTACACCTAGTTAATTGTAATGAATCTTCAGAAGACCAAGTCAAAAAGGAAGGTTTAAAAAAAAAAAGAAAAGGAAGGTTTAAAAAATGGTCAGAGAAAAAAGACAGATCACCTACAAAAACAATAATTACACTAACAGACTTCTCAGCAACAGAAGCCAGAGGACAATGAAATAATATTATCAATATTAGAAGAATATGAGAAAAATTAATAATTGTCTAATAAAATGCTCTTTCAGGAATGAGGACAAAATTTAAACTATCAGATGAGCAGTTTGTCGCCAGCAGACTTTAACTAAAGAAACTTTATGTATATACTTCACAGTGAAGAAAAATAATTCCAAAAAGCCTCAGGTAAAAAAATGGTGAGCAAAGAAATAGTAAACATCTAAGTCTTATCATATTGTCTTTATATAATAATTATAATAATAATTCTATTTTGTGGGATTAGATAAAAGGACATAACTGATCTTTTGTATCAATAGCATGCACATTGTGAATGGGTAAGTGATAGGAGTTAAAGTGTTCTAAGATTAGGATGAAAATATATTCTGCTCTCCCCAGGAGACTCCATATGAATGCCTGTTGTCTCAGAGTAATTATTAATATCACTACTCTCCTCACTGCGAAAAACATCTTGACCTGAAAAATACATTTTTTTTTTTTGCTCACTCTGGGAATACAGGACTTAGTGACAATTGGTCACAGTTAGAAGGAGAATGAAGGGGCACCAGTAATTTCAGGGGGATAGGCTTAAAATAATGATCTTCTCTTTACTCAGTATTGCATATTATCCACACATTCCTTTCAATTACATATCTCACCAGGTGCAGGACATGTGCGCTAGAAGATGATGTCTTGTAACTTAATCTTTGCTTTTCATGATTTTATTATCCTCTCTGTCCTATCAAAAAATGATTTTTCAGAGTTGATTCTGACTTGTTGTGTAACTAGTCTTTCTCATACTATTTCTGTACATATATTCACAAAGTATTAATTTAAAATCATGAACCATTGACTAATCGATTCCCTAATTCATTTGGATCCAGAATTTGGCAGCATCTTTATTTTTAGTGTTGTTATCTGGTTTTGCATTTTTTCATTTAGTTTGCTCACTTTCCCTCAATATAAAAGCATAAAAACTCTCCTTTAGTATAAGTTGCTTATTTAAATCAGCTAATATACTTCAAATGGGGAAAAAAAAACCCTTCATGTATAAATAATAAAAGAGCATTTCTAAGTTTAGCTAGAAGTTTATTATTGAATTATGCAGGGAATTGATTGAACTAAGCCCAAAGGCCATCCTTTTTTTTTTTTT
>SJYV01026591.1:194294-212699 GCA_006410875.1 Neotragus pygmaeus | reverse complement strand
TGGTAACTCACTCCAGTGTTCTTGCCTGGAGAATCCCGGGGACGGCGGAGCCTGGTGGGCTGCTGTCTATGGGGTCGCACAGAGTTGGACACGACCAAAGCGACTTAGCAGCAGCAGCCTTATCCTGCTGTTCACGGGTTCACTCCTCAAAGTGCATTTGTATCTGCTAAACATACTACAGCTACTTCCTGTCCAAGGACAGTGTCTCCTGGTGGTTGAGAGCAAGGATTCTGGAGCCAGACTTCCTGGCCTTGAATGTCATACTAGCAGTGTGATCTCCGTCAAGTGACTAAATTGTCTGAATCTTAGTTTTCCCCCATATAAAATGGGAATGAAGATATAGATGAATTTATTATCTACAAAATAGATAATAGTATCTACTTAATTTGTTGTTATGATGATTAAATGAATCACTACCTGTGGACACCTAGAATAATGTCTGTAACAGTGTTACAAATACATTACAAATACATTATTGTATAGATGGTCTCCAACTTAGGATGGGATTGATTTATGATGGCTCAGCTTATGATTTTTTGACACTATGATGATATGAAAGTGATATGCTTTCAGTAGAAACCATGTTTTAGCATTTTGAATTTTGATCTCTGGGGCTAGTGATATGGGGTAAGATGCTCTCTGGTGATGCTGGAGAGCGAGCCCCAGCTCCCCATAAGCCACACAATCATGAGTGTGAACAACTGATACATCCACGCCCAGATAACCACTCTGTTTTTTCACTTTCAGGAGAATGTTCAGTTAAATTATATGAGATGGTCAACACTATGATGAAACAGGCTTTGTGTTAGGTGATTTTACCCAGTGTAGGCTCCTGGAAGTGTTCTGAGTACGTTGAAGGCAGCCAGGGCTAAGCTATGATGTTGAGAAGTTAGGTGTATTAAATGCATTTTTGACTTTTGCTATTTTGAAATTAATGATGGATTTTATTGGGACATAACCCCATTATAAGCTAAAGAAGACCTGCATTTGCTTGTTGTGTTAATTTCTTGTGGCTTTCATAACAAAGTACCACAAACGTAGTGCCTTATACACGATAGGCTTTGATCTTTTAAAGTTCTGAAGGCTGGAATTCAACATCAGTTTCGCAGGGCTGAAGTTAGGGTTGTCATTAGGTCCGCACTCCCTCTAGAGGCTTTAGGGGAGACTACATCCCTGTCGATTCCTCCACTTGCGGACCTGTCATGCTAATCTCTGCCTGAATTTTCACTTTGCCTTTTTGTCCTCTGTGTGTGTAGTCTCTCTCTACTTCTCTCCCAAGGACACTTGTGACTGAGTTTAGAGCTCACTCAAATAATTCAGGATAACCTCCCCAAGGCAAGATTCTTTCTTAATCACATCTGCAAAGGCCCCTTTCCTTCCATTTGCAGGTTCCAGGAATCAGGGCTTGACATCTTTGGGTGGCCATCATTCAGCTTACAGCACATGTGCTGTCCTGTCTACCCGTGGTGCCCTTTCCTCTGTTTCTGCCTGCTCTTTGACTCAGAGTTCGCCTCCTTCAGGAAGCCTTCCCTCACTTCCACTGTGCCAGGTTTAGTTTGGCTCCTCCATGCTCCCACAACATCTCAAACACATCTTCTCACTATCATTTATTAAAAAACAAACTTTATTATTATTTTTAATAGTTTTTTTCCTCCCAGTTTAAAAACTGTTAGTTTTATCCATCTATTTGGCTGCACTGGGTCTTAGTTGCTGCATGCAGTTTCTTTAGCTGTGGCATGTGGGATCTAGTTCCCTGATCAGGGGTCAAACCGGAGCCCCCTGCATTGGGGGCATGGGGTCTTAGCCGCTGGGACCATCTTCCAGTTTTATTGAGATATAATTGACACAGCACTGCATACGTTTAAGATGTACAGCATGCTGATCTAACTTACTTACTTTATGAAATGATTACCATAGGTTTAGTGAACATCCGTCATCTCATATAGACACAAAAGTAAAGAAATAGAAAACAAATGCTTTTCTTTTGACGAGAACTTTTAGAATTTACTCTCTTCACCCCTGTTATATACAACATATGCATGTGTGCTAAGTCACTTCAGCCGTGTCTGACTCTTTGTGACCCTTTGGACTATAGCCTGCCAGGCTCCTCTGTCCATGGGGATTCTCCAGGCAAGAAAACTGGAGTGGGCTGCCATGCTCTCTTTCAAGGGGATCTTCCCGACCCAGGGATCAAGCCCGTATCTCCCGTGGCTCCTGCATTACAGGTGAATTCTTTATTGCTGAGCCACCAGGGCAGCCGCACACACAACCTACAACAGGGCAAGTTACACACACAACCTACAACAGGGCAAGTTACATTTATCATATTGTAGTCCTTACTTTTCTTAAAACTGNGTGGCTCCTGCATTACAGGTGAATTCTTTATTGCTGAGCCACCAGGGCAGCCGCACACACAACCTACAACAGGGCAAGTTACACACACAACCTACAACAGGGCAAGTTACATTTATCATATTGTAGTCCTTACTTTTCTTAAAACTGGAAATTTGTACCTTCTGGCTACCTTCATTTTTTAGAGCAGTTTTAGTTTTACACAAAAAGTGTAGAAAGTACGAAGAGTTTCTATAGACACTCTCTTCCTGACCCCTCTTTACAAGTACCCCTATTATTAATGTCTTGCACTAGTGGGTGTATGTGTTGTAATCGATGAATCAGTATTGATTCATTATTAGTGAAAGTCCATAATTTACATTAGGGGTCACTCTTCCTGTTTTATTGTTCTAAGGGTTTTGATACATAATGTTTTGTATCCACCTAACAGACAGAATGGAGAAGGCAATGGCACCCCACTCCAGTAGTCTTGCCTGGAAAATCCCATGGGCAGAGGAGCCTGGTAGTCTACAGTCCATGGGGTCGCGAAGAGTCAGACACGACTGAGTGACTTCCCTTTCACTTTTCACTTTCATGCATTGGAGAAGGAAATGGCAACCCACTCCAGTGTTCTTGCCAGGAGAGTCCCAGGGATGGGGGAGCCTGGTGGGCTGCCATCTATGGGGTCACACAGAGTCAGACATGACTGAAGTGACTTAGCAGCAGCAGCAGCAACAGACAGAATAGTTTCATTGTCCTAGAAGTCTCTGGTGCTTCACCTATCCATCCTGTTTCCCATTCCCCTGAATTCTTGGCAACCACTGATCATTTTATTGTCTCTATACTTTTGCCTTTTCCAGAATGCCATGTAGTTGGAAGCACACAGTACGTGGCCTTTTCAGATTGACTTCTTTCACTTAGCCATATGCACTTAAGTTTCCTCCAAGTTTTTTGTAGCTTGCAAGTTTATTTCTTTCCATTACTGAACAATATTTCCTTGTTTGGATGTCCCACACTTGATCCATTCACCTATTGGAAGACAACTTGGTTGCTTTCAAGTTTTGATAATTTTGAATAAAGCTTCTATATAACATGCCTGTGCAGATTTTTCTGTGGATGTAAAGTTTCAACTCCTTTGTGTAAATATCAAGGAGTGCAATTGCTGAACTGTGTGGGAAGAGTACGTTTAGTGATGTGAGAAACTGCCAAAATAATCTCCCCAAGTGGCTGTTCCATTTTGCATTGCCACGAGCTGTGAATGAGAGTTCCTATTGCTCTACTTCCTTGCTGGCATTTGGTGTTGTCAGTGTTTTTGGATTCTTACAATTTCAATATGTGATATACAATTGTTCTAATTTACATTTCTCTGACGACTTGCGATGCAGAGTGGATTTCATATGCTTATTTGCCATGCATATATCTCCTTTGATGAGGAGTCTGTTCAGAACTTTTGTCTATTTTTAAATTGGATAGTTTGTTTTCTTATTGTTGAGTTTAATATTTCTTTGTGTATTTTAGATACATATCTGCCTTTTATCAGATGTGTGTTTTGCAATATATCAGAGAAGTCTCCCAGTCCACGGTTTGGTTTTTCATTCTCTTATCAGTCTTTTGCAGAGCAGTTATTTTAATTTTAATGAAGTCCAATTTAATTTTTTTCCCATGGATTGTGCTTTTGGTATCTAAAAAGCCATTGCTAAACCTAAGGTCCCTTAGTTCTATCCAGATTTAATACATCAATATTTATTTATAAAAAATGAATGTATTTAGACTTACCATGTATCTTCTAGCAATTTTATCCTTTTGCGTTTTATATTTAGACCTGCCTTCCCTTTGAGTTATGTCAGTGTCTTCTGATTGTTCCTGCCTCCTGCTTTTTGTTACCTGTCTGTGAGTTTTCCTTGAGATTATGGACATCTTATGTATTCTAGTACTCTTACTAATAAGTAGGCCTCAAAAAATAATTGAGGGTGTTGACAAAAATAATCAACAAGCAATCTATCATAGGAATAGAAATGAGTTTTATTTGAATGAAACTGAGGACTATAGCCCAGAAGTCAGCCTCTCAGATAACTGTGAGGCACTGCTCTGCAGAAACAGGGTTTTCAGCACAGTTTTATGTCTTGTTACAACAAAGAACAGCAAATAAATCAGAGGATACTTTCCCTTAGGATTTCAGGAAACCGGATCAGCATAGACACAGCAAGTCAGCATGGCCCTGGCACCTGGGAAGGGAGTCTTATGATCAAAGTAGGCCCAGCACTGTCCACAAAGGGAGTCTTTTAACTTTATTGTTAGCGTGGACATTCTTTACTTTTGGTTTATGTGCCCTTTTCTTTAAAAATTAAATCAGATGTACAATGTATGAGGGCTTTCTTGGTAGCTCAGTGGTAAAGAATCCACCTGCAAGGCAGGAGATGCGAGTTCAATTCCTGGGTCAAGAAGATCCCCTGGAGGAGGAAATTGCAACCCACTCCAGTATTCTTGCCTGGAAAATCCCATGGACAGAGGAGCCTGCTGGGCCACAGTCCATGGGGTCATAAAAGAGTCGGATATGACTCAGTGACTAAAACAACAACAACAAAATGTACAATCGACAGGTCACAACCAGGCAGTTAGTCTAGTTAGCATCAAATTCAAGTTAACTCATGCATGTGCCCAAATGACTTCCCCACACCTGATAGCTGAATATTTTTTCATTGCTATCAAAGGGAGTATCTTTATCTTGCTCAACAACCCAATCATTCTTTTTTTTTAGTTGAAGTATAGTTGATTTATAGTATGGTGTTAGCTTTAGGTATACAGCAAAGTATATATACTGTATATATTCTTTTCCCATATAGGTTATTACAAAATATTGAATATAGTTCCTTGTGCTATATTGGTGCTATAAGTAGGTGCTTATTGTTTATCTATTTTATATATAGTAATGTGGGTATGTTACTCTCATATTTCTAATTTATCCCCACCCCTGGCTGCTACCTTTTTCCTTTGGTAACCATAAGTGTGTTATCTATGTTTGAGAGTCGTTTTCTATGTTGTCAATCAGTTCATTTGTATCATTTTTTAGATTGCATATATAAATGGTATCACATGATGTTTGTCTTTCCCTGTCCGACTTACTTCGCTTAGTATGATAATCCCTAGGCCCATCCATGTTGCCATGAACGGCATTGTTTCCTTTGCAGCTTAACCTTTCTTGAAGCAGCATGGCTGCTTGGGGCTTGGCCTGCAGAAAAGACTCAGGACCCTTGGGCTGGCCCTTGCTGCATAAACATGAAGCAGCTGCTGCCTCGGGCCTCCAAGGACTCACACGGTGATGCAGGAAGGTCTCTGAGTGTCAACAATGCTGTCTTGTTAAAAGACAAAGAATAAATGAGGCTTTTGTTTTCCTTGGAACTGGACTGACTTACTTCCAGCAGCATCCTACAAAAGAATGTCCTATGGGAAGGGGTCAAGGTGGGATNCTTGCTGCATAAACATGAAGCAGCTGCTGCCTCGGGCCTCCAAGGACTCGCACGGTGATGCAGGAAGGTCTCCGAGTGTCAACAATGCTGTCTTGTTAAAAGACAAAGAATAGATGAGGCTTTTGTTTTCCTCAGAACTGGACTGACTTACTTCCAGCAGCATCCTACAAAAGAATGTCCTATGGGAAGGGGTCAAGGTGGGATTGGAGAGTCAAAGTTCAAGGGTTATGTGTTCATTCTGCCACCAATTCATCGTGACTCACTGTTTCCTGGGTTATATATTATTTTTCTACTTATATGCCTGTGGATTTGTAAATAAAAGCAAGCCCCTTAATCAGGGAAAGAATATAGAATATGTGTTTCTATTCTAAATGAGAGAAATATCTGTATTAACTCCAATTTCCTTTTTCATGGGGAGATATACACAGAAATAAAATGTAAGATTCTATTGGTACAGTGATCAAACACACCATTTTTCTGCGACAGTGTCAAACAAATGTCATTTAACTTAAAGTTTGAAAAACTTTTTATACAAACACATTCACAAATTAGGAAAATTCTTTTTTGGTCTCTCTTGGAAGGTGCCCCTGGGACACTCCTCTCTTGGAGCCTGAGGTTCACCAAGCAAACATTACTTTGGTTCCAGATTCTCCTTTAAAGTCTTAGAGCATCGTCCTTAAGCTTAACAAGTTAAGCTGCAATTTAATTACAGTGCAGCGATTTTGTTTATTCCCCCTGTGCCCTTTGGGTTTCCCAGTGGCTCAGCAGTAAAGAATCTGCCTGCAGTGCAGGAGACGGAGGAGATGTGGGTTCAATCCCTGGGTAGGGAGAAGCCCCTGGAGTAGGAAATGACAGTCCATTCCAGTATTCTTGCCTGAATAATCCCATGGACAGAGGAGCCTGGTGGGGTACATCCATGGGGTCGCAAAATAGTCGGACATGACTGAGCAACTAAACAACAGCAGCGTGTTCTTTGCAATGAAAACGTGTACTTATCCTTTTGAGTATTTTGGGGGAATGTATTTTTAAAGGAATGGTTGTTTACTTGTGTTTGGTGGACTATTTGACCATCTAGTAAAAGTCAGATTTTACTTCTGGGCCTTCCAGCAGGGAGGGAATGTCAGTAGGGAATGTCCAATGGTCAGTTTTGCATGGAACAGTGATTGGGAACCACAGAAATATGAAACAGATCACCTCTGACCTCCAGTTCCCCACCTTTCAAATATAAAGATGAAAACAGCTGTCAGCCCTTCCAGGTGCTCAGAATTAAAAAGCCAGTTCTCTTTTTGATAAATCATAAGTCTCAGTTTCTTAATCCAGCATCTTTCTTCATATTAGTGAAACTTTGAGGCTGTTCAAACCTTGTTGGCAGAGAAATGAATATCAGCTCTAGTAACAGTCATTAGGGGCGCTTACAAGAGGGAAATTCATTACAGTTTTCCTCCCCCATCTTTTTTTAAGCACACTAGAAAGTTCAGACAAAAATTGTGAATTATTAATTAACCTTCTTGCAGTTTCAAATAAGTCCAAGCAGAGACACCTTTCTAGGTAAGGTTGGCAGCTGCAATCATGTGCTTCACTGACTCAAGTAGTGCATTTGCTGAATTTTTTAAGGTATATTTTGTCCAGTTCAGTCGCTCAGTCGTGTCTGTCTCTTTGGGACCCCTTGGACTGCAGCATGCCAGGCTTCTCTCTCTTTCACTATCTCATGAAGTTTGCTCAGACTCATGTCCATTGAGTCAACGATGCCATCCAACCATCTAATCCTCTGTTGCCCCCTTCTCTTCCTGCCCTCAATCTTTCCCAGCATTAGGATCTTTTCTAATGAGTTGGCTCTTCACATCAGGTGCCCAAACTATTGGAGCTTCAGCTTTAGCATCAGTCCTTCTAATGAATATTCAGAGTTGACTTCCTTCAGGATTTAGTGGTTGGATCTCCTTGCAGTCCAAGGGACTCTCTCAAGAGTTTTCTCCAGCACCACAGTTGAAGAGCATCAATTCTTTGGCGCTTTGCCTTCTTTATGGTCCAACTCTCACATCCATACATGACCACTGGAAAAACCACAGCTTTGACTATAGGGACCTTACATATGGGCACTAAGAAGGACGAGTCTTAAAAAATGCTAATAATTTGGAGTACAATGGGATCTTATTAATCTTTGGTTATAGAAAGAAGTACAGTTATGAGCATAGAGGTCAATAGATGTTCAAGAAACAATTCAAAATTTTTTTCCATCATCCACTATGTAAGACATACAGAAAATGCATATTTTTTTTATTTTAGTGGCAGTTATGATGACATAGGACAAAATACCAGTAAACATAGCATTTTCACTTTCACAGATTTCTTAATGATAAAATTTTACACACACACACACACACACATAAACACATAGAGCCCTTCCTGTTCAGTCTGTCATTCATTCAGGAAGGTCGGTTCTGGTCCAAAGTGGATGCCGCCTTAGATTCTGAGGTGGTGTGGGGGAGGTCATTGCTATGAGCTTTCCATTCACAAGGCTGTCTAGTATAAGCTTGAGCTCCTTGATTAGACCTCTCTGCCTACGCAGATCTCCCTAACCAGGTAGTGTTCAATGATGCAGTGACATATTTGATCTTGAGTGAAGGGCTCGATGCCACTGGACGCTTGATCCTACAGTCCAGGTTACCATACATGAAACTAATAGCCAGAGGCTGNAGGAAGGTCGGTTCTGGTCCAAAGTGGATGCCGCCTTAGATTCTGAGGTGGTGTGGGGGAGGTCATTGCTATGAGCTTTCCATTCACAAGGCCGTCTAGTATAAGCTTGAGCTCCTTGATTAGACCTCTCTGCCTACGCAGATCTCCCTAACCAGGTAGTGTTCAATGATGCAGTGACATATTTGATCTTGAGTGAAGGGCTCGATGCCACTGGACGCTTGATCCTACAGTCCAGGTTACCATACATGAAACTAATAGCCAGAGGCTGAACATGGAGACCCCAGCGTCAGCAACCACTGCTGCTTCACTCCCCAGACCACTGGCCAAACGCGCAAAGCTTGAGGGCCAAGGTCAACCCTGGCTCTGATAGAAGAGAGACTTAAAAAAGGAGGCTCAGAGTCTGAGATAAGGCGGGGCTAACAGAAGTGGTGCCCATTGCTTGGCTTTTTGGGGTGTCACAGATCTGAGCTGGGAAAATGTCACTGCTCTCCCTAAATAGGAGAATCCCTGCAAAGTAGACAGAGTGGCATGAAGGGAGGGGATTAAGAGAGAATATGACCATTCAATGGTTCCATTCACTCTCACTTTTTGAGAAGGATGTAGAAAGTTACCTAAAAGGAAGTGTTTAGGTGACTGTGATCTCAACTTTTATGTGTAGCCATGCCTTTTATTACCAAGAATAATAAAGAGTCAACTGACTTCTAGGCAAATGAGAAGTCAGTGATTTAATGGTTGATGGCAATTTGGAATGAAAAGCAAGATTATTACTGTGAGAAAAGCTCCTCGAAATGTTGCAGAAACCAGTACTCGAGAAACCAAGCACCACACTCGGAGAGTTGGAGAACTCAGGTTTATTATGCCAGTGGACCCAGAGGAGTTAACAGTCCAAGCTCTGAGCCCCGAACAAAGGGGTTGCAGAGTATTTATAGACAGACTATAGTGGGGAACACTAGCTGTTAGTAGGCTGGTTTAAACTAATGGGCTTTGTGCGTGCAGGAACAGCAGTCAAGATGGGGAGCGGGATGCCTGACCTTTACACAGACAGGCATGATTAAGCAGGTTTGCAGGAGCTGGGCAATTGCAAAGATCAGGACAAGGACAAGTGTGATAAGCTCCAGTTTCTAGTATTGTTAAGTTCCCACTTTCTGAGACTACGTGACCTATGTGATCCAGACTTTGCAAGGAGCAAGNTTACATAATAGTATATATGCTTCAATGCCATTCTCCCAGATCATCCCACCCTCTCCTACTCCCTCTGAGGCCAAAAGTCGATCATTTTATATTCCTTTTATTTTATAATAAACATTGCATTTCATCCTCACAGAAGCCAAGGGTTGCACAGCCCACACGTGCAACTTGTGAGGATGCGAGGAGAGAATGTGTAAACAAGAATGGTGTCTTGCACATATGAGTGAAGTGAGGTCATTCAGTCGTGTCTGACTCTTTGCGACCCCATGGACTATACAGTCCATGAAATTCTCCAGGCCAGAACACTGGAGTGGGTAGCCTTTCCCTTCTCCATGGGATCTTCCCAACCCAGGGATCGAACCCAGGTCTCTCGCATTGGAGGCGGATTCTTTATCAGTTGAATCACAAGGGAAGCCCCTTGCACATATGAGGGCATCCCTAAATGTCCCTTTCATTTCCTCCCTGGCTCCGCCTACTCCTCTTTCTTACTTTCTGGTGTCAGGTGATGTTTCTGGAGAGACCTGCAGACAAAGGATGCAGGCTGCCACCAGCATCTGGCCTCCTGGATGCCACCCACTGCCTAACGCACCCTAGCTTCCAATTCACCTAAGAGAGGCGGCCGAGCAGGGGCACAGAGGCTAGTATTGATCAGGTCATACAGAGGAGAAGAAGGTATCAGTGTCTTTCTTAAGACCTACCTTAATGTGGCTTCAACCTAAGTTTTAAAATTTACTTCTCACCATTTCCACCACATGCCTTCACTCTACTTGACAATTTTCTGACTCAGGAATGCATAACCACTCCTCGCCACCCTGCCTTTCTTGATTTCCTCTACACAGAGCTCTTTCCCCACTTCTCCTTTGAAAGCCCACAGTCTTTAAAAGGCATCATTCCCCAAGAAGTCTGGTGCCTGTAAGCAACCCTTCTTACTGCTGTTCCTCACTCCATAGCCCCATGGTGCTCAATCCACCAGACGATGCAATCTATTTCCCTTGAACTCTCAACTTCTATCTTTGCATCTCTCATGCAACATATATTTTACATTTCTACCCTACCTTCACACAGAAAGGAATCAAGGCAGAATTTTGTGCTTCAGTTATTTCCATATCTCTGTGAAGTCTCTAGGGTGTAAACTGCTTGAGGTCATCAGTTATATCCTCATCTTTGGATGTCCCTCCACTATTGAGCTGATTTTTCTCAGAAGGGGCTAAAAATTTATTGAACTGATTTCAACTGATTTCCCCTTATTTTAGTGGAAGCTGAAGGAGGGAATAGGATCCTCAGAGTTGTCAGATAAAACACAGGATGGTCTGTTAAATCTGAGTTCCACATAAACAGAGAGTAATTTTCAGTATATCTCAAATATTGCACAGGATATACTTACACTAAAATTCTTTGTGTTATGTAAAGTTCCAACTTAACTGGCTAGCCCATATTTTTATTTGCTACACCTGGCAACTCTGGGAAACATGCTGCCATAGGTAACAGTGGGGGAACATACTGCATTCATCTGAAGTAAGTCTCTGCCTCTGTCTTAGAGGCAGAGATTCAAAGTCGATGCAGTTAATGCAGTTTTTTTGATGCGCTCCTTGGAAAACTGCGGCAACTTTTATGTCTCACCCCTTCTGTCTGTTGCCAGCATTCACCTCTTCCACAGTAGCATCTTCTCTCACCTGAGAGACACACAGGTTGCTGTGGCTCTAACGAAACTCCTGTGATGTCTGCAGGTGGGCCCAAAGCCTGTTACACCTTGCTGTTCCCTCACACCTTCTTGAGCCAGACCATTAGTTCAAATAGAAGAGAAGGATCAGGAGATCAAGGAGATGATTTTTCTAGACAAAAGCACTAGGTTAACCCAAGTGACGTATCAAGCCACAAATGTCTTCTTTCTGCTATATTTGAGTAAACATTTGTGTCCTTTATGTAACTTTGCCATCTGTGTGCACAGTTAAACAAACGAAGCAGCAGCCTCTCAAGGTCGCCTTCTTACCTCTCACTCTCCTTACACCCGCTGCCACAAAGCAGCTCATCTGATGTCTCCTTGTCTGTCGATGGCCCGTCCTGGACCCTGCTCTCCAGGCCTTCACTCCGTTCCTTTTCTAGTTATTGTTTCTTCTACCTGGTCTTGGATGTAATTCTATCAATTCTTCCTCCATAACATCTCTTGGCTCTCTCCCTTCCTTTTGATTCCCATGCCTCTGTCACAATTGAAGTTTATTTTTTAAAATTAATTAACTTTTTCATTGAAGTATAGTTGATTTACAATGTTATACTAGTTTTAGGTATACTGCAAAGTGTTCAAAATGGTGAAGACTTTCAAGCCAAGGGCAGCAGAGCATTGAAACAAGTGTGGGGCCTTTCTGAGCACAGGGCCCTGTGCAGCCACTGGTCCTGCACCCTTGAGGCTGGCCTTGACTTTGAGTGTGGCGTTTGGGTAGAGGGACAGCTCACACTGGCCTCCTGCTCATTTAGAGTGGAGGAGTGCAACCCACTGTCAGAGTAGTGGGCCCCAGATAGAATGGTGCGGGAAATTCTCTTACAATCATTTCATGCTCTTTAAAGAGAGGATGGAATCAATCTTCCACACTGTTGTTCTGAACAAGGCTCACACACGTGTGCATGCACACATGTGCATACACACATGTGCACACACACAAACACACATGACATTTGGGTTAAATCCACACTAGCCTTACCTAGAGTCCTCTCTGTTTTCACAGGGATGCCCAGAGGCCCCAGAATATTAAGTTAGAAATCAGTTGGAAACAACCTCTATTCAGCCACTGTTTCCCAGGGCTCACTGCAGGCTGGGTGCTGTCCTAGAGGCTTACAAGGCACAGCTGAACACAGAAGCCCCTGCAGCCTCAGGACTCACTGGGGGAGGCAGACAGTAACCATAACATGTAAATCATAACATACAATCAGATCATGACATGTGCAATGAGGAAAAACAGAGGAGAGGTGTGGAGCGTGACTGTGTGACCTCTCTTTAGACAGGGGTCAATGAAGGTGTCCTGAGAGGGCTCCATTTGTAGGAGAAGGCCTGGACTGAGGAGTGAGTTGTCCGAGGAGTGTGGAAGAGAGCAGAGAGCTCCCAGGCAGGGGGAATGGCAAGTACAAAGGCCCTGGGGCAGGGTGTGCCTCACAGCTTGAGGGATGGGAAGGAGCCCAGTGTGATTGAGTATGGAGAGCTAGGAGATGAGATCTGAGAGGTAATGAGGGAGGTCCTGTGCCCCTTGCAGGCTGAAGGTGGGTTTGGGGGTTTAAGAGACACCGACCTCAATATTGAAAGATGAGAACAGTCACCCAACAGATAGGAGGATGAAAAATTCCAAGTAGCGAAACAGCTCAAGCAGTGGTGCCGAGATGGGGCTGGCCGGTGTCTTGGGAGAGTAGCTGAGAGTTGATATTGGTGGAGCTGAGGGTGAGGGGAGAGGTGAGCCTGTGAGTGAGGTGGGGGCCAGGCCAGCCCCCCACAGAGCCACCACAGAGTGGGCCTGGTGTGACGGCAGGCCCTGAGAGGAGGGGTCCGCTGAGATCTGTGCTGTCCCCGGCAGAGAAGAGCTCATCCAGTCCTTGGGATTTCTTTTGCAGCCATTGTGTCCTCTTTCCTGAGTTCCAAAGCTCTGCTACTTCTTCCTGAGATGGAAGGAATTTCACAGCCGGGCACGGCTGTGTGCTTGGACCTGGGAGGCTGAAGGGTAAAGCACAAAGCTTGTGGAGGAACGAGCAGTTTGGGGCAGGAGGGGTGGACCTGCTGGGAGCCAGGCTGGAACCTGAGGGACACAGTCCTCTCTCGGTGGGGGAGGGCCTGTTCCCACGGGCCTGCTGCAGCCTCATCTCACGCCGCCCTCACATCAGCTCCCGGGAAGCAGTGCTGGCTGGTTTTTGCTCTGGTCTCAGTGACAGTGTCAGCTGCCTGGGCTTCACAGTCACTGCCATCAGGGTACTGGGAGGCTTCTGCATCAAGTACTCATTCTCGAAGGCCAGGCGAGGGGCCTAAGGTTGGGCGGAACGGGCAAAGAGCCACTCACTTCTGAGAGTGGAGATTGGAAACTGCGCTTTTGCTCGCTCTGCCTACAAAGAAAGATGATTTTAGAGGCGTGCTTAATCTGATGCAGGAAGGCCTCTGCAGTGACTGGTAGTGGAGAGGTGTGATGGAATAGAGCTTGCCTCCTTCTGTGGAAATTATGTGTTCCCTTATTTCTGTGACCAAAATTGTTGGAGTACCTCTTATATGACAGGTGTTGTTCAAGCTGCCCCAGTTATAAAAGTAAACATATATCCTGTTGTTTCATATTTTAATATTATTTAAGGATAAGAACAGAATCAAAGAAGATTGGGAAAGGTCTTTCTCCTCTCCTAGTATATCTTAATAATGAGTCATCGCAGAACATTCTAGAACACTGAGAGGGGCTAGTGGCCTGGCTAGATCATTCGAGAAGCTTAGCACTTCCCTGGTGGCTCAGAGGTTAAAGCGTCTGCCCACAATGCGGGAGACCTGGGTTTGATCCCTGGGTCGGGAAGTTCCCCTGGAGAAGGAAATGGCAACCCACTCCAGTACTCTTGCCTGGAGAATCCCAAGGACGGAGGAGCCTGGTGGGCTACAGTTCATGGGGTCGAAAAGAATTGGACACGACTGCGTGACTTCACTCTAAAGTGAATGCAGGAAGTGAATGCAGGATCACATGTCAATCATTTCTGATTTGCCAATCAACTGGGGGGCTCAGACTAGGAGAGAGTAGGTAAGTAATGTTGATTGGTCTTTAAGCTGTGTCTGATTCTTTGCAACCCCAAGGATTGTAGCCTGCCAGGCTTCTCTGTCTATGGGATTTTCCAGNATGTCAATCATTTCTGATTTGCCAATCAACTGGGGGGCTCAGACTAGGAGAGAGTAGGTAAGTAATGTTGATTAGTCTTTAAGCTGTGTCTGATTCTTTGCAACCCCAAGGATTGTAGCCTGCCAGGCTTTTCTGTCCATGGGATTTTCCAGGCCAGAATACTGGATTGGGTTGCCATTCCCTTCTCCAGGGGATCTTCCTGATCCAGGGATCAAAGCTGATCTCAAGCAGATTCTTTACTGAGACACCAGGGAAGCCCTCAGAAAAATAATAGATATTCCAAAAGGTAGGTAAACTTTGAAAATACAGAGATATGCTTCATCCAGTAATCACCAAGTTTCAACTCTTTCTGATTACTTTCCTAAGGCTGCTGTAACTGTACAACTAATAAGGTGGTTTAAAACGACAGAAATTTTTTCTCTCATAGTTCTAGAGGTTAGAAATCTGAAACCAAGGTATCAGCAGGGTTATGATCCCTCTGAGTGCTCTAGGGAAATATTCATCCTTGTCTCTTCAGGTTTATGGTGGTTTCTGGTTGTTTTTAATTTTTAATATTTTAGTTATAATGTATCTTGGTATGGAACCTTTGGATTATTATTTAAACTCTCAGCTTCCTGGATCTGGATGTCTATTTCTTGCCCCAGGTTAAGGAAGGTTTTAGCCATTATTTATTCAGATAAAATTTCTGCCCTATTTTTTCTTTTTCTTTGGGACTTTTAATGAAGTTGCTTAGTACTGTGCGACTCTTTGCAATCCCATGGACTGTAGCCTTCCAGGCTCCTCTGTCCATGGAATTTTCCAGGCAAGAGTACTGGAGTGGGTTGCCATTTCCTTCTCGAGGGGATCTTCCTGACCCTGGGGATTGAGCCCAGGTCTCCTGCATTGCAGGCAGACCCTTTACCCTCTGAGCCATCAGGGAAACCAAGCAAGTTGGTTTGCTTGAGGTTGTCCTGTAAATCCCTTAAGCTTTACTTTTATTCCCGTCCCCCACTTCCCCGCCTTTTTTGCCTTTTTTTTTTTTTTTTTTCCTGCTCTGATTAAACAAGTTATTGCTCTGGTCTTTCTCCAAGTTCGCTGATCCTTCTTCTGCCTCATTTATTCATGTGTTTGACCCTCTCTCATGTATTTTTCAGTTTATTGTATTTCAACTCGGTATGTTCTAATTTTCTTATATTTTCCCTCTCTGTTGAAGTTCTCACTGTATTCATTTAGTTTTTGATCCTATCATCTACCCACATGAAGTACACACTTCCCTCATCCTAAGCTCCCTGTAGGGTGATTCAGGTGAATACCTGGAATCAGAATGTTTGTCCGTTTTGCCTTCTCGCAGGCCAGACCAGCAGTGACTGCCCCGAGTAACTCAGCAGAGATAAGGATGGTGCAGAGAACTCTGGAAAATGCAGAGAATGCAGTCTGGCTTAGGGGGAAGCAGCAGGCAGAAGCCCAAACCACAGCCTTGCAGATGAGGTTTTAGCCAATCAGAAAAAGGATTTTAAGCTGACACCCTTGTTCCTAGTAGAAATATTGCATGAAGAGGCCTGTGAGATCCGGCAGTTCCCAGATGTGTTGNGGGTCGCACAGAGTCGAACATGACTGACGTGACTTAGCAGCAGCAGCAGCAGCAGCCATTGTTTCTTTAAATAAACTTTTTGTGCCTTTTCCCCTCTCTTCTTTTGGATGCCAATAGTTCACAGAGGGCTACGTTTCATGGTATTATATAGATAACCTAGGCTTTCTTCACTTTTCATTCTTTTTTCTTTTTTCTCTGACTTGAGTAATTTCAAAGTTCTTAGCTTATAATTCTTTCTTCTGCTTGATACACTCTATTTTTAACACTACTGCATTTTTCATATTCCTAATTTCTGTTTTTTTATGATTTATATCTCTCTATTAAACTTCTAATTTTGTTCATGTATTGTTTTCCAGATTTTACTGAATTGTCTTACTGTGTTTTCTTGTGACTTATTAAGTTTCTTTAAAAGAGCTATTTTTAAACTCTTCATTGGGTAAATTAAGGATTTCCATGTCTAGGTGTCAGTTACTGGAAGATTATTTTGATTATTTGGTGATATTATGTTTTTTTGATTTTTCATGTTTATTGAAGTCTTGCATTTCTGTCTCTGCATTTGAAGTAGCAATCATTTCCTCTCAGTTCAGTTCCGTCACTCAGTCGTGTCGGACTCTTTGTGACCCCAGGGACTGCAGCATGCCACTTTTCCCTGTCCATCACCAACTCCTGGAGCCTGCTCAAGGAGTCCATTGAGTTGGTGATGCAATATAACCATCTCATCCTCTGTCGTCCCCTTCTCCTCTTGCCTTCAGTCTTTCCCAGCATCAGGGGCAGTTTCCAATGAGTCAGTTCTTCCCATCAGGTGGCCAAAGTGTTGGAGCTTCAGCTTCAGCATCAGTCCTTCCAATGAATATTCAGGACTGATTTCCTTTAGGATTGATTGGTTTGATCTCCCTGCAGTCCAAGGGACTCTCAAGAGTCTTCTCCAACACCACAGTTCAAAAGCATCAATTCTTTGGTGCTCAGCTTTCTTTATGGTCCAACTCTCACATCCATACCAGTCTTTACTAGCTGACTTCAGGAAAGAAATGTTGTGTTGGCCAAAACATTCATTCAGTTTTCCTATAATGTCTTTTTTTTTTTGCCGGTTCTTCTGAGACCCTCTCAAACATTTATGGATGTGTCTGCACCACACTTCTTGTTCTTTCCTGTGACAGAATTCTTGAACTTGTATGCCTTCTCCTGATTCTGCAGTGCAACATGCTGGATGCTGACAGCTTCCCGTTTGCTTTCCCAAGAATGGAGCTGAAGTTCAAGTTCCTGTTCTCTCCCTGGCCTACAGGGACTGGCTTTGGACTGGCTTTCTGTGCTGCTTTTTAGTTGTCTGCCAGAGCTCACTCTTGCAGCTGCCAGGAGCGCACACAGGGAGCTGACTACAGTGTGGAGTGTGTGGGTGAGGTGCATGTACTTCTAGGAGTGCCTGGACAGGTTGATGGGATTCAATGATGAGGCCTCCCCAGTGGATTGTTAGTAGACTTCTTGAGGAATCTGTGCCTTTTTCATATCTTCCTAGAATTCTACCTACCACCTTACCAGCCTCTTCCCATCCCAATTATGCAGCTCATGACATAGTACTCCGGATAGGGTAAGAGAGAAATTAATCTCTTTGGCAGTTTCCCGCACAGTTGAAGATGACAGATGTTCCCTCACAAGTTTTTACTTTCCCCTCCAGGATAATTTGCACCAAGCTGTGCTGCTTTGGGGAGAAGTGATGCTCTTCCTCCTACTCTCTCCAGTGTGTCCAAGTTATATTTCTTTGCTCCAGTGGTGTCCTTGAAGTTCTCCACTGGAAAGCTGGACTTCCACAGAGTCTAAGGTTGTTCTCCAGGGGCTTCCAGATCATAGCTAAGAAGCTCTGAGCCAGTTTGTGTGCCATTGCAGGGTCCCTAGCCATGACCATAGTCTGTATGCTTGTTATGTGATGCTTGGGTGGGTGAGACTCCTGGATTCTTTAGCACATGATGTTGGATCCCAGAGCTCCCACAAAGACATCTTTGTCCAGGGATGGATGTCAGACTGTTGTCGAGAGGGAGATACGAGTGCAAGACTCTTTTTTGATCATGTTGCTAATGTCATTCCCCAAGTACATTCTTATTTCCTGATTAACAACCTCACTTTACTAATTCACATTCTTAATCAGCTTTCAATAAAATGGCATGTGGTAGGTACATTTTGTACCCTTTCATGTCTAACAGTACTTATATTTTTTCTTTGTACCTGATTGTGATTTTGCAAAGGTATATATTTATTTATTAACAGAAAATAATTTTCCTTCAGAACTTCCAGGCATTTCTCATTTCTTTTTTTTTTTTTT
>SJYV01026591.1:165427-193651 GCA_006410875.1 Neotragus pygmaeus | reverse complement strand
GGCAATCTACTCCAGTATTCTTGCCTGGAGAATCCCATGGACGGAGAAGCCTAGTAGGTTACAGTCCACGGGGTCGCAAAGAGTCGGACACGACTGAGCCACTTCACCTTCACTTTCTACCATTAGAGTGGTGTCATCCACAGATCAGGGCTTGTTGATATTTCTCGGGACAATCTTGATTCCAGCCTGTAACTTACCCAACCCAACTTTTTGCATGATGTGCTCTGCATATAAATTAAATAAACAGGGTGACAATAAACAAACCTTGTCACACACTTTTCTCAATCCTGAACCCGTCAGTTGTTCCATACAAGGTTATAAATGCTGCTTCTTGACCTGCATAGTGGTTTCTCAGGAGACAGGTAAGATGGTCTGGTATTCCCATCTCTTTAAGAGTTTTCCACAGTTTGTTATGTTCCACACAATCAAAGGCTTTAGCACAGTCAATGAAACAGAGGTAGATGCTTTTCTGAAATTTCCTTGTTTTCTCTAAGATCCAGTGAATGTTGGCAATTTGATTTCTGGTTCCTCTGCCTTTTCTAAACCAGCTTGAACATCTGGAAGTTCTCAGCTCATATACTGCTGAAGCCTAGCTTGCTGGATTTTGAGTATAACCTTACTAGTTTTGGAAATGAATGCAATTGTCTGGTGGCTTGAACATTCTTTAGTACTGCCCTTCTTGGGAATTGGGATGAGGATCAACTTTTTCCAGCCCTGTGGTCACTGCTGGGTTTTCCAAATTTGTTTACATATTGAGTGGAGCACTTTAATAGCATAATTTTAAGGGTTTTAAATAGCTCTGCTGGAATTCCATTACCTCCACTAGCTTTACNAATTGGGATGAGGATCGACTTTTTCCAGCCCTGTGGTCACTGCTGGGTTTTCCAAATTTGTTTACATATTGAGTGGAGCACTTTAATAGCATAATTTTAAGGGTTTTAAATAGCTCTGCTGGAATTCCATTACCTCCACTAGCTTTACTGGCAGCAGTGCTTCCTAAGGCCCAGTTGACTTCACATTCCAGAATGTCTGGCTCTGGTGTGGTGAGTGACCACACCGTTGTGGTTATCCAGATCATTAAGGTCTTTTTTGTACCGTTCTTCTGTGTATTCTTGCAATCTATTCTTGATCTCTTCAGCTTCTATTAGGTCTTTACCATTTCATTGTGGCTATCTTTGGATGAAATGTTCCTTTGGTATTTCCAGTTTTCTTGAAGAGATCTCTGTTGTTTTCCTCTATTTCTTTGCATTGTTCATTGAAGAACACTTTCTTGTCTCTCCTTGCTATTCTCTGGAACTCTGCATTTAGTTGGGTCTACCTTTCCTTTTCTCCCTTGCCTTTTGTTTCTCTTCTTTCCTCTGTTTATTTATAGGAGCTATTTATAAAGCCTCCCCAGACAAGCACTTTCCCTTCTTGCATTTCTTTTTCTTTGGAATGGTTTTGTTCACTGTCTCTTGTACAATATTATGAAACTCTGTCCACAGTTCTTTAGGCATTCTGTTTACTAGATCTAACCCCTTGAATCTATTCATCACCTCCATTGTATATTCATAGGGGATTTGATTTAAGTTGTACCTGACTGGCCTAGTGGTTTCCCCCCTTTTCTTTAGTTTAATCATGAATTTTCCTATGAGGAACTGAGCTGATGAACTGAAGCCGATTGTATACAGCTTCTCCATCTTCAACTACAAAGAATATAACCAATCTGATTTTGGTATTGACCATTTGGTGATGTCCATGTGTAGAGTCTTCTCTTGTATTGTTGAAAAATGGTGTTTGCTATGAACAGTGCATTCTCTTGGCAGAATTCTGTTAGCCTTTGCCCTGCTTCATTTGGGACTCCAAGGCCAAACTTGCCTGTTTCTTCAGGTATCTCTTGACTTCCTACTTTTGCATTCTAATCCCCTGTGGTGAATAGAACATATTTTTTTGGTGTTAGTTCTAGCAGGTCTTCTAGTCTTCACAGAACTGATCAACTTCAGCTTCTTCAGCATCTGTGATTGGAGCATAGACTTGTATTATTGTGATGTTGAATTGTTTACCTTAGAAACGAAACAAGATTATTCTATTGTTTTTGAGGTTGCACCCAAGCACTGTATTTTGGACTTTTGTTGATTATGAGGGCTACTCCATTTCTTCTCTGGAATTCTTGGCCACAGTAGTAGATATAATGGTCATCTGAGTTAAATTCACCCATTCCTGTCCATTTCAGTTCACTGATTCCTAAGATGCTGATGTTTACTCTTGCCATCTCCTGCTTGACAACCTCCAGTTTACTTTATCTAGCATTCCCGGTTCCTATGCAATACTGTTCTTTACAGCATCAGATTTTACTTTCATCGCCAGACACATCCACAGCTGAGTGTGGCTTCTGCTTTGGCCCAGTCGCTTCACTCTTTCTGAGCTATTAGTAGTTGTCCTCTGCTCTTCCCTAGTAGCATATTGGACACCTTCTGACCTAGGGAGGGGGTGGGGCTCATCTTTCGGTGTCATATCTTTTTGCTTGTTTATACAGTTCATGGAGTTCTCACAGCAAGTATACTGGAGTAGTATGTCATTACCTCCTCCAGTGGATAATGTTTTATCAGAACTATCTGCTTTGACCTGTTCATCTTGGGTGGCCATATAAGACATGGCTCATGGCTTCATTGAATAATGCTATCCTATTTGCCACAAGGTAGTGATCAATGAAGAAGTTTAGAAGTTTAAAATGACTTAAAAAATTTAAAATGTATGTAGTGATGAGTCTTTTTTCATTAATTTTGCTAAATATATGAAAGTCCTCTTCTGTGTAAAAAATTAGATCATTCATAACTGGAAAATTTTCCTTTGCTTGCTTTTATAATTTCCCTCCTTCATGTTTCTCTTTCTCTCTGTTACTTGATATTCTGAGGTCGAGTCTCTGTGTCTTATCTTTTGTACCATATATTACATTTCTTTGTCTTCTTTTTCAGGGAGATTTTGTTGATTTAATTTTCAGTCTTTCTATTACATTTTCCATTTTTTTAACCTTTCATTATTATTTTTAAAAATACAATTTCTTTTCATTAGCATTCTAATTAGAAAGAATTTAAATAACTTTCTTGCTCTTACATAAACTTTTTTTTACTAAGTCTGTGATAATTTTATTTTTATAATCTCTTTTGTATTGCAAAATTTTCTCAAACATGTGCTCTGCCCTCCTTAAACTTGTCCTTCACTTACTATAAACCATATTATTTCATCTCACTTATTCAAGTCTTCTCTAAACTCTACCAAATTATACTTGGTTTCTGTGTAATACTTTATCATATTGCATTTTTATTTTCCTTAGTGTTTATAACTATATATTTGTGAAATTATTCCATATGTGTATATTTCCTCCTACTGGAGTGTAAATTCTTCAAAGACAATGATTGTGTCCTTTTCATATGATATTAATACACTTGGGGGACTTTCCTGGAGGTCCAGTGGTAGAGAGTACACCTGCCAGTGCAGGAGACACTGGTTTGATCCCTGGTCCAGGAAAATCCCACAAGGTACGGGGCAGCTGAGCCTATATGCCACAACTACTGAGCTGGCGTGCTGCAGCTTCTGAAGGCCACGAGCCCTAAAGTCCATGCTCCACGACAAGAGAAGCCACCACAATGAGAAATTGGCACACGACAGCTAGAGAGTAGCTCCTGCTCTCCGAAACTAGAGACAGTCTGTGTGCTGCAACAAAGACCCAGTGCAGCCAAAAATAAATAAATAAATAAATAAATCTATTTAAAAATACACTTGGAATGTAGTATGGTATGTGTCACAGCATTGCTGCTTAATGACCATTTGTGCATTATAGATTGAACTAATAATCATATCAATAAAGTCTGGGGCTTAGTTCAGCTAATAATAAAGTGAGCATTAACTCTGCTTTCCTTTTTTTGTTATTCCTCGTGGCATGCTCACTCTTTAGGGTTACATATCTGAGAGGTTCTGTGCTCTAGAGCAGGATTTGAACTCTCTGGGTTTCTTAACTGCAATAAAAATGAGGAAAACCTTAAAAAGCAGCATAACTTCAAATAGAATGTTTCTCTGCTTACTTCTTCTTTGGGCATTCCTGAATACTTAAAAAGAACATAGTATTAAGGAAAATTTCAACTATATACAGTAGTAGGGAGAACAGTACCATGTATCAATAGTCCAATTTTAACAAAGACCAATTCATGGACAATTCTGTAAATTCACCCATTTAATATTACATGCCTACTGGATTATTTTTAAAATAATCTTAGATATTATGTCATTTAATTTCTAAATATTTTACTATGAAAATCTAAAATATAATAACCCTGGAAATATAAAAAACAATGCCATTACCATACCTAAAGTTAGGTAAATAATTGCTTAATACAGTCACTGTTCATTTTTTCTGTTGTCTCACAAGAATTTTTTAAATAGTTGTTTAGTTTGAATATGAATCCAAAAAAGCCTAGCATTTGGTTTATATGATCCTTCAGTTTTGTTTTACATGTGCAAGTTTCTATGTTCATTATTTTTGCTTGCAAATTATGTGCTGAAGAAATGTGATTTTTCAATTATGTAACTTTTAAATAGCACTATATTAGATATTAACAAAGCCTTTATTTTTTAGAATTAAACTTTTAAAGTTTGTATTATTTTTTATTTATTTCTGATTCAGAATATGAGATATATTTAAAATATTGTAAGTTTATTAGTTTCAGTTCAGTTCAGTTCAGTTGCTCAGTCATGTCCAACTCTTTGTGACCCCATGGACTGCAGTATGCCAGGCCTCCCTATCCATCACCAACTCCCGGAGTTTACTCAAACTCATGTCCATCAAGTTGAGGATGCCATCCAACCATCTCATCCTCTGTCATCCTCTTCTCCTCCTGCCTTCAATCTTGCCCAGCATCAGGGGCTTTTCAAATGAGTCAACTCTTCTAATCAGGTGGGCAAAGTATTGGAACTTCAGCTTTAGCATCAGTCCTTCCAATGAACACTCAGGGCTGGTCTCCTTCAGAATGGACTGGTTGGCTCTCCTTGCAGTCCAAGGGAGTCTCAAGAGTCTTCTCCAACACCACAGTTCAAAAGTATCAATTCTTACTAGTTTACACTAAGCTAATTATATTATACCTTCATTAGTCATTCATAGTAAAATAAATTCCAATTAATTAATTCTAATTTTGTTTTCATAATGTTCATGGGGTTCTCAAGGCAAGAATACTGAAGTGGTTTGCCATTCCCTTCTCCAGTGGACCACATTCTGTCAGACCTCTCCACCATGACCCACCCGTCTTGGGTGGCCCCACATGACATGGCTTAGTTTCATTGGGTTAGACAAGGCTGTGGTCCGTGTGATCAGATTGACTAGTTTTCTGTGATTATGGTTTCAGTGTGTCTGCCCTCTGATGCCCTCTCGCAACACCTATTGTCTTACCTTGGGCAAGGGGTATCTCCTCACGGCTGCCCCTCCTGACCTTGAACGTGGAGTAGCTCCACTCGGCCCTCCTGCGCCCACGCAGCCGCTGCTCCTTGGACATGGGGTTGCTCCTCTAGGCGGATGCCCCTGACCTCGGACGTGGGGTAGCTCCTCTTGGCTGCCACCCCTGATCTCCGGCGAGGGGGAACGCCTCTCGGATTTGCTTCTGCACGGTCCATCCCAGCAAGTGATGGACCTCAGATATGCAGATGACACCACCGTTATGGCAGAAAGTGAAGAGGAGCTAAAGAGCCCTTTGATGAAAGTGAAAGAGGAGAGTGAAAAAATTGGCTTAAAGCTCAACATTCAGTAAACTAAGATCATGGCATCTGATCCCATCACTTCATGGGAAGTAGATGGGGAAACAGTGGAAACAGTGTCAGACTTTATTTTTGGGGGCTCCAAAATCACTGCAGAAGGTGATTGCACCCATGAAATTAAAAGACTCTTACTCCTTGGAAGGAAAGTTATGATCAACCTAGACAGCATATTAAAAAGCAGAGACATTACTTTGCTAACAAAGGTCCATCTACTCAAGGCTACGGTTTTTCCAGTGGTCATGTATGGATGTGAGAGTTGGACTGTGAAGAAAGCTGAGCACTGAAGAATTGATGCTTTTGAACTGTGGTGTTGGAGAAGACTCTTGAGAGGGCCTTGGACTGCAAGGGGATCCAACTAGTCCATCCTAAAGGAGATCAACCCTGGGATTTCTTTGGAAGGACTGATGCTAACCCTGAAACTCCAATACTTTGGCCACCTCATGTGAAGAGTTGACTCATTGGAAAAGACTCTGATGCTGGGAGGGATTGGGGGCAGGAGGAGAAGGGGACAACAGAGGATGAGATGGCTGGATGGCATCACCGATTCGATGGACATGAGTTTGAATAAACTCCGGGAGTTGGTGATGGACAGGGAGGCCTGGCATGCTGCAATTCATGGGGTTGCAGAGTCAGAGATGACTGAGGGACATAACTGAACTGAACTGAATTTTGTTTTATATATCAATTATTTCTAGTCCCATGAACTTTTTTTGTTGTTACATAACACACAATTTTATTTGTTTTTATTTTTAAAAATTTATTTATTTTTTGGTTGTTGTTTACAATATTATATTAGTTTCAGGTGTACAGAAGGGTGATTTGAAATTTTTATAGGGTTATACTTCATTTAAAGTATCCAGCAGATTCACTCTAGGGTATATATCTGAAAAAAAGAAAAAAAACTAATTCAAAAAGGTATGTATTCCCCAATGTTCACAATAGCATTACTTATGATAGCCAAGATATGGAAGCAAACTAAATGCTCAACAGATTAATGGTTAAAGAAGATGTGGTATGTGCGCACACACACACACACATATATATATAATGGAATATTACTCAGCATAAAAAAGAATGAAGTTTTCCTCTTGCAACAGCACAAGTAGACCTGGAGTGTATTATTATGCTATGCTGAGTTCTTACCTTATGAATCATTGATACTTAAATTTTCTTACTCAAAATCCTATTGCCAAAATTCTTCTTAGTACATTTGTTCATAGGCAGGTGATCTATATTTTTTATACTGAAATTTTAATTTTATATGTTTAAGATATAATTGCTGATATTTTCTTTCACTTAAAAATATATGTAGTATATCGACACATATACATGGCATCTGAAAAAGTTGATTTAGACAATCTTATTTACAAATCAGAAACAGAGACACAGATGTAGAGAAACAGACGAGTGGATATGGAGTCTGAGGGGAGGGGAGGGGGTATGAATTCGAAGAGTAACATTGACACATGTTCACTACCGTGTGTGAAATAACTGGCTAATGGGAACATGCTGTACAGCTCAGGGAGCTGAGCTTGGTGCTCTGTGATGACCTAGATGGGTGGGATGGGGATGGGGTGGGCAGGAAGTCCAAGAGGGAGGGAAGAAAGCTGAGCGCCGAAGAATTGATGCTTTTGAACTGTGGTGTTGGAGAAGAATCTTGAGAGTCCCTTAGACTGCAAGGAGATCCAACCAGTCCATTCTGAAGGAGATCAACCCTGGGATTTCTTTGGAAGGAATGATGCTAAAGCTGAAGCTCCAGTACTCTGGCCACCTCATGCGAAGAGTTGACTCACTGGAAAAGACTCTGATGCTGGGAGGGATTGGGGGCAGGAGGAGAAGGGGACGACCAAGGATGAGACGGCTGAATGGCATCATAGACTCGATGGACGTGAGTCTTAGTGAACTCCGGGAGATGGTGATGGACAGGGAAGCCTAGCGTGCTGCAGTTCATGGGGTCGCAAAGAGGTGGACACGACTGAGCGACTGAACTGAACTGATAGCTGATTCACTTTGTTGTACAGCAGACACTAACACAAAATTGCAAAGCAATTATACCCCAATTTTAAAATTTATAAGCAAAAATAAAAGTAAATAATCTAAAAATATATACACTCTATTTTAGAGAAGTTTTAGGTTCACAGCAAAGTTAAGCAGAAGGTGAAGAGGTTTCTCACATACTATTGCTCCATTAAGCATATCCTGTGCTACTGTCAACATCCCCTACATTTTTTTTTTTTACACTGATGAATTTACATTGACACACATTATCACGCAAAGTTTATCATTTACTTTAGGGCTCACTCTTGATATATATTCTATAGGACCTGACAAATGTATGATATGTATCTCCTACTACAGTTATCAGAGTAGTTTCAGTTCGCTAAAAATCCTGTGCTCTGTTACCTACATTTTCTTGATCACCTCTCGTTCAAATTTCCTGCATTTACTAATTCCTACTCTGCATTTTAAATTATTTTTTTATTTCTACCTCACAGCTAGCTTTTTCTCCTTGAATCTTCCCTACTCCTTCTCCAAGTAAACATGCATAAATATCTATTTACATGTAACATAGCTTGACTAAAAATTATAGGTCATGGGAGAGTGGAACATATTTTTTGTTAGAGAGTAACAAATCCAAAATCAAATGTTACAATTTTCCTGAAAAGTTCTCTTAGCAACCCCTTCACCAATGATAGGTCATTGACAACTGGACCCTACTTATCCTCTCAGTCTAACTCAATCTCAGGTTCTCTCATTCTGGAAAAAAAATAATTGTACAACTAATATATGAGAAAATTAATCCATACTCCATGTATGGAGTCTCTTAAATCATTAAAACAAATCTCTTAAAACATTAAAAGGCCCAGAAAAAGTGCTTTCTATATATTTGATCTATTGTTTTTAACAAACTAATTGTGAATATAACTAGCAATGTTTTTCTTATGTATTTGTATACTATGTGTAAGACACTTCCTACGTAACAAGATTATTCAAATTCCGTCACTAGGCCTACAAGAAACATATCAACACTCCATATAATGGATGAAAAAACTTCAGCTTGGAAATATTAGATACTTTAGCCAGGGTTATAAAATATAAATACTAGGTATAAAGTACTGAGTCCTGAACCTGGATTTAGGTTTCTTTGCACCAAACTAAGCTGTACGATATTGTGTTAATATTGTGTCTTTTTTTCCCGATTACATTTTGAGCTCCCTGATGTAGGCAAGGGCAGGGACAGTCTCATACATTTCATAGTTGTTCCATAATACCTTCCAAGATGCATAGACTCAATAAAACATTCTCAAAGGCACAATGACTCCAAGACGTCACACACACTCTCGAGAGTGACGTTTGGACACACTCAGGAAAGCCAGAGGATCCGTCTGTTGATTCACTTCCTCCACACGGATTTCCACTGGAGACAGTGAATCTAGAGGAGAACATCGCACTCATAGATGCTGCTACATTACCTCAGTGATGTTGTCCCTCCTGGGATTTCTCTCTCATAGATTCATGCTTTCCTTAGCCAGGAGGGTCATGGGCAGAGGGCTGGGGATATTGGGTGTTTTGCTATTTCTAGGGCAAACAGGGATGCACAGGAATCCAGCATGCCTGGCTTAGGCTTATCTGCCTGGAGACACCCTGCAGTCATATTCACTCTCCCATTCCTCACAGGCCATGCCAGGAAAGTCTGCGTGCTTATATAGCAGGAATTCATCTAGCAGGTGAGACAAACTACACCTGTGTTCTAGGGACCCTCAGTATGTCTGTGATTTCTACTCCATCCCCTCTCCCATTAGGGTTACTAACCCTAAGTAAGGACAAGTTTTTGGTCCTCAAATATCCACATTATTATCTTACTCTAGTCCTCTCCTAACTGACTTTCAGTTCTTTCTATATCTAGAGAATTCTTATTCCCTAAGGGTGAGGAGAGGAGACAATGCTTTTTCTGTTATAATGCAGTCCTCACAAATTTAAAGTATTGGAAACACATTTTGACGTTTGATACCCAAAATTTGACTTTTGGTACTTTTGAGTTCAAAATTCTTTTCTCTAATTTTTCTGTCATAGCTTTATAAAGCTGTATTAAAATGGGTACAGAATTGGGAACTCCCTGGCATGCCAGTGTTTATGACCCAGTTTTCTTTGCTGTGGTTCTGAGTTTGATCCCAGTTTGGGAAACTAAGATCTCACAAGCTGGACAGTGCAGCCAAAACAAACAAACAAACAAACAAAAAACCCCAAAAGATGAGTATAGACTTTTCTCTTGTTTTTTTTTTTTATTTCTGCTATAAAAAACCTATACTAAGGGAAAAAGGTATATATTACTTTCACTGATGCCTGAATTAAGGGGTGGATGGCAGTACCAAGAGTGGAAATAGTAGGAAGAGAGAAGTATTAACCATAGTGAACATACTGAAATATGAGTTTATACAAGTTGCTCTTATGTTTTTTGGCCTGAAACATGATCTGAGAACTGAAATGAAGGGGCCTAAAGCATAAGAGGACATGATCTTGGTCAGCCCTGAGATGAAATACAAGAAAAATTTCTGTTAAAGGGGAGTTTATTGCTTCCATGGTGATATGGGGTCGGAGTCACTAGGAAATAGGTAGCTGGGTGGAATAACCCAGTGATCTCATGGTAGGCAACTATTGAGAAGAGAAAAAATATCAGGAAGTTAGGGGAGAACTCTGAGGTATATGTGAGCTCTGAGATGATACAGCATATTAATTCCCAGAGAAGAGAGGAGGGGCAGAATGTAGGGGGGGCAGAGAGTACATGATGAACTTGGCCAGAAAATAGTTCTAGATCATCTAGCATGTCCACTCTTCGGCTCTCATAGATGGGCAGAGCACCTGCAACAGGAAAGGCACGAGACTGATGAGTCCTAGGGAGCTTCAGTGCCGTAGTCGTGCTGGTTCCCAATTCTCCCACAATGTTTCAACCACGTTTGTGTCTACAACTTCTCCCCACTTTGCTTTCTCCTGAAGTGTGTCTGTGGCACTGACAAATATAGATCCTTACCTTCCTTTCTAGGTGCAACTCACAAGGGACCCTGGTGTCTGGAGGCCCCACCTGAGCGCAGGCCTTGGATGATGAAGATGGTGCCCACCACGATGCCCACGAGGCCCACGGTCAACCCCAGGGCACAGACCACAGTCTCTGTCAGCTCTGACATAGGGGCTGGAATCTCAGGCTCTGCAAAAGTGAAGTTAAGAAAGTCAGAATGCAGAGTGTTGGTTCATGTGCCTGTGTATGAGGGTGGGCAGGAGGTGTGGTGTACATGCTACAAAAACTCAGGGCACCAGGCTTAGGGAAGAGAATGAAGGTTTCTATAATTTTAGAAACCTTGAAGTGTGGAAAACAAGCTTTGGACTGTGAGATTGAGGGACCAAAACTCAAAGTGTTTTGTACTTGGTAGAAAAAGAGAGAGTACTGAAAGGGGTGGAGCTCGTACATACCCCAGTGTTTGAGCAGCGGCTCCTCCAGGCCCCAGTGCTCCACTCTGCAGTCATAAACGTCATCATCAGAAGGGAGGAAGGTGAGATAACTGAACCTGAAGAAGGAATCATCATCCTTGGGGAGGAAGCTGGTCTCAGAAACACCCTCCGTGACTGCATGCCCGTTCTTCAGCCATGTGATGTTGATCACAGGGGGGAAAATGTTGTCCACGTGACAGATGAGGGTGTTGGGCTGACCCAGCATCACAGGAGACTTGGAAAACACAGTCACCTCAGGAACCTCTAGGATGAGGAAACAGCACAGATGTGAAACGGGAGTAGCTCGGCCTGATTCTGCACTGCCTCCTGGGGGAGCCCTCCCACCAACGTTTCCCAGTCTGACGGAGGAGGAGCTCATTTGCCTTCTGCTGGGAGATGCTATGCGCTGCCTGCACTTTATCCCTGTGCTGTCTGTGGGCATGCTTGTTAAGGAGAGAGGTATGTGGGACTCCTCCTTGAGGAATTCAGGAATATGTTATGGGAGTAAGGGTCCTTATATTACATGGAAATATGTGATCTTTGAGATGGGAGAGGATGAGTGGTCAATAATTACTATGAAACCTGGGGACTCTTGGAAAAGTTTCATAGAGTGGTGAAGGATATCTCTCCTTAGAGAAGAAGGGAGTGAAGCCTGATATGAAACAATAGATTTAGTAAAGAGAAGTAGAATGGTGTACACTTACCATTGATAACTGGGGTAAAGTTGTACCATTTAGTCGCGATATCCAAGTTGTGTTTCGCTGTAGCTATGTTACTCAGTCCACCTTGAGGGTCAAAACCTGCAAACTGGCTAAACATAGGCAGCCGCCAGACAGTCTCTTTCTTCTCCAGGTCCACATAAAGCAACTCATCTCCATCAAATTCCTGGGTGAACTGGCCAGAGGGACCATGAGATTGGTAGATAGTTGTGCCATAGGAGCCAACGTGGTCAGCTGATAAGTGAGGGTGAGAAGCAGGAAGGTGGAAAACAGAGGGAAAGAAAAGACCGTATTAAACAAAGTAACAGAAGAGACTAACTTTCAAAGACTGTGGGGTTCATCTTTAAGCAAAATTCCCAGTATCGGCTTCCTTTCCCCTCAGTGTTGGTAGCAGTCCTGTTAGAATCCGGGCTGTTTTTGCATTGTAACACGTGTCATTCTTGGGCTTCCTTTGTGGCTTGGTGGGTAACGAATCCGTCTGCAATGCAGGAGACCTGGGTTCAGTGCCTGGTTGGGAAGATCCCCTGGAGAAGGTAAAGGCTAGTCACTGCAGTATGCTGGCCTGGAGAATTCCATGGACTACAGTCCATGGGGTCGCAGAGTCGGACATGACTGAGCTACTTTTACTTTCATATGCTCACAAGGGCCGGATTTCACAAGCTTTGTTTACTGCTATTTCCTGCCTGCCCAGTTCAGTGCCTGGCACATTGTAGGTCTGTAATAAAGAATATAATGGAAAGAAAGAAGGGAATGAATGAATTATCCTGGTATTAGCTTTCTTTCCTCTTCTTCAAAAGTTTTTTCTCTCACTTAATTTTTCATCAGATAATAATACATTCATTGTGATTCTTCTCCCCTCAGGGCTGACTCAGAGCAGAACATTTTCTGCACAGGGATTCCGTCTTTCTTTTTTTTTTTTTAACCAAGGAAAAGCCCACATGATTTTACTAGTTTAAAAGAATATCCTCTTTTATAAGGTATAAGAAACAGTATGACAAGGACAGTGGCAATATAGCAAAGCATATAAAGAATAAACAAAGCTTCTAAGGTGTCCATCTGGTTTTGTAGTGATTCTTAAAGAAGAATGCCTGATTCCTTCTGAAATTAAAAAAATGGAAGTTTTATTTTGGATTTCTGACATTTCCTTCCCCTATTTTTTTTCTTTAAAGTGAAAGTCACTCAGTCGTGTCCGACTTTTTGCGACCTCATTGACTTTAGCCTGCTGGGTTCCTCTGTCAGTGGGATTCTCCAGGCAAGAATACTGTAGTGGGTTGCCATTTCCTTCTCCAGAGGATCTTCCCAACCCAGGGATCAAACCCAGGTCTCCCACATTGCAGGTGAATTCTTTACCATCTGAGCCATCAGGGAAGGCCCTTTTTTTTTTTTTTCTTTAAGGAGGTAATGAAATTTCTTTTTCTGATTCAACACATACTTATTGAAGACTCAGTGAATTATGCCCTTTTCTTCAAATGGACAAGGTACTTTTCTGAGGATGCTAAAGCAGAATGGCAACCAACTCAGTTTGACTCTGCCAAAATCTGGACAATTTTGTCCAGACACATATTAGTCTTTTAATATTTTCTCTTTCCCAGCTTCCTAATCTCATGAATATCAGCAGGGTTTCAGACACTGGGAGAGACAAAGAATAAAACATCAATCAGGCATGGTCTCTATCAACAAGGAGTCTGTTGAGTAATGGGAGTCAGGTGAGAAAAGGACCAAGTGCTGTGTACTGATCATTTCTGTGACGGGTATATCCTACACCCTCATCTGACCTCATCTGTCAATCAAACCAAATGAGATTTTCATTTCATGTTCCTTGGTCTTTTCAGGGGTCTGTTTTTTGCCCCTGGAATGAAATGATCTTTTAAGATTTTTTTGGACACCTCTAGGCTCATTCCTGAAGTTTCTACTTAGTTAACTATTTTAACCAAGTTCTCTCATTACACAATTTTTTTAAAGTTGCATTCTAATCTCCAATCTCCCCATTCCAATGTCCTGCTTTCAAGTTAGTCTATTGCTCATCCTTACCCTCTTTCTGGATCAATTATAATGAAAGGCCTTCTAACAAAACTTCTTTATCCTTGTAATGAATATTCTTGACTCCTTTTCAAACATGAATATATGCAATTATTCCTTTTCATTTGGTCCCTGTCCTGAGTTGCCCACACTGAACCACATTACGCTGCTGTGCCAACTGGAACCAATCACTTTTATAGCTTCAGCCTCAGCTGGGTCCATTGCCCTACTCAGCAATACACCTTCTGCTCTTCTACACCATTTTCTTAGCATGGCTAATCTTGGCACCCCGAATGAGGCAGATAGCATGTCTTTTCATTTTTGAATCCCCCAAAACTTAGCTTGCTATGTGCTCAAAAATGTGTACAAAATGTCAATTTTGCTATGTGCTCAAAAATGTGTACAAAATGTCAATTACTATTCTTGAGGATCAAAGAAACTTTGGGGAAGACTTAAAGACACAGAGGTAGCAGAACTATATGATGGTCAGAATCAGCAGTGACCAGGGAAGCATTATGACTTGTGAGCCTTAAGCACTGTTGCTCAGGTGGGCCCACCTCCATAAAAATACTAAAGGTCATATTTTATGACCATATTGGTATAAAGACAAAAATAATACAGGCTAAATTAATTAAAACATTTTCTTCTACCATAAATTTTCAGTTTTTCTTCTAATTAAAATAATAAAGTATTTTCATGGGGCCTTATAAGCATTCAAGCCCTTGGCACCATGCCCACTGTGCCTAATGGGTAAGTTGAGCTTGACCAGGACACTCTGGTGTGATGCTGAAGAAAGAAAATGTGGAAGTGCTCTGGAGAAGCAGGCGAAACTTGCTATCACACAAAATTAGAATGGGAGTAGCCACGGCTAATAAAGTTGCTGAAGATTAGAGTAACCTCCTTTTCTCTTCCCCTTTGAACTACCTGGCCATTCTGCTTTGGTTTTACAAACTCACTTCCCTTGTCCATAAACAACAGAGATGTGGGCAAGGGATGGATCTTGGAAGGAAAGGAAGATGAAAGAATGTATGAACAGAGGGTAGAAAGAGGGGGACAGCAAAGGCAGAGTGGCCTAAGGGACCCAAATAAATAACCTGTGCTTGCCCATCCTTCTTGAAGGACTTCTAGAGATGGAGTGAAGAACAGGTAATTTGGACTGACAACTTGAAACAATACAGTTTAATTCAGCAAGTTTTTTTTTAAATCATAAAGTTCTCAATTTTAAAATAAAAATAAGGAAGATTTTTACTTTGTTAAAGAAAAAAAATCAAAGCTATACTTAAAATGGTAATACTAAAAAATAGAGTAATCTTTGACATTTGTGTATCTTAATTACTTAGAAAGCACTCCTACACAACTTTATTTGTGAGGTGACATATGAAGTAACTAAGATCAAGTGATGACCATGTAGCAAAGTGCTTTATATAAAAGTAATCGACTGGGCTTGCTCATCTACCCCCTGTGCCAGATGCCAGCATGGAAATGCCAGTCTTAGATCTGAGACTAAGAAAAGGTCAACCTTCTTCATATCCACACAGTATTCATAATTCATGGAACTATTCACTCCAAGATAAACTTTAGAAGAAATATATAGAAAGCTTCCAAAGTTGTTCAGATAAATTTGGGAGTGATAGTTTACGGAGTTTTTGGTAACGTCTACTTGTGGAAACATCGCTAATCTTTGAGGCAATCAAAAATGAACTGATTGCCTTAGAGCCCTCCAGAACACAGTCACTGGCTCCAGTATCAGAAACTGAGTGACGGCCTTGGTGAACTCTGCAACAGCACTGGTAAGAAAGAGAGCATGTCTGGACTCTGGTTTCCTGAAGGAGGAACAACTGTAATTTTTAGATTTGCCTAATACTGAAAAGACTCTTGAGAGTCCCTTGGACTGCAAGGAGATCAAACCCGTCAATCCTAAAAGAAATCAGTCCTGAACATTCATTGGAGGGACTGATGCTGAAGCTGAAGCTCCAATACTTTGCCCACCTGATGCAAAGAACTGACTCATTGGAAAATACCCTGATGCTGGGCAAGATTAAAGGCAGGAGAAGAAGGGGTTGACAGAGGATGAGATGGTTGGATGGCATCACCAACTCTATGGACATGAGTTTGAGCAGGGTCCAGGAATTGGTGATGGACAGGGAAGCCTGGTGTGCTGCAGTCTATAGGGTTGCAAAGAGTCAGACACAACTGAGCGAATGAACTAACTGACTGAATATGGAGAAAGATGTGAGGGTCTCTACTATTTCTAGGCCAATCTTTCTTGATTTTCCCTCTGAATCCCTGTTCCCCAATTCTAATCTCTACATCCCTCAACTGTGCACTCACCCACGATGTCTTCACCTCCACTGGGGCTCATCATGGTGGTCAGGGCGAGGACCCCCAGAATCAGAGCTCTGTTCAGGACCATCCTCTTCTCAAGGTGGACTCAGCAGTGGTTGTTCTGAGTTTCAGAGCAATGATGAGGGCTGAGCTGAGAAGGAACTTTGAAGACACCCAAACCATACTCTGCCAGATCAGGTTGTGACCAATCAGAAAAATCCCCTTTGATGACACCTCAGTTGTTAGATGAAGACTTTGTACTAAGAGGCCTGGAAGGGACTGGGAAATCCCCTGGTTCTGATGCAGCCTCCACTCAGAGTGGACCAGAGGAATCTGTCTGTGAAAGGAGGGATGATATTAAATCAGAGTCTTTTCACATGTGTGTAAGCCTGCTCCTGACAAGAGGGGTGGGAATTTCAAAGAACCTTCATGGACAGAAGAGGCCATCACTGGTATGGTGTCCCAACAGGATTTTCCAGATTACAACTCCCAAGAACTCTCCTTTGAGTTGGTCCCCTCCCTGGGAGGCCCTGCCACCTCCCACCTTCCCTTCCCCCTGCCTCCATGCTGTGCTGTGCTTAATCTCTCAGTCATGTCTGACTCTTTGTGACTCTATTGTAGCCCACCAGGCTCCTCTGTCCCTGGGGATTCTCCAGACAAGAATACTGGAGTTGATTGTCATGCTCTCCTCCAGGGAATCTTCCCAACCCAGGGATCAAACCCAGGTCTCCCACATTGCAGGCAGATTCTTTACCAGCTGAGCCACTAGGGAAGCCTAGGAATGAGTGGGTAGCCTATGCCTTCTCCAGGGGCTCTTCCCAACCTAGGAACTGAACCTGAGTCTCTGGCATTGCAGGCGGATTCTTTACCAGCTGAGCTACCAGGGAAGCCCAATGCCTCCATATGTAGATTAACTGTCTTTCTCTTTGCTTCTTTGGTGCATAGAGATTTCTCTAAATATTGAGCTAACCCAGGGGAATTCTGTTAGTGGCAGCCAAGAAATACCTTTGCCCATCCTCCACCTAGCAGGACCGGTTGGCCCTGGAAGTGCTTTCTGCCACCATGGATGACACAGGCTTGGTCTGAATGGAAGCCCCAGTGGTATAACATAAATGAAACAGACCAGACTAGCACTACAGGGGATCCCAAAACAAAACTGTTTTTAGAACCACAGCTTGAAAATTAGGCCAGGAACAAGTGCCAAAATCAAGAAGAGTGTTGCTGTTCAGTCTCCAAGTTGTGTCTGACTCTTTGTAGTCCCATAGACTGTAGCACACAAGGCTTCCTGTCCCTCACCACCTCCCAAAGTTTGCCCAAGTTCATGTTTCTTGAACCCACTCACCGCAGTCATCCACCCCCAACGCACTCCAGCTGCCATCAGTTTCCCGATTTAAAAAATCAGAGTTCACCTGAATTGTAGCCAAATTCTAAGTGTTGTGACATTCAAGGGCTCTCTTAATATGTGTCTCCAAACTGACACATCCATACCTATTGGAGACAGATTCCTCAACTCTTAGAGTGATCCAGACCTGTGGGCGTTGTTTACCAGAAACTCTATCTTGTGCTTATTTCTTCCACAAATCAACACCAGAGAATCAATATTACTCATTATGAGGGAGAACTAGTAGACAGCTTTGAGACAGTGAAGCTTTGAATAAAAGAAGCTTGCCATGCCATGAATATCAGGTTGTTGTTGTTCAGTCACTAAGTCATGTCTGATTCTTTGCGACCCCATGAACTGCAGCACGTCAGGCTCCTCTGTCTTCCATTATCTCCCGGAGTTGCTCAAATTCACGCCCATTGAGTCGGTGATGCCATCTAACCATCTCATCCTCTGCCCCCAACTTCTTCTTTTGCCTTCAATCTTTCCCAGCATGAGGGTCTTTTTCAATGAGTTGACTCTCTGCATCAGGTGGCCAAAGTAGCTTCAGCATCAGTCCTTCCAATGAGTATTCAGGGTTGATTTCCTTTAGAATTGGGTGACCACCAGCTAAAATAAGATATTTGAACAGGATCCAGAGTTTCCTAACATAATAGCCAAAATGTCCAAGATATAATAAAATATTGCTCTTGTCATACCAAGAATAAGGAAGAGAACCTTGAATGAGAAATAACAATCAACTGATACCAAGACAGGTCAGAAGTTGGAAGTGTCTGAGAAGAAATTTAAAACATCCATCACAAAGTGCTTTGATTAGCAATTATAAATTATCTCAAAACAAATGAAAATAATAGAAAATTTAAGTAAAGAGGTAGAAGTTATAAAAAAAAAGAGCCAAGTAGAAATCACAGAACTAAAAAATAAGTAAAATAATTGTCAAAAAAATTCAATAGTAGACTGAAGACAACAGAGAAGAAAATCAGTGAACTTGAGGACAGATTAATAGAATTTACTCAGTTTGAGCAATAGAGAGAAAACAAACTAAAAAATATAGAGACTCTGAGACTTATGGATTAATAACAGAATATCTAACATTTTAATTATTGGAGCCTAAGGGAAGGAAAAGGGAGTATTGTTGAAAAGTAGTCAAAGAAATAATGGCTAAAGAATCCCCAAGTTTGAATAAAGACATAAGAATCCTACAGATTCAAGAATCTGAACAAAACTCAAATAGGTTATACCTAAAGAAATTCACGTCAAGAGACATGGATTATTAAACTCCTGAAATTAAAGGGAAAAAAGTCTTAAAATCTGTCAGAGAAAAATGATACATTACGATAAGGGAACATCAAATCATATGATAGATGGCCATGGATTTGTCACCTGAAGCCACAATGCCCAGACAGATGTGACACAATGTTTTGCAAGTGTTGAAAGTAAAGAACTGTCAATCGTGAATTATTCTGTATCTGACAAGACTATCCTTCAGGAATTAAGGGGAAATAAAGACATTTCTAGACAAGAGAAAACTAAGGAAATGTTTTTGGTAGTAAATCTACCCTTAAAGAATGGCTAAGGAAAGTTGTCCAAACAGAAAGAAAATGATAACAGAAGAAAGTCTGGAATTTCAGAACAGAGGCAACAAGTGAATGGGTAGGAATGAATTATACCAACATTCAGCAAGTTTGGGAGAGGACCTTACCCTTTAGATGAGAACTGCGATCTCAGTTTGTGACTTCAGTATGGTGAGACCTTAAGCAGAGAGACTGGCATGCACTTCTGACCAAGAACACTGGATAATAAATGGGTATTCTTTAAACTGCTGAGTTTGAATTAATTTATGACAGTGGCTGAAAATAAATACAGCGTTGCTTGCTCATTTAAGTTTTACATACTGCATCTTAAGCACTTCAAAAAGAATTATTTTATTGAAGTATAATTAATTTATAATATTGTGTTGTTTCTATTGTATTCCAGAGTGATTCAGAGAAGGAAACAGCAACCCACTCCAGTACCCTTGCCTGGAAAATCCCATGGACGGAGGAGCCTGGTAGGCTGCAGTCCATGGGGTCGCTAAGAGTTGGACATGACTGAGGGACTTCACTTTCACTTTTCATTTTCATGCATTGGAGAAGGAAATGACAACCCACTCCAGGGATCTTGCCTAGAGAATCCCAGGGACAGGGGAGCCTGGTGGACTGCTGTCTATGGGGTCACACAGAGTCAGACACGACTGAAGCGACTTAACAGCAGCAGCAGAGTGATTCAGTTATACCTATATACACACATACATATATATATATATATATACATATATTATTTTTCATATTCTTTCCCAGTATCACTTAAATACTTATTAAAAAACATAACTAGAAAACTTAATGATTGATATGTGTTTCATATAGTAATTCTTGATTTTTCATGTAACTTGTGATCATATTTATGACTTCTTTTTCTCAGAAACTATTTTTAATTAATTTTTATTGGACTGTAGTTATTTTACAGTGCTGTGTTAGTTTCCTGCTGTATAGCAAAGTGAACCAGTCATATGTATACATATATCCACTCTTTCAGATTTCAACTTTTGAATGTAGAAATAAGAAGGTTTTAACATACAGTTGAACATTATTTTCTCTATAGTTTCTTTTTTTGTTATTTAAAAGCATCCTACCACACTTTAAAGAAAATAAACATTAATTTATACATATTTTTCTATATTTTGAGTTCCTTATTATTTTGCATTTGAACTTTTAATCTACCTTAATACCATTTCTGCTTTATTTACTATGCCAAAGCCTTTGACTGTGTGGATCACAATACACTGTGGAAAATTCTTAAATTTCTTAAAGAAATGGGAATACCAGACCATCTGACCTGCCTCTTGAGAAACCTGTATGCAGGTCAGGAAGCAACAGTTAGAACTGGACATGGAACAACAGACTGGTTCCAAATAGGAAAAGGAGTATGTCAAGGCTGTATATTGTCACCCTGCTTATTCAACTTATATGCAGCGTATATCATGCAAAATGCTGGCCTGGATGACTCACAAGCTGGAATCAAGATTGCCAGGAGAAATACCAGCAACCTCAAATATACAGATGATACCACTCTAATGGCAGAAAGTGAATAGTAACAAAGAACCTCTTGATGAGTGTGAAAGAGGAGAGTGAAAAGGCTGGCTTAAAACTTAACATTCAAAAAACTAAGATCATGGCATCCATTCCCATCACGTCATGGCAAATGGATGGAGAAAAAGTAGAAGCAGGGACAGATGACAGATTTTATTTTCTTGGACTCCAAAATCACTGTGATGGTGACTGCAGCCACAAAATTAAAAGACATTTGGCTCCTTGGAAGAAAAGCTATGATAAACCTAGACAGCATATTAAAAAGCAGAGACATTACTTTGCTGACAAAGATCTGTATAGTCAAAGCTATGGTTTTTTCAGTAGTCATACATGGATGTGAGAGCTGGACCATAAAGAGGACAGACTGCCGAAGAATTGATGCTTTTGAACTGTGATGTTGGAGAAGACTCTTGAGAGCCCCTTGGACAGCAAGGAGATCAAACCAATTAATCCTAAAGGAAATCAACCCTGAATATTCATTGGAAGGACTGATGCTGAAGCTGAAGCTCCAATTCTTTGGCCACCTGATGTGAAGAGTCGACTCATTTGAAAAGACCCTGATGCTGGGAAAGATTGAGGGCAGGAGAAGAATTGGGCAACAGAGGATTAGATGGTTGAATAGCATCACTGACTCAATGGACATGAGTTGAGAAAACTCCACGAGATGGTGAAGGCAGGGAAGGCTGGCATGCTACAGTCCATGGAGTTAACAAAAAGTTGTACATTCTTAGGGACTGACCTACAACTAACAACAGTTTTATTAACGTGGTGAATTATATTGGTTGATGTTTTAACAAATGTACTGAAGTGTGATTTACATATCTTAAAATCACAAATTTTAAATGCATAGCTTGATGAGTTTTAGGAAGTATACACTGTTGTGCCACCACTGTAACAAACTATTGCCCCAGATGTTTCCTTCTCCCCTTTGTAGTTCATCAGAGTTCTTATTCCAGACTCTAAGCAACCACTGAAATGCTTTCTGTCTGGATAATTGTGTTATTTCTAGAAATTATATATAAGTGAAATTGTAAAATATCCTACCTTTTGTGTCCTTTCCCACATGGCAAGGAACAGAGGCATCCTGCCAACAACCATGTAAGTAAGCCATCTTCAGAGCAGATTATCTGGTCTCCATCAAGCCCTTAGATGACGATAACCTCCGCTGATATCTTGACTTCAACTTCATGAGAGATCCTGAGAGCCAGTTCAGCAACTCTCAAACTCCTGATCCATACTAACTTGAGACAGTAGGTATTTTTTTGTTTCAACCCTTAAATACTGAGGTTATTATGCAGCAACAGATAACTAATACACTTGCATTCCTGAAACAAGCCCAGTTGGTTGGTCACATTATCCCTTTTAAGTATCCCTGAATTCAACCCACTCCAGTGTTCTTGCCTGGAGAATCCCAGGGACAGAGGAGCCTAGGGAGTTACAGCCCATGGTTGCAAAGAGTCAGACACGACTGAAGCGACTTAGCATGCATGCACATATTCAGCTTGCTATCATTTTACATAGAATTAGTTTACTTTCATGAAAGACAGTGATCTATAATGTTGCTATCTTATAATGTCCTATTCAGGGTTTGTTATAATTGTGCTGATTCATAAAACGAATTGGGAAATTCTCTTGAATTTGTGATTTGATATGTATCTTTAAGTTTGGAAATTTGGAGTTTAGTGTATATTCAAATATTCGTCTGTTGATATTTCATCTCATTTCCTTCTGGAATTCCAGTTATATATGTGTTAAATTTTCACACTGTATCCTATACTTCTCTCACACTGTTTTATTTTTACCACTCTGATTTTCAACCTGTATTTTTCACCTCCAGTTTATTAATCCTCTTTTTTTGCTCTGTTGTAAACTGCTCCTAAGCCTGTCTCTTGAATTCTTAATTTTGGTTATAATTTATTTTTCATTTCTAGAAGTTCCATTTGACTTAAAAAAAAAAAGATTTATTNTTATACATATATTTTTATCTTTTTGTTGAAGTTCTTACTATATTCATCTACTTTACTCCCAAGTTTGTGAGTATCTTTTCTTTTAAATGTATTTTAAGATGTGAGAGTGTCCAATTCTTGTAGGATTTTTTAAAAAAATGAGTATCATCTTTTTTTAAGGACTTTTTTTCTTGTTCTTTCACTTGGAACACATCCCTCTATTTCTTCATTTTGGTTGACTTTCTGTATTGATTTTTATGCATCAGCTGAAATAGCCACCTCTTCCAGTTTTGAAGTGTTGGCCTTGTGTAGGACACGAACATTACAGCTATGTCATCACTTCGTATAGAAAAATCTGTTTATATTTATATTGGTTCTCAAATCCTTTTAAAATTGCATTTTGTTTAGTCAAGATTTTAGTTTTTAAGGGTTATTTTGCTAATTTCTTTGGAGGATCAATTCATAAAATCTACAAAATTCAAGCAAAATGTTTTATAACTATTTATGTTTATTCCAATCTATATTGAATGTGTTAGTTGCTCAGTCATGTCTGACTTTTTGTGACCCCCATGGACTGTCAAGACTCCTCTATCCATGGGATTTTCCAGGCAAGAATACCAGAGTGGGTTCCTTTCTCCAGGGAATCTTCCTGACCCGTAGATCTAACCCAAGTCTCCTTCATTGCAGGCAGATTCTTTACCATCTGAGCCACCAGGGAAGCCAATTATATTAAAAACATTTGAAACAATTTCTGAAGTTATCTGTGACCTGTTTTCATTTTGTCTTTACAAATGCGTTTGATATAAAGCTTCATGGAAACTGGAGCTCTTTGTTTGCAGAAAGAGTGGAGTTCCAGGGAGCATGAGAATAGGGCTCCTATGGGAGAGCAGGAGGGCTCCAGACATTTGGAGGTCTATGATACTCAGGCCTCTGATACACTTCCAAATATGAACTTTTGCAAACATCAGGAACAGAAAAAAATGAGAAGAGTTTAGGGTACATTAATTTAGGTAAATTTACCAAACTGGTCATTGGTACATTGATTCCTCTGTAAGATAGCTGTTGGTGGATTGGGTTCATCATATTAACCTGGATCCTTTCTGGATCACAGAGAGTAATCTACAGTCCCTCTGAAAAGGTCTCCTTCACACTGCTTCCAAGGATGAATGGAAAAGCATGTCATGGCACTCTGCTTCTTGAATTCCTTTTGTTTTTCTTGTTAAGCTGATGAAAATCCAGGAAACTTCCAATGCTACTATGATCAAAATTTAAAGAGCATAGGTTACTTGAATCCCGCCCTCTAGTCATACCAAACCACAGGTTCTAAATGATCCCTGACTCCTCAGCCACAGTCTTGCCGAACTTCTGTGTCTGCACTCAGGCATGGATCTTTGCCTGGAATGATCACAGCCTATCTTCTAAGCCAACATTTCCTCTGCGAACTGCATCTTAAAAGCCTTTCTTTCAACCGCGTCATGACCTCTACACCATTAATTCCCCATCTCATCATCTTGAAAAATTATTATGTATGAATTAATTCACAAATAATCATCACTTCCTAGGTCTGCGTTGCCAACCCTTTCCAAGAGAAGAGAAAATAACTGAACCAATGGGTATCATTATCAGCTTGTAGTTTTAAATGTCCCCTGAACCTTGAACACTGCAGTCTTGTCTTTAGTCAGTAGTATCAGACATTCTCCTTAGTGGTTGTTGCAAAAGCAACAGCTTTTGTCTCTTTTATTTTCCCCATATATTTCTCCCCTCCAATACGTGGACTCCCAGAAGGCAGGATCTATGTATTTTCAATTTTGGAACCTAGGGCCTTAACTCTGTATAAAAATATTGGTAACTGATAGTAACCACCATCTAGGGTCTGCTGGCTTTTGGGGAAGGAAGACAAAAGCTACTAGAGACCAAACCACATAAAAGCACCAGAGCTCAGACACAGGAGGACCCCTGACAATGTGGGCTAGGAAAGTGGGGCACTCAGGCATGTGGAACAGGACAGGGTTTAGACATTTGGAAGAAGCTACAATGAGGAGTGGCCAGTCCCTCTTTCTCTATATCAAATCAAGATGTGTGACATACAACCCCGGACTCTCTGTCATTAACAATCTACGAAGTTCACAAAGTTGCCTTCACTTTCTTCTTTCATCAATTTTTACTACATTCTCTCTTGCACTCAAGTTTCCACATTTATGAGCCCACTGAGAAGAAGACCAGGCTCTGAGATCTGAAATTATAGTTAAAATGGCAGTTCTCTGCAGGGGTACTCATGGGGTTCAGAGAGGGAAAATACAGGGGATTCATGATCAAATATGGCTAATGCGCTTTCTCCTCTCTTTCTCTTCATAATGAGGTAAGAGTTAGGGATCTGAAACTACAATGATTTCGTCATCTGAACAGAAATGAGAAATAACAAGGCTTTGTTAATGACCTCAGGAAAGATGAACTGACTACTATTATATTAAAATCAGTGTGTATGCACCTCACCATAGATTGCAGTGCACAGTTACTAATTACATCTGTTTTCATGAAGTGGTCCTGTGATGTGTGTATTCTTTCTGCCAATGAGGTAAAACTAAGTCTTTCAGAACTGAAATGGCTTATACATGGTCACTCTGTTACTAATTTGACTCTTCCTTCAGATTCTGTAAAATGTGATTTTAAAGAGATAACTTTGTGCAAAGAGAAAGGACTTTCTATATGTCATGGAAAATTTTTATAATGGATTACCTAAGTGTTCATATAGGGGACTTTGAAGAAAGCTGAATGCCAAAGAATTGATGCTTTTGCACTGTGGTGTTGGAGAAGACTCTTGAGAGTCCCTTGGACTGCCAGGAGATCCAACCAGTCCATTCTAAAGGAGATCAGTCCTGGGTGTTCTTTGGAAGGAATGATGCTAAAGCTGAAACTCCAGTACTTTGGCCACATCATGCGAAGAGCTGACTCACTGGAAAAGACTCCGATGCTGGTAGGGATTGGGGGCAGGAGGAGAAGGGGACGACAGAGGATGAGATGGCTGGATGGCATCACTGACTCGATGGACGTGAGTCTGAGTGAACTCCGGGAATTGGTGATGGACAGGGGGGCCTGGCGTGCTGTGATTCATGGGGTCGCAAAGAGTCGGACATGACTGAGCGACTGAACTGAACTGAACTGATGAGTAACTTCACAAAGATTTGGAAAATTTTAAGGATAATGGCCTGAAAGTTTTATATTAAGGGGAAATAATATTCTGAGGAGAAATAATTCTAATTATATTAGTACTGATATTAAGGAGGTCATGGAAACTTTTATAATATACAATGAATGTTGTTTCCTGAACTGAATACAAAATAGGGTCCTGGATGGCCCTTCTGGACAAGATGATTATTACTTTCACAGTTACCCCACTGACCAAGTGCAGATTCCAGTGGATGCTGACAAAAGAAGATGATTTCTCCCTGAATTTTCACAAGGACGTAGTTCACAGCTTTTATTTTCCATTCCGAGGGAACAGAAGATGTACCATGAGAGGTTCCCTACGGTGACCTTCATCCATATGTATGACTGTTTCTGGATCCCTCCATCTACTCAAGTGGGATACACATCGCCTCATCCTAAGCTCCCTGCCTCCACAGGGTGATTCAGGTAAATACTTGGAATCAGACCAGGCCAGGCCAACAGTGACTGCCCTGAGTAACTCAGCACAGATAAGGACAGTGCAGAGAACTCTAGAAAATGTAGAGAATGTTACCTGGCTTGGGGAAAGCAGCAGGCAGAAGCCCAAGCCACAGCCTTGTAGATGAGGTTGTAGCCAATCAGAAAAAGGATTTTAATCTGACACATGTTGCCAGTTTAAAAGTCTGTGTGAAGAGGAGGCCTGTGAGAAGAGGGTAATCCCCAGGTCTGAGGCAGCCTTCACTGCACAGCCCCAGAACAGGGTAAAGGGAACTTCCTCCTTAGGACAGGAGGGAGGGGAAGGGCCAGAAGCCTCTGTTTATTCCTAGAGACCCTGTGGTGGGCCTGAGGGAACTGAGACACCTTTGGAATCCCTCGCTGACTGTTCTTTGTTGCCCCACAACCCAGTTACTGGTCTGAGCTTGATGTTCCTATTTTATGCTTTCATCCTACCCTGGAATCCTCCTTATTCTGGAGCTAACTTGGTCCTGAGTGTACTAGAGCAGGTGGAAGCCCAGCGACAGATTTCCCAGTCTCAGGTGCCCTGGGGCTATGCACCTAATTCAGAATATTGAACTAACTCATCGCCTTCATGTGCAACTAAGGGAAACTTCTGGTCGTTGCCTCTTCCCTATTTCTTTTTACCTGGTAAACTCTTTATATTCTTCTTTTAGATCATCTCCTCTCTTCTGAAAGAAGAACCTAAAATTCAGGAAAGACAGAGAAGGAGAGAGAAATTAGAGGGAGAGACACTTATTTTCTTGTTCATTGATATATGCCAGATACTGTTCTAATTGCTCCATAACCATTTTATACTGTCCCTAGACATGGGCAAGAGAAGTCTGATAAATAAGACATTTATTTAATAAAGCACATTGACACTTCTGCTGTTGAGATTTGATTCTTAGGTTTGGCACAGCTCTCTAAACATCAACAGAATTCAAGCCCCAGGAAATGCTTCTTCACAATTTTGCTCTCTGTCCTCAAAACTGAAGTTGACAATATCTTAATGCTTTTAATGCTAGTGGATTATGCCTTTGCACAATCAGACTGTTCAGGAAGAATTTGAGCGGATGAAGATATTTTAAGAGAAAAGTCAACTTAACTTTCCAAATATTTCAACTCAAAAAGCGTAAATGCATAGATTCTTTTCTTTTTTATAAGTGTGTTAGTTGCTCAGTTGTGTCTGACTCTTTGAGACCCCATGGACTGTAGCCCATCAGGCTCCTCTGTTCATAGAATTCTCTAGGCAAGAATACTGGAGTGGGTAGCCATTCCTTTCTCCAGGGGATCTTCCCAACCTAGGGATCAAACTCAGATCTCCTGCATTGCAGGTGGATTCTTTATCATCTGAGCTACCAAGGAAGCCATAGATTCTTATGTAATGAAAAATCATTTGCCAGCAGGGCTGGCTGTCAATTTTTTAAAGTTTTGGCTGTGCCCCATGGCATGCAGGATCCTAGTTTCCCAGAGATTGAGCTCACACTTTCTGCAGTACAGGGCAGAGTTTTAATCACTGGGCTGCCAGGGAGGTTCTGATTGTCTTTTTTTTTTTTTTTTTTTTGCTTGTTTTCTTGTTCCACATATTAACCTGATAATGCCAACAGATACACACGGCAGCTGAGGAACATTCTGTAATATTAAACAAGTCATATTACCCTTCAGTTCAGTTCAGTCACTCAGTCGTGTCCAACTCTTTGCGACTCCATGAATCGCAGCACGCCAGGCCTCCCTGTCCATCACCAACTCCCGGAGTTCACTCAGACTCATGTCCATTG